>CM060965.1:187405901-187945901 GCA_030765045.1 Tenodera sinensis | reverse complement strand
CATATTAGTGCACGCGCCCTCACGCCCGCCCGCCCCGGATACAGTAGTTTAATTACTTGATTGGAACTGTGCCAGCGCGGTGTCATCGCTTGTTTCGGCTGCGCAATTAGCAGCAGGGAAGGAAGGAAGGAAGGGTAAAAAAACCACTCCTTGCGGCGAGCACAAGAAACTGGAGACGAGGGCAAACTGTCCAACCTTAATGTTCCTGCAACAGCCAACTGTAATGTATCTATAATATTGCTAGGCCTTGTCCGTGGTTTCATGATTTATCACTAGACTTAGGTTGTACTTGTCCAATAGTCTTGTGCTTCTTTGTTACTAGGTGAAATACCCGACGTTGTCCGTGGTTTGATGATTTATCACTACAACATTTAGACTTAGGTTGTACTTGTCCAATAGTCTTGTGTTTCTTTGTTACTAGGTGAAATACCCGACGTTGTCCGTGGTTTGATGATTTATCGCTACAACATTTACACTTAGGTTGTACTTGTCCAATAGTCTTGTGTTTCTTTGTTACTAGGTGAAATACCCGACGTTGTCCGTGGTTTGATGATTTATCACTACAACATTTAGACTTAGGTTGTACTTGTCCAATAGTCTTGTTTTTCTTTGTTACTAGGTGAAATACCCGACGTTGTCCGTGGTTTGATGATTTATCACTACAACATTTAGACTTAGGTTGTACTTGTCCAATAGTCTTGTGTTTCTTTGTTACTAGGTGAAATACCCGACGTTGTCCGTGGTTTGATGATTTATCACTACAACATTTAGACTTAGGTTGTACTTGTCCAATAGTCTTGTGTTTCTTTGTTACTAGGTGAAATACCCGACGTTGTCCGTGGTTTGATGATTTATCACTACAACATTTAGACTTAGGTTGTACTTGTTGAAGTTGTCCAACGCTTCCCTTGCTTGTTGTAACCGTGACTTGAGTTGGTTGCGTTGGACTGCAGCCAGACAGTGGTTCCCGAACCGGGTTTTAAAAGCCTCCCAGATGTTTCGAACACCGTGAACATCCGAATCATGTTTAGTATTTCTGCCTCCTATTCCTGGAAGCTAGTTATCAGCTATACAGCTTCCTCTTCTGTGGACCACCGGTTGTAGGCGGCGACGGCGACGAATTGTCGGCGGAAGACTTCCAGGGTCGATTTGCCGTCGTATTTGTGTGACTCGATTTGCGTGGATGTTTGGGCGCGTCCAGGCATCTCGACCTCCAGGTTCTTAGTTTCGTCCTAGCGTTCGATTGCACGGCATTGCCGGCTAAACTGTCCTCCGCAGCGTTAACATGTTCCCCAATGTCCTCCGGAGCGTTAACACACTGGTCAAAGTCAACAAGATAACGGCAGACATCTACACACCATCTGGCAGGCACTAATTGAGAACCGGGCACAAGCCCACCACCACCAGAGTATAAGGAAACGCCCGCTGGGGCAGTATCCGCTCGCGGACCACCCAACCAACCATTCTGAACCTATAAATACCTCGAACACCACAATTTCCTATCACTCTTCCCTATCAGAACTTATTTTCAATCCTCATCTCGCAGGTAAAGCTGTGTTACGGCTGGTTACTGCGGTAACGACACCCGAGAGGGGGAATGACCACCGTTCGACTCGAACCTCCTCTGGGCCTCTGGACCAACCGTGACCTAGAACGGGAGGTCCAGGCATGGGTACAAACCTGGGTGGCGCAAAGAGCAACAGCTATCCCTTATAACACCGCAGGAAGTTTACAAGCTCATTAGGAAATTGCCTGACGGGCAAGCTGCCGGCCCAGAAAAAGTGACTAATGAGGAACTTAAGCATCTCCTGAGAAAAGCTCTGGTGCAACTAACAAAGATTTAACGCTCTATATTTTATGCTCCCAAAGCTAGGGCAGAGCACCAGACAGCCGCAAAATTATCGCCCCATTAGTCTCTTGTCTACTATTGGTAAATTGCTCGAAACATTTATACTTTCTCGACTTCAAAAACAAGTTTCGGAAATACATGAACACTCAAAATCGCAGTTTGACTTTAGAAAAGGACATTCCACTGAATTACAGCTTCTCAGACTAACTGATGACGTAACAGAGAAATTTAACAATTGGGCTTCAACGTTGGCGTTATTTCTGGACGAAGAAGCTGCCTTTGACCAGTCCATTTACAAACTGCACCACAATTTCCTGGCACTCCAAAGTTAACTGTACCTGCTGCACAACTTCTTGGAAAACCGACACTTCTACGTCCAAGTGGACCACTCCTCCTCTAGGGAGAGAGTGATGCGGGCTGGCGTCCCACAAGGGGCAATCATGTCACCGTGCCTGTACATACTGTTTACAAATGATTTCCCAGTGGATGCCAGATGCAAGGTCGCCATCTATGCAGACGACACTGCAATATACAACCACCACAAAAATCCTCGTTTCGGCCTTGCAGAAATACAAAGATACACAGACAGCTTCCTCCCATGGCTCCATGATTGGAAAATCAAAATTAACCCCAATAAATCCAGCTAATACATTTTTCAAAGCGGCATCACACTTTGGCAATGGATCTAAAGGTCGATGGTCAAGTATTGCACTGTCGCCAGCATGTCAAGTACCTTGGCGTCACCATGGACCGCACGATGTGCTGGTCCACCCATATAAAAACATCACCAACAAAGGCAGACAGTGGTTAAAGTTATGCGTCCCCATTTTCCGCAGCGAACAGTTGCAACTTAAATCCAAATTGATTTTATATAGGTCATTTATACTCCTGGTGGTCCTGTACGCATGCGTGGTCTGGGCAAACGCTTCCAAAACCGTCCTTAAACAAATTCAAACCCTCCAAAATCTCCCCCTTAGAAAAATCCTCTCTTCTCCACTCCTTAGCACTAAACAAACCCTTCACCTCGAAGCGCAGATCCCACCCATCCCAGAGGCAATAGCAAAAAGAGCAACGCTAATATGGACGTGCATTAGGAACCATGAGAACTACGTGATCGCCAGCATTCGCAAAGGCGAGCCAAAGCACCGCAAACATGCAAGAATCAAAATATTCTGGACGCGGCACGGTTCGCCGACTAATGCGTGTCCATACAACTCAGGCCCCAGGCCCTACACAATATGGCAAAGGCCCGCGCCTCGGGGACCACCCAGGAGCTGCCAACTCTCCGCACATAGTGTAAAAAGTGAAGTAGAGTGTAAATATTAATTATTTCAGTGTGCGAACTGGGACGCATATTCTGGTGTGCCCAGTGAAGATGTTTGTGTGTGTGTGTGTGTGTGTGTGTGTGTGTGTGTGTGTGCGTGCGTGTGCATATGATGGGATATAATATTCTGGTATGCCCAGGAGTGAATGCATGTATATATGTGTGTATATAAATGTGTTTGTGTATATGTATAAAAACAATAAGCTACAGAGAGTCATTCACTTCAAGTTGGTGGTCTTACAGAACTCGGCAAGTGTCAATGATCGATGTGCAAGCGTGGAGGGAGCCAAGCACTGCCAAGTCTGTTTTTCCGGTGCACATCAAAGGCTTGGTAACCAACCCTACCTTAGCACATACATACCTACCTACCATCTTTACCAATATCGCTTTTCGATATTTCCAGTTATGAAGACACCAAAACCAGTCCAGCGCACCCAACTCCAACGTTTTTGTTGCATCTGCTGACGTGGCACGGTGATGTGTGTGTGTGTGTGTGTGTGTGTGTGTGTGTGTGTGTGTGTGTGTGTGTGTGTGTGTGTGTGTGTGTGTGTTGCAGTTATATCAATTTCCCAACTCACTCTTGTACAATGGAATGTTTATGATTCGAACATTTTCCTTCGTCCCTTTAATTTTGGATTAAATTTACGTAAAAAGCTCACATGTAATTGGAATTTTATTTTCCTTAGTTCGAAGCATTTGTTCAGAAATGTCAGTACAAAATGAATATAAAGGTGACAATTTAATAACTTGGTGCTCGTGTTTCTGCGAAAGAGGTAATCGCTCTAGGGTTGTTTGACTTGTTGCAGCTGCCAGCCTTGAGCTTCTGTACTTACCTACTTCTACATCCCCTTGTTTAAAACACGAGCACTTGAGTGTGTGGTGACCACTACAAGACTTCAACTTTTGGGGAAAATGTCATTCGCGGAGTCTCGAACTATCAGACAAGCAGAAAATCCTCATGGACATATGTAGCTACCTGTATTGATAACTTTTGCACTTCTAAGTTTTGGATATTTTAATTTTTTTCTTGTTCCTTCAGCTTCAAATTATCCAAGCTGCACTTGTAGGTAAGTGTAACTTATTCACTCATAATGCTACAAGTATTGCGGCCATATTCCATGTTAGCACACTCAGTTACTTATATTGCTCTTTTGTACAAAGCCCCAGATGGGATAGGCCACACTCACACGTGCTATTTGGCTCGTGGGATGATATGGTGAAATCCGTGTATCACCATTTTGTGCTTTCGCTCCTTCCCAGGATTTGAACCCTGTACCATAAAATGATCCATGTATTTCTTCTATCTTTAATGCTAGGATTCTTTCTGATGCTTAGGTGTTGCATTTGTAGTCTGATGTCTTCAATGAGATAGGATTCTCTTGCTGACATTTAAGTCTGGAAACTCGAAGTCTTTCATACTCCAATCGTCCATCTGCTTTCTCTGTTACGTACCTAAGTAGAGGAAGTATTGTATTCCAGTGTCATAACTAAAAAAGGAAAACTCAGTTATAAACCTTACTTGGTATTTGAGTTCAATATCTTTTAAGGGTGCCACACGAAGATTTTGAAGAAAATTCTTCAATCCTAAACTACCCTTTACATAGAAGACTTTTCAAAAATTTTTCTTTCTCGAAAATAGCTCTAATGATTTTGAATAAAATGCCACATGTTTAAGATATATTTATGATAAATGAAATGTATATTTTGAATTTTTTGGCTAAAGCCTATGTAGTCCTGTTTACTCTGGATGACTTTTCCATAACTGGTAAACCGTAAGAGATAGACCAAATCTTACTGTACAAAAACTGTCGATCTTGCTAAAACACACAATTTATGTCCAAACAATCTTTTGTGTGGAGTGAACCACTTCGGAGATATTCCTTGTTATTTGTCACAATTTGCAATACATATAGCGACTACTCATTTAAACTATTGCCCTAGTACCAACAAGAAAATGAACAATAACATAATTTGTACAAGCGATTATCTATATTAACATGAAATAGATATAGGAGTAGGAGTTTGTAACTACGAGAGTGAGTAGAGAAAGCCATGTGAGTGTGACACATGAGATCTTTATTTAGGGTAAAGCCTGATGGAACAGTACAGAGCAAAGAGAAAGTGCTGGAAGTGTGATATGAACATATTGGGGTCCGATTAAGGTGAGATGAGAAAGGAAATAATAATCAGCACCTCTCTCTCTCTCTCTCTGTCTCTCTCTGTCTGGTTTTGATGGGTTTCCATATTATTACGAGCTTCCTTTGTTCACCATTTGCCTCGGTAATAAAAACAGACTGGGGCTATGGTTCGATCATTCATCATAATACCTGTGCATCACAGATATTCCTTGCAGTTAATACCTCCACATTCACATGAGTTTTGCATCTCAGTATCGTACAAACCATGATTGTCTTCACTTTCTCTGTCTCTCTCTCTCATCCACTAATTACACAAATACACAGTTCTCTTTTACTGATGTTAACACAGTCTACAATCTTTCATGATATTACAACTCACAACTGTTTACTTCTCATAACCTTGACTCACTTCTTTCACTGTCTTTCTTAACTTTCTCTGTCTCTCTCTCATACACTAATTACACAAATACACAGTTCTCTGTTACTGATGTTAACACAGTCTACAGTCTTTCATGATATTACAACTCACAACTGTTTACTTCCCATAACCTTGACTCACTCCTTTCACTGTCTTTCTTCACTTTCTCTGTCTCTCTCTCATACACTAATTACAGAAATACAGAGTTCTCTTTTACTGATGTTAACACAGTCTGCAGACTTTCATGATATTACAACTCACAACTGTTTACTTCTCATAACCTTGACTCACTCCTTTCACTGTCTTTCTTCACTTTCTCTGTCTCTCTCTCATACACTAATTACACAAATACACAGTTCTCTGTTACTGATGTTAACACAGTCTACAGTCTTTCATGATATTACAACTCACAACTGTTTACTTCTCATAACCTTGACTCACTCCTTTCACTGTCTTTCTTCACTTTCTCTGTCTCTCATACACTAATTACACAAATACACAGTTCTTTTTTACTGATGTTAACACACTCTGCAGACTTTCATGATATTACAACTCACAACTGTTTACTTCTCATAACCTTGACTCACACCTTTCACTGTCTTTCTTCACTTTCTCTGTCTCTCTCTCATACACTAATTACAGAAATACAGAGTTCTCTTTTACTGATGTTAACACAGTCTGCAGACTTTCATGATATTACAACTCACAACTGTTTACTTCTCATAACCTTGACTCACACCTTTCACTGTCTTTCTTCACTTTCTCTGTCTCTCTCTCATACACTAATTACAGAAATACAGAGTTCTCTTTTACTGATGTTAACACAGTCTGCAGACTTTCATGATATTACAACTCACAACTGTTTACTTCTCATAACCTTGACTCACACCTTTCACTGTCTTTCTTCACTTTCTCTGTCTCTCTCTCATACACTAATTACACAAATACACAGTTCTCGTTTACTGATGTTAACACAGTCTACAGTCTTTCATGATATTACAACTCACAACTGTTTACTTCTCATAACCTTGACTCACACCTTTCACTGTCTTTCTTCACTTTCTCTGTCTCTCTCTCTCATACACTAATTACACAAATACACAGTTCTCTTTTACTGATGTTAACACAATCTACAGACTTTCATGATATTACAACTCACAACTGTTTACTTCTCATAACCTTGACTCACTCCTTTCACTGTCTTTCTTCACTTTCTCTGTCTCTCTCATACACTAATTACACAAATACACAGTTCTCTTTTACTGATGTTAACACAGTCTACAGTCTTTCATATTACAACTCACAACTGTTTACTTCTCATAACCTTGACTCACACCTTTCACTGTCTTTCTTCACTTTCTCTGTCTCTCTCATACACTAATTACACAAATACACAGTTCTCTTTTACTGATGTTAACACAATCTACAGTCTTTCGTGATATTACAACTCACAACTGTTTACTTCTCATAACCTTGACTCACTCCTTTCACTGTCTTTCTTCACTTTCTCTGTCTCTCTCTCATACACTAATTACACAAATACACAGTTCTCTTTTACTGATGTTAACACAGTCTGCAGACTATCCGTAAGGTCACGGGTTCAAACCCGGTGAAAAGTAATGATATTTTTTTGTAACCTAAAATACTTTTCAGATTCCTTGGAAAGGGACGTAAAGCCGGTAGACTCATGTCATATTCTTAGGCACGTATGAGAATCTCAATCGTGATAAAGAGGTCACGGTGCAAAATGACGCAATCTTTGATGGTTTTTTTTTTCAAGGTCACTCAGTGGAATACCGAGAAGCCTGTTTACCTTACATCGCCTGAATCACTCCCTTTCATTGCACTCTCCCTCTGTTCGGTGAACAGGGTCGTTAGTAGGGTGTGCTGTGGTGGAGCTTCTGTTATAAGGGCTGCTCTCTCTTTTTCTCTCTCTCTCTCACTCCCTCTCTCTCCGTCAATTTCTCCCTCTCACTCCCTCTCTCTCCGTCAATCTCTCCCTCTCACTCTCTCTGTCAATTATTTCGACATAAATTGTGTGTTTTAGCAACATCTACATTTTCTGTATAGTGAGAGTTTGTCACGAGTTTTTCACAAGTCATCCAAGTAAACAGGACTACATAAGCTGTAGTCAGAAAATTCAAAATATACATTTCACTTGTCACAAAAATATCTCAAGTATATGGTATTTTAATAAAAATCGTTAGAGCCATTTTTAAGAAAATAAAAGTTTTCTAAAATTTTTCCATGTAAAGGGAAGTTTAGGGTGGGGCTATTTTCTTCAAAATCTTTTCGGTCGAATCCTTGCAAGACATTAAACCTAAATACCAACTTGGTTTTTAACCGACTTTTCGTTTTTGAGTTATGGTGTCCAGTCTGACAGATACACACACAGTACTTGGGCGACCGGGCTTCGCTCGGCAGTTTTCGCCTCTGTTTTTGAGAAATCTTTTTTGTGGGAGAAGATAGATAAACCTGAAAGGAAAAAGTTAACTAAATACTCATTTTTGTCGTGATTGTTAAGAGTCAAAAAGTACTTAAGTAGAGAAAACACTGTGAATGTAATATGTAGAATTTTTATTTCAAACATGCACAAAACTGTAAGACTTATTTGCAGAAGAGTGAGTAGAAAGAGATATGAATGTGTTACCTAAAAGTGAGTAGAGAAAATACTGTGAGTGTAATATGCAGCATTTCTATTCCAAACATACAGAAAATCGTATGGCTTATTTCTAGAACAGTGAGTAGAGAAACAGATGTGAATGTGTTACCTAAAAGTGAGTAGAGAAAACAGTGTGAATGTAATAGCACTTCTATTTCAAACTACTGAACATGGTATTAATTATTTTAAAACTGGTTATAAAATGATTTATGGTGTAAAATCACGATTTTATGGAAAATTGTTTATAGAAGAGGGAGTAGAGAAAGAGATGTGAATGTGTTACCTAAAAGTAGTTAAGTAGAGAAACCGCTGTGAATGTAATATGCAGCATTTCTATTTCAAACATGCCGAAAATGGTATGACTTATTTGTAGACGAGTGAGCAGAGAAGCAGTTATGAATGCGTTACCCAAAAGTAAGTAGAGAAAGCAGTGTGAATGTAATAGCATTTCTGTTTCAAACATGCACAAAATTGTATGACTTATTTGTAGAAGAGTGAGTAGAGAAAGAGATGTGAATGTATTACCTTAAAGTGAGAGGAGAAAGCAGTGTGAATGTAATAGCATTTCTGTTTCAAACATACAGAAACTGATATGACTTATTTTAAAACTGTGGATACATTTTTTGTGTGTAAAATCACGTTTTTTCATGGAAAATTGTTTATAGAAGAGTGTTGAAAGCGCATTTGTAAATGTGATTGTTGAAGGTAATTTGCTCAAGACATGAAGTTTATATGGACATGTTACTTGCGCAATACCTAGGTAGATATATTTGTTTCGTCTATGTAATATTCGCCTGGATTGTAGTATTCCTGGTGGATAACAGAGTCCGCGCGAAAAGAACGAACAATGGCGGAAGGTTCTAAAGCCGAGCGGGAAAGATGTAAATATGTACATACAAGGGAAACCTCGCAATTACCTCATTTGGCGGAGTGATACGGAAGTGTGTTAAGCGCTATAGTGGTGACCACTTCAACCCCTGGTCGTCACAATATCCAGTAAAAATATCGCAAACCTTGTACGTTTATCGGCAAAAAACTACAAATACGTGCAGTGAAATTAAAATTGAGTAAAAGGATATAACATTATTTCGCCAGGAATATTTACAACTTCGGGCACAATGAGTGTTTGTGTTGTGAACATTCCGGTTCATATTACTCGACCTGACGTCAGCAAAGTTCCTTGTTTCTCCCCTGAGACAATATTGGCAGCAAATTACCACACCCTGGTAAGCAAGATTCCGCAGGATAGAACCACGGACCCCGACCATTAGTCAGCCTGCGGTCATATTTAAGGTACATCCTGTCGCAGTGTCGCCCTTTTCGAGCCGAGGCCTACCGCCCGGCCGCTGCGTGGTCCCTCCCGGCCGGTTACAAGAATCAACTAACTCCTCAGGTCACCCAGGAAGAGAAAATACGCACGCCAGTACCACGAATCGAAGCCGGGTCTCCCGGTTGCGTACCAGTAGCAGCGTCACCACCGTAAGACTGGCTAAACTGTACATGTCCTTAACATTTCAAAAACTGGCTTCAATAACGAATATAAGTATACAGACAGAGGCTGCTAAAATTCAAAATGAGCCTACCACATTTCAAATAATCACAAAAGAATCTTTAACGCTCAAAGGTAAAATACCTTCATCTTGTAGGAGAAACTGTACACGGTAAATAATGTAATGAAAGTGCTCAAAGCCCTCTATGTTTGCGTACGTATACAGTAATTGAAAACGTTTAATCAAACGCAAAGAGAAGCTGCAAGAATAAATATAAAACTAACACACTAAAACACAAGGCAGAGTAACGTGTTACAAAAAGCACAATTAAAATTATTTGATGTTGGGTTTCAAATATACGGTGAATACAGTGGCGTGTTCTACATAAATATACGGCGAGTACAGTGGCGTGTTCTACATAAATATACGGTGAATACAGTGGCGTGTTCTACATAAATATACGGCGAGTACAGTGGCGTGTTCTACATAAATATACGGTGAATACAGTGGCGTGTTCTACATAAATATACGGCGAGTACAGTGGCGTGTTCTACATAAATATACGGTGAATACAGTGGCGTGTTCTACATAAATATACGGCGAGTACAGTGGCGTGTTCTACATAAATATACGGCGAATACAGTGGCGTGTTCTACATAAATATACGGTGAATACAGTGGCGTGTTCTACATAAATATACGGCGAGTACAGTGGCGTGTTCTACATAAATATACGGTGAATACAGTGGCGTGTTCTACATAAATATACGGCGAGTACAGTGGCGTGTTCTACATAAATATACGGTGAATACAGTGGCGTGTTCTACATAAATATACGGTGAATACAGTGGCGTGTTCTACATAAATATACGGCGAGTACAGTGGCGTGTTCTACATAAATATACGGTGAATACAGTGGCGTGTTCTACATAAATATACGGTGAATACAGTGGCGTGTTCTACATAAATATACGGTGAATACAGTGGCGTGTTCTACATAAATATACGGTGAATACAGTGGCGTGTTCTACACAAATATACTACCTACTTATTTTCTCGTAGGTACAAGGGGAATATGAATATACTCTAGGCTTTAGGCAATAATTGAATCTTTTAAAACTGGCCGCCACATAAAGACTTTGAAATTTCATTCTCTTTGCACCGCCTAGAGATAAAAAAAATGAATAAAAACCTTCTGTTTGTGAAAATTTTAAGCATTGCAAAACTCACACAAATAACAAGCAATGTCTCTCAAATTGTTCACTTAACAAAAAAATTCATTTGGACATAAATTTTTTTGCGAAGTAAGATTTGATCTATCTCTTACGGTTTACCAGTTGTGCAAAAGTAAATAGGAATACATGGGCTATAGCCAGAAAACTCAACATATTCATTTTATTTGTCATTAAAATATCTTGAACATATGTCATTTTAACCAAAATCGTAATAGTCATTTTCAAGAAAAACAAAATTTTCGAAACGTTTTCTATATAAATGATCGTTTAGTGTAGAACAAATGTTCTTGAAAATCTTCGAGTCGCATCCGTGAAAAACATTAAACTCAAATACCAACTTTGATTTTTAACCGACTTTATATTTTTTGAGTTATGCTATTCACAGACTGACACGCACTCACACACACACACACACACACACACACACACACACACACACACACACACACACACACTCTCTCTCTCTCTCTCACACACACACACACACACACACACACACTCTCTCTCTCTCTCTCACACACACACACACACACACACACACACACATACACACACAGAGCTTTTTCTAAAAGTGTTTCTTTTTTATTCAGGCGGCCTGAAAACTTGTATTTGCGGCGAAATGTGGACATGTGATTAGGTGTGTGGAGTTAGAGGACATAAGCACCGAGGTTGCACTGTTATTACAAAGGCAATCCCATTGTAGCATTGCGTGTGAAACCGCTGTAAACACACCACGCATGCGCACTGCTGTTCACTTTTTATTATGACTCTGATAATGGTTTAACCTATGCACGAGGGACGCGGTTGTACGTACCGCATTAGCTTAATTGAGACTGTTTCACATACCGCAGATGACATAACGCACGGAGTTCAAACCCACGTCCATCTGTTACCAACATATCTTGTTCTTCTATCAGTGTGATGATAATGATAACTAGGAAATCTCCAGCACATGAAAAACAATAGCTTTGCCTTTAGAAAGAAAAGTGTAAGTATTTGAAAATACGAAGCAATAACAAGCAATATCTCGGAAATGTGTAATTCTAGGAGTGCATATTTAAGGTGTGAGTAGAAGTGTCGCAATGAAACTAATACTATACATCCAACGTTTTACGTAATTTTAGTATTAAAATATGTAAAAATAATTAATAAATTAGTATTATCCGAGATGTATGAGGTACAGTTACAGGAGCTCATGACAAAAGTATTGAAAATATGGATTGTATTGCACTTGACAATCTGAAACAACTGCTGGGAGTTTATTGATGAGGTGATTATTGTGTTTGTATGTTGTTGAGAACTCACTTTTATTACAGGCACATTGGAGAAAATTATGTTGTTGTGCTGATGACCTCATGGCTGTATGGCCCAAGTAGTAAGCTTCCACTCTGTGTAATATCTGAATCAAAACTCTTATTGAGAAAGTGATTTTGAAACTTCTTCCATGAATAGCATAGTTCGCGAAGAAGGGACTCAAATATTCGCAACGTATCTTTGAAACATGCTGAAATTGCATACAGAACTTTGTATTTATCTGAACATGACCTTAAATCATGTACATCCACTTAAACGTCGATATACATACATACGTGGATCAGGACGGAAGAACGTAAGACAGATGCACTTCATCCTGACAGATCATTAGTGCTTGTGCCCCTAAGAGAGGAGTAAAGCGAGAGGACACAGAGCGCGGTCAAACCACAGGAGCACAGGCACAGCAGAGGGCAGGGTCCCTACATTTTCCAAGTTAGAAACTCCCTGACACCGGTTCACGCAGAGCGCCGCATGCAGGGGCCCCTCCGTGGCTCAAGGACTTCGGTGTGGACACGGTCCGGAGCCCTGCTACCACGACAGGGGACGGAGTCACTCAGAGAACTTCATCCCAGCATGCTGCACCAGAACGAGGATCAAGTACCTCGGTGTGGACACGGTCTGGAGCCCTGCTACCGTGACAGAGGACGGAGTCACTCAGAGAACTTCATCCCACCATGCTGCAACTGAACGAGGATCAAGAACTCCGGTGTGGACACGCTCTGGAGCATTGCTACCGTGACAGAGGACGGAGTCACTCAGAGAACTTCATCCCAGCATGCTGCACCTGAACGAGGATCAAGTACCTCGGTGTGGACACGGTCTGGAGCCCTGCTACCGTGACACGGGACGGAGTCACTCAGAGAACTTCATCCCACCATGCTGCACCTGAACGAGGATCAAGTACCTCGGTGTGGACACGGTCTGGAGCCCTGCTACCGTGACAGAGGACGGAGTCACTCAGAGAACTTCATCCCACCATGCTGCACCTGAACCAGGATCAAGTACCTCGGTGTGGACGCGGTCTGGAGCCCTGCTACCGTGACAGGGGACGGAGTCACTCAGAGAACTTCATCCCACCATGCTGCACCTGAACCAGGATCAAGTACCTCGGTGTGGACGCGGTCTGGAGCCCTGCTACCGTGACAGGGGACGGAGTCACTCAGAGAACTTCATCCCACCATGCTGCACCTGAACGAGGATCAAGTACCTCGGTGTGGACGCGGTCTGGAGCCCTGCTACCGTGACAGAGGACGGAGTCACTCAGAGAACTTCATCCCACCATGCTGCACCTGAACGAGGATCAAGTACCTCGGTGTGGACACGGTCTGGAGCCCTGCTACCGTGGCAGGGGACGGAGTCACTCAGAGAACTTCATCCCACCATGCTGCACCTGAACCAGGCTCAAGTACCTCGGTGTGGACACGGTCTGGAGCCCTGCTACCGTGACAGAGGACGGAGTCACTCAGAGAACTTCATCCCACCATGCTGCACCTGAACCAGGCTCAAGTACCTCGGTGTGGACACGGTCTGGAGCCCTGCTACCGTGACAGAGGACGGAGTCACTCATAGAACTTCATCCCACCATGCTGCACCTGAACGTGGATCAAGTACCTCGGTGTGGACACGGTCTGGAGCCCTGCTACCGTGACAGAGGACGGAGTCACTCAGAGAACTTCATCCCAGCATGCTGCACCTGAACGAGGATCAAGTACCTCGGTGTGGACACGGTCTGGAGCCCTGCTACCGTGACAGAGGACGGAGTCACTCAGAGAACTTCATCCCACCATGCTGCACCTGAACCAGGCTCAAGTACCTCGGTGTGGACACGGTCTGGAGCCCTGCTACCGTGACAGAGGACGGAGTCACTCAGAGAACTTCATCCCACCATGCTGCACCTGAACGTGGATCAAGTACCTCGGCGTGGACACGGTCTGGAGCCCTGCTATCGTGATAGGGGATGGAGTCACTCAGAGAACTTCATCCCACCATGCTGCACCTGAACCAGGCTCAAGTACCTCGGTGTGGACACGGTCTGGAGCCCTGCTACCGTGACAGAGAACGGAGTCACTCAGAGAACTTCATCCCACCATGCTGCACCTGAACGTGGATCAAGTACCTCGGTGTGGACACGGTCTGGAGCCCTGCTACCGTGACAGAGGACGGAGTCACTCAGAGAACTTCAACCCAGCATGCTGCACCTGAACGAGGATCAAGTACCTCGGTGTGGACACGGTCTGGAGCCCTGCTACCGTGACAGAGGACGGAGTCACTCAGAGAACTTCATCCCACCATGCTGCACCTGAACCAGGCTCAAGTACCTCGGTGTGGACACGGTCTGGAGCCCTGCTACCGTGACAGAGGACGGAGTCACTCAGAGAACTTCATCCCACCATGCTGCACCTGAACGTGGATCAAGTACCTCGGTGTGGACACGGTCTGGAGCCCTGCTACCGTGACAGGGGACGGAGTCACTCAGAGAACTTCATCCCACCATGCTGCACCTGAACCAGGCTCAAGTACCTCGGTGTGGACACGGTCTGGAGCCCTGCTACCGTGACAGAGAACGGAGTCACTCAGAGAACTTCATCCCACCATGCTGCACCTGAACCAGGATCAAGTACCTCGGTGTGGACACGGTCTGGAGCCCTGCTACCGTGACAGAGGACGGAGTCACTCAGAGAACTTCATCCCACCATGCTGCACCTGAACCAGGCTCAAGTACCTCGGTGTGGACACGGTCTGGAGCCCTGCTACCGTGACAGAGGACGGAGTCACTCAGAGAACTTCATCCCACCATGCTGCACCTGAACGTGGATCAAGTACCTCGGTGTGGACACGGTCTGGAGCCCTGCTACCGTGACAGAGGACGGAGTCACTCAGAGAACTTCATCCCACCATGCTGCACCTGAACGTGGATCAAGTACCTCGGTGTGGACGCGGTCTGGAGCCCTGCTACCCTGACAGAGGACGGAGCCACTCAGAGAACTTCATCCCACCATGCTGCACCTGAACGAGGATCAAGTACCTCGGTGTGGACGCGGTCTGGAGCCCTGCTACCGTGACAGGGGACGGAGTCACTCAGAGAACTTCATCCCACCATGCTGCACCTGAACGTGGATCAAGTACCTCGGTGTGGACGCGGTCTGGAGCCCTGCTACCGTGACAGAGGACGGAGCCACTCAGAGAACTTCATCCCACCATGCTGGACCTGAACGAGGATCAAGTACCTCGGTGTGGACGCGGTCTGGAGCCCTGCTACCGTGACAGGGGACGGAGTCACTCAGAGAACTTCATCCCACCATGCTGCACCTGAACGTGGATCAAGTACCTCGGTGTGGACGCGGTCTGGAGCCCTGCTACCGTGACAGAGGACGGAGTCACTCAGAGAACTTCATCCCACCATGCTGCACCTGAACGAGGATCAAGTACCTCGGTGTGGACGCGGTCTGGAGCCCTGCTACCGTGACAGAGGACGGAGTCACTCAGAGAACTTCATCCCACCATGCTGCACCTGAACGAGGATCAAGTACCTCGGTGTGGACGCGGTCTGGAGCCCTGCTACCGTGGCAGGGGACGGAGTCACTCAGAGAACTTCATCCCACCATGCTGCACCTGAACGTGGATCAAGTACCTCGGTGTGGACGCGGTCTGGAGCCCTGCTACCGTGACAGAGGACGGAGTCACTCAGAGAACTTCATCCCACCATGCTGCACCTGAACGAGGATCAAGTACCTCGGTGTGGACGCGGTCTGGAGCCCTGCTACCGTGGCAGGGGACGGAGTCACTCAGAGATCTTCATCCCACCATGCTGCACCTGAACGTGGATCAAGTACCTCGGTGTGGACGCGGTCTGGAGCCCTGCTACCGTGACAGAGGACGGAGCCACTCAGAGAACTTCATCCCACCATGCTGCACCTGAACGAGGATCAAGTACCTCGGTGTGGACGCGGTCTGGAGCCCTGCTACCGTGACAGAGGACGGAGCCACTCAGAGAACTTCATCCCACCATGCTGCACCTGAACCAGGATCAAGTACCTCGGTGTGGACACGGTCTGGAGCCCTGCTACCGTGACAGAGGACGGAGTCACTCAGAGAACTTCATCCCACCATGCTGCACCTGAACGAGGATCAAGTACCTCGGTGTGGACACGGTCTGGAGCCCTGCTACCGTGACAGGGGACGGAGTCACTCAGAGAACTTCATCCCACCATGCTGCACCTGAACCAGGATCAAGTACCTCGGTGTGGACACGGTCTGGAGCCCTGCTACCGTGACAGAGGACGGAGTCACTCAGAGAACTTCATCCCACCATGCTGCACCTGAACGAGGATCAAGTACCTCGGTGTGGACACGGTCTGGAGCCCTGCTACCGTGACAGGGGACGGAGTCACTCAGAGAACTTCATCCCACCATGCTGCACCTGAACGAGGATCAAGTACCTCGGTGTGGACACGGTCTGGAGCCCTGCTACCGTGACAGGGGACGGAGTCACTCAGAGAACTTCATCCCACCATGCTGCACCTGAACGAGGATCAAGTACCTCGGTGTGGACGCGGTCTGGAGCCCTGCTACCGTGACAGAGGACGGAGTCACTCAGAGAACTTCATCCCACCATGCTGCACCTGAACGAGGATCAAGTACCTCGGTGTGGACACGGTCTGGAGCCCTGCTACCGTGACAGGGGACGGAGTCACTCAGAGAACTTCATCCCACCATGCTGCACCTGAACGAGGATCAAGTACCTCGGTGTGGACACGGTCTGGAGCCCTGCTACCGTGACAGGGGACGGAGTCACTCAGAGAACTTCATCCCACCATGCTGCACCTGAACGAGGATCAAGTACCTCGGTGTGGACGCGGTCTGGAGCCCTGCTACCGTGACAGAGGACGGAGTCACTCAGAGAACTTCATCCCACCATGCTGCACCTGAACGTGGATCAAGTACCTCGGTGTGGACGCGGTCTGGAGCCCTGCTACCGTGACAGAGGACGGAGTCACTCAGAGAACTTCATCCCACCATGCTGCACCTGAACGTGGATCAAGTACCTCGGTGTGGACACGGCCTGGAGCCCTGCTACCGTGACAGGGGACGGAGTCACTCAGAGAACTTCATCCCACCATGCTGCACCTGAACGTGGATCAAGTACCTCGGTGTGGACACGGCCTGGAGCCCTGCTACCGTGACAGGGGACGGAGTCACTCAGAGAACTTCATCCCACCATGCTGCACCTGAATGGGGCTCAAGTACCTCGGTGTGGACACGGTCTGGAGCCCTGCTACCGTGACAGGGGACGGAGTCACTCAGAGAACTTCATCCCACCATGCTGCACCTGAACGTGGATCAAGTACCTCGGTGTGGACACGGTCTGGAGCCCTGCTACCGTGACAGGGGACGGAGTCACTCAGAGAACTTCATCCCACCATGCTGCACCTGAACGTGGATCAAGTACCTCGGTGTGGACACGGTCTGGAGCCCTGCTACCGTGACAGGGGACGGAGTCACTCAGAGAACTTCATCCCACTATGCTGCACCTGAGCGCCTGCCTATACTTTCGACCCTGAAAGAGACTAAATTGTTGCAAGGATGAACCAAATGAGTAATGAAGTGAAATGGAGGAAAACGAAAGGATGATGGAACAATTGGTGAAATGATGGCGGAGGGAATCGGAGAAAAGCCGCCCCAGTGCCGGTGTGTCCACCACACATCCCACATGCGGACGCCTGGGATCGAACCCGGGTCTCTTTGGTGAGAGTCAATTGGAATAACCATTCTGCCCGCAATCGCCGCAACAAACCACTCTACCAACCAAACCTGAAAGACGACAATGGAAATGAGAAACGAAGAGAATGGAAACCGTGGAGAAGATATTAATGCACCCAGCATGGGGAAACCACGGAAAACTATGTTACAGTGCGCGGCCACTGGGCTCGAATCACGACCTCCCGAATGAGGTTCATACAAGTTATCGTTTGAGCCACCCCGCCCGGTTTACACTAGTTGTCAATACGAACATGCCAACCACTAGGGAATAGGTCGTACTGTCACTAGATGTGTATCGATATACAGAAAATTGAACACTCCTAGGGAAAGTATTGTTGCTTTCTCAAAACAGCTGAATCATTGGTAATACAATGGTAGGAGACAGACCATTGTTGTGTAACTCATCCTTGCTCAGTTTATGTTTGAAGTCTGGAAAGTGTGAACGTTTTTTCAAGTACAATGGAGATTCAGAGAGAACATTTTCATGTAATGATTTTGTACGACTTCAAATGTGACTTAAATGAAACACAGTCACTTGAGTGTTTGAGAGGGACTTTTGGGGACTATTCTCTGTCACGTGACACTGGTTTGTAGAATTTAAGAGGGGGCGGCAATCTCTTAAAGATGAAGAGACAATGATTAGGGAAGATCCAAGACTAACCTACAAGGACATTAGGGATTAGGTTTCAACCATCCTTCATCAACACCTTGGTGTTGAACATTGAAAGTAGGAGATGCGCAGAGTATTGCAAGTTAGCAGGGTTGTGTACAATAAGGAAGTAGGCATATGTCGCGTACCTAGCACAAAGGTGATCGCTTCCCACCCAATCACAGTCGGTCTATAGCTGTTCTCTATGGGACAGCTGCAGTTAATACCCACGGTCGCTCGCTCGCTCGCTGGGCTCTCAGAAACATGCGGGCGGGCGGGCGGGCGGTGTACCTATAGTAGGTCAGCTGTGGACCCAAAATACCCATTAACCTCAATGAACCTTCCACACAGCTGCACTCACATCACTTTCTCTACCCACTTATTCCTCTATCTACTTCAGATAAATATTTGTGCAAATCATCTTATTACTAATGATCTTGTAGGCACAAGAGGAACATCGGCATGTGGTAGGCTTTAAATGCTAGTCAAATGTTTTAAGAACTGACCCGTATGTGAGGGCTTTGAAATTTCGTTATCTTTCATGTCAAAGAGATCAAAACCGAATAACGACTTTCTGTTTGAGAAAAGTATAACTAGGTGTTGGAAAGCTGAAACAAAAAGGAAACGGTTCATTGCTCATCAAATGGTGTGTATAAACGAGTGTACGTATCTGTTAACAGTTTGTTGGTTATACGAACGTCATTGAGCGTAAAGAGGAAGAGAGATTACTCACAAAAATACACCAAACACATTTTATTTGTGATGGGAGTATCTTAAACATATAGTAATGCAATTAAAATAATTCGAGCCAGCTTTGAGTAAATCAGAAGTTTAGTATAAATGTTCTATGTAGAGGGTAGTGTGCGGTGGGAGGAGTTTTTTTGAAAATCTTCTTGTCACATCCTTAAATACCAAGTAATAATTACAAATAAGCTGGGAAATTTAATGTCGTACGACGTACTCGCAAGTTGGCCATGGTAGCTTAGTGATTAAAGCAGCCGCTCGATAAGCGGAAAATCCGTGGTTCAAATCCCGGCTATGACATTGAACTTTTCAGTCCTGATTGCACCTCTTAAACATGGCGATCTCTGAGACCTCTAGCGGGCAGTCTTCAAACTTTAGAAAGGCTACAAGCTCTCCATAAAGGTAATTATTGCTTTTGAGGTCCTCTGAATCTACTACGTATAGTAAGGAGAGGAAATATGGCATTCCACCCAAAAGTTCTATGTCGAGAGTTCACCCGAAATATAGATTTTGAGGCCCCTGAATCCCCCCCCCCAAAAAAAAAGCATTTTTAGAAAAAGGTCTGTTTATATGTGTGTGTGTGTGTGTGTGTATGTGTGTGTGTGTGTGAGTGTGTGTGTGTGTGTGTGTGTGTGTGTGTGTGTGTGTGTGTGTGTGTGTGTGTGTGAGTGAATAGCATAACTCAGAAATGAAAAAGCAGATGAAAACCAAAGTTGATATTCAAATTAAATACATTTTAAGGATGCGACACGAAGGTTTCGAAGAAAATTCCTCCATCTTAAAGTACATTTTCCGAAATTTTTGATAAAATGCCATATGTTTAAGATATCTTTTATGACAAATGAAATGTATATTTTCAATTTTCTGGCTATAGCCTATGTAGTCCTGTTTACTCTGGACGACTTTTGAATAATGGTAAACCGTAAGAGATCTTACTATACAAAAATTGTAGATCTTGCTAAAATACACAATTTATCTCCAAAATAATTTTTTGTGTGCATATTCCTTGTTATGTGTATGAGTTTTTCAATACTTTTACTTTTCTCAACTGAGAGGTAGTTATTCACTTTTTATCTTTTGGTCGCACAAACACAATGACATTTAAAAGCCATCACATAGTGACCATTCTTACATTTGACTATCGTTCAAAGCCTACTGTGTTCCCCTTGTACCTAAAGGAAATAAACAATAAGATAAATTGCACAAATGTTTATGTTAACTAACACGAAGAAGATATAGGAATAAGAGTTTGTACAAGAGTAGAGAAAGTCATGTGAGTGTAACACATCAGATGTTTAGCGATGGTTCCTTAAGTAAAGACAAAACCAATATAAGAGGGAAATATTAAAGTTTTGTTTTATGCGAAAGTTGGAGGCATTTCGACGTAGAGAATATTCCAGTCCGAAAACAAGCGTTGTTGATCCCAAGGTCCTTGGTTTAAGCCTGGGGCTCTGGATTACTCTGATTTATTGAATTTAAATTATTTATTATAGAGCCACTGGTATTAACAGAAATGTTAATTATGACCGTGTGATTATGTGCCTTGGGATCATTTGTGTTTAACTGGAATTATTTGTTCCTTAGATTAAACCACAAATAGTGTTTATCGCAGTTAACTGTTACACCTACTCTTATAATATTTATTACCTACTAATAAACATTTGTACACATTCTCTTGTTAATAGTTCTCTTATAGATACAAGGGGACTACAGCGGGACTCACACGTTTTAGGAGAGTTCGGTACATGACTTTAAAATTCCATAACGAGGTCCCATTTGAGAAATCTATAAGCACTGCAAAAATAAGACAAAATAATAAGGAACATCTCCGAAATGATTCACTTCACAAAAAACATCATAATATATATAGTGAGTATTTTAAGGATATCTACATACTTTTACAGTAAGATTTGGTCTATATCTTACGGTTTACCACTTATACAAAAGTCATCCAGAGTAAACAGGACTACATAGGCTATAGCCTGAAAATTCAAAGTATAAATTTCATTTGCCATAAAAATATCTCAAACATATGGCATTTTAATCAAAATTGTTGCAGCCATTTTTGAGAAAATCAAAACTTTTGGAAAATTTTCTATCTAAAGGATAATTTAGGGTGGAGGAATTTTCTTTAAAATCTTCGTGTTGCATCCTTGAAAGACATTAAACTTGAATACTAACTTTGGTTTTTAGCTGATTTTGTTTTTGAGTCTGTACATACACAGAGACACACACAGACACACACGAACCTTTTTCTAACAATGCTTTTTTGTATTCAGGGGGCCTCAAAACATATATTTGCGGTGAAATCTCAACATTTAATTTTTGGGTGGAATGCAATAATTCCTCTACTTACTATACGTAGAGAGAAAGGAACACGTCACTAGTGTGTATGACTCAAGGACTATTTCAAACATTTCTTTTAGTCAGTGTGAATATCTGACCACCTCCGTGGCGCAGTGGTAGCGCGAGTGCCTCTGGCGCAGGGCACCCGGGTTCGATTCCCGGTACCTGTGTGGGGGACATTTTTGCCCCTCTTTGAGGCCTGGCACGGGGTGCACTCAGCCTCGTTAGGTCCCGAAGGGGCCACTATTTGATAAAGGTAGGCAAAGGCCGCATAATTGGCTGGGAGGGTACGGGGCACTGACCACGTCCCACTTTCCAGTTCATGACGCCTGTATTGGACAGAGGTGGAGGACACAGGGGCCGGGTGCTAAGTCTTGTGCCGCAAAGGGATATATTAGTGTACATATCTTCTATGCGGCTGTTAAACATCTCAAATAAAAAGCAAAATGGCGAAGTGCTACCAGTAGGTAGGTGAAGCTTAGGCATGGCCCAGAAGTTGCAAGGCGCTAGACATTCATAGAGAAGTATTAGAATAAACGTTGTATGCAACATTGTGACTCGTGTTAGGTATATACCTACGCCATGTCACGTGAGACAGGCGTCTTCCCTCAACGGAGGAGCCTTGGGGCACTGCAACCATTTGATAGGGAAACTGCCGTGATATCACTGTGACAACATATCACACTATTCGGAGCGCTTTTAAGTAACACTACACAACCAAGATACGGTCAACAATTGCAGCCAAGTCTCAGCTATTTCTCTCTAAATTTGACTCTATTTCAATCTTTCCTAATGTAGTTACTTCAGCTTTCAAGAGTGTGAATCAACTTATTTCTATGTTAGCAACTAATAACATGATGAAACCTAACAAAGTGAAAGAACACCATTCCAGTAAGGAAAATGTTGAATAATTATGACCTTATCAAATGTTGTGCAATATTCCAAACTAGATTTGCAAGACTAGTGGAAGTGTCAGCGTTCCCGGCGCGCGTTGCCGCCTGCCGCTATCACATAAACACGCAGATGAAACCACTTTACCTGCCTATTTCATGTAAAGAGATGACACAGTCGTTGTCTATATGCACCTCTTTGAGAAACTATCCATCACTCACCGTAGTTCACGCTGAGAACCGATGGACATTTCCTGCAGAGGGTGTGTTGGTTTATCTTGTATACTTGATGTTTCAAGTTATCCCAGGGATACAAATCGCAAGAGATTAGGCCGCGGGAGGATGGCACAAATCTCTACTAATAATTCTGTCCTGAAACATACTTTCAATTATGCTCATTTAACTGCCGAGTCTTCTTTAAAAAGGCAAAATCACGCTCCCTGTTTGTGAATTCTCTAAAAAACTAGAGAAAATTTCATTTAATTGTTGATACGAAAAAACTTTGTCCTAAAGCCCAGCACTTAATATTGTTCATGAAGTAATCCTTCATGATGAAACAATTTGATGTGTTACACTCACATGGCTTTCTCTACTCCTGTACTAACCATTCTTACAAACTCTTATTCCTATATCTTCTTCGTGTTAGTTGAGATAAACATTTGTACAAATTATCTTGTTGCTTATTTCCTTTCAGATACAAGGGAATATATACACTTTCATTTAAATATTTCAGTGTTGCAAAACGAGCTATAGTATCACTAATCCTCATAAACATCGTTATTTAAATATTTCAGTGTACCAAAACGAGCTATACTATCACTAGTCCACATAAACATTGTAATTGAAATATTTCAGTGTACCAAAACGAGCTATACTATCACTAGTCCTCGTAAACATTGTAATTGAAATATTTCAGTGTACCAAAACGAGCTATACTATCACTAGTCCACATAAACATTGTAGTTGAAATATTCCAGTGTTCTAAACCGAGCTATACTATCACTAGTCCCCATGAGTATGCTATTACACACAAAAGCAATTATATGTTCAGAATTCACACAAAATACGCTTTGAGCCTTCTGAATAAAAAATGCACTTTTATTTTCTCCACTGGTAAGTAGAGGAAGTATTATATTGTACCCAAAAATTCGATTTCCAGATTTCACCGGAAATATATGTTTTGAGACCCCTTGAATAATAAAAAAAAATAGGCATTTTTAGAAAAAGGCCCATATGTGTGTATATCAGTCTGTGGACAGCATAACTGAAAAAATCGATCAAAAACCAAACTTGGTATTTAAGTTTAGGTAATGTCTTGTAAGGATGCAACACGAAGATTTTGAAGAAAATAGCCCCATCCTGAACTACCCTTTACATGGAAAATGTTTCTAAAATTTTTATTTTCCTGAAAATGGCTCTAACGATTTTGATTAAAATGACAAGTTTAAGATATTTGATGACAAATGAAATGCATATTTTGAATTTTCTGACTATAGTCTATGTAGTCCTGTTTACTCTCGATCACTTTTGTATAACTTTTAAACCGTGAAAGATAGACAAGGTCTTATTGTACAAAAACTGTAGATTTCGCTAAACCACACAATTTATGTAAAATGTATTGTTTGTGAAGTGAACCATTTCGGAGTTCTTCTTTGTTATTCCTTAGAACATATCAATACTCTTTCCAATGGGAGGCCGTTAAACACTTGAAATGTGTGATTAAAGCCTACTGTGTTCCATATTCCCCTTCTCTATTGACATGAAGTACATAGAAGAAGAAATAGTACAAGAGTGTGTAGAGAGTCAGTGACAGTGGGATATTTTATTGAGGGATACTCAAAACTGATATCTCGACAGGATATTTTTTGGCAGAATGGAGCAATTCTTCTATTTAATATACTACTGTTGAAAATATGAAGTCATTTTGTACAGGAAACAAAATGTGTGCAATCACTGGCAAGTATGGTGTTGGTGATTTCCCAATTGGCTGGGCTCGCTGATTACTGGGTCGGTCGGTCGGTCGGTCGGTCGGTCCTGTAGAATCACAGTGACAAATACACCACATCGTCACATACATTAAACACTCACTATACTACCCATGCAGTAATCTCCAACTCTCATGAAGCCATACATACTTCAACATTACTGAGCTGTTTATGTAACTGTGACACGAGTGTATATGTTATGTGTTTGTGTCTGCGTGTGTGTACGTGTGTGCGTGTGCGTGTGTGTGTGCGCGTGTGTGTGTGCGTGTGTGTGCGTGTGTGCGTGTGTGTGTGTGCGTGTGTGTCTGTGTGTGTGTCTGTGTGTGTGCGTGTGTGTGTGCGTCTGTGTGTGCGTGTGTGTGCGTGTGTGTCTGTGTGTGCGTGTGTGTGTGCGTGTGTGTGCGTGTGTGTGTGCGTGTGTGTCTGTGTGCGTGTGTGTGTGCGTGTGTGCGTGTGTGTCTGTGTGCATGTGTGTGTGCGTGTGTGTGCGTATGTGTCTGTGTGTGTGCGTGTCCTATAATGAAAATATAAATACGTTTTATGCTATTTTAGTATTAAAATACCTAAAAATAATAAATATTTATTATTAGAGATGTATGACGTACGTAATATGGTCAACTAGAGGGTAATGATAAAAGTATTGAAAATACGGATTATATTCTATTTGACATTTTCAACCAAGTGCTGAAAATTTATTGATGAGATTATTCTTGTGTTTGGATGCGACGATCTCACGTTTTATTACAGGCACATTGGAGAAAGTTGTGTTGAGGGTGTCATGATCTCATTACTGTCTTGTTGCCATGGTAATTACGTCTGGCTCTGTAAAGTTAGCACGATTTATACCGCCATCATACACCGCTATATCTAATGCCCGGATTGCATAGTTGAAGGTTATGTTCAGTTCATGGAATATGTTCAGTTTATAAAACCTAATCGATGTTTTCAACTATTCCGTGTTTATCTCACAGATTACTTTCTGCTATATTTGCAGAAACCCAGGGAATAAGTCGATTACAGGTGAAAGCCCACGTGCACTTGGCAACACTGATCCCGAAGGGGGGTAGTATACCCACTAACAACTCCTCCAAGAGAAATGACGAGTATGGAGGAAGAAACGAAACAAGTAGTTCAGGTGGGCAGTACGGGTATGTTGGGGATTATGAAGGGTGCTAGGCTGACTCATGACCGAAGCCCTGATTATGCCCTTAAGAATTCATGATGAGTCGGATGAGCGATTAGTGAACTTTCCAACATTCACGGTTATGAGTTTCGCAAGTGTGGTCCCGAGAGAGGTGAGCCTGTGAGGACAGTTGCTCGTCCAGCATCGTCTGAACACCTGCCTCCTCCTGGACGAGCCTTCCGATGGAGAGTAGATGTTTGTCTAGTTGTGTGTTGAAGACTTCGCCGTGCCTACACGGCCTAAGTCAAATTTGTTCGGCAGAATCTTGTGAAGTTTGCCAGTGAATCTCTTTCCTGAGATCGGACAGGTCCTACTCAAACTCGACGTTCTTCATGGACAAGTTGGGTACCCCTACCTCTGCATCCTTCAGCTGGTGCAGAATGTGAAGTGCAGAGGAGTAATCGATGCATCTTGAATAGTAGACCAACACAGGTCCACAGCATCCTGCGGCAGGTGCCGTGTGTCGACCGTGGCCCTCGGCTGCGATGGTGACTTGGATGGCGTGGACGCATCGGGCAGCAAGATTGCGGGTGTAGTGGTCGCGCCCACAGCGGGTTGCGCAAAAGTGCCCCCGTCCTGTGGGATCGTGTTGTTCGCAGACAGATTCCCCTAGCAGTACCGCAGTATATCGCACCTACCGCCGTGTGGCCATAGAGACAACAGCAACAGCCCGGCGTGACTCTATGACTCAATGACAACTTACGGAGAGGGACTTAGTACCTCGACTGAAAGGTGATCTTTTGTGTCTATGTTCTTGACAGGAGGATGGATGAGGTGAATATGTCATAAGTATATATGACTCAATGACAACTTACGGAGAGGGACTTAGTACCTCGACTGAAAGGTGATCTTTTGTGTCTATGTTCCTGACAGGAGGATGGATGAGGTGAATGTATCATAAGTATATATGACTCAATGACAACTTACGGAGAGGGACTTAGTACCTCGACTGAAAGGTGATCTTTTGTGTCTATGTTCCTGACAAGAGGATGGATGAGGTGAATGTATCATAAGTATATATGACTCAATGACAACTTACGGAGAGGGACTTAGTACCTCGACTGAAAGGTGATCTTTTGTGTCTATGTTCCTGACAGGAGGATGGATGAGGTGAATGTATCATAAGTATATATGACTCAATGACAACTTACGGAGAGGGACTTAGTACCTCGACTGAAAGGTGATCTTTTGTGTCTATGTTCCTGACAGGAGGATGGATGAGGTGAATGTATCATAAGTATATATGACTCAATGACAACTTACGGAGAGGGACTTAGTACCTCGACTGAAAGGTGATCTTTTGTGTCTATGTTCCTGACAGGAGGATGGATGAGGTGAATGTATCATAAGTATATATGACTCAATGACAACTTACGGAGAGGGACTTAGTACCTCGACTGAAAGGTGATCTTTTGTGTCTATGTTCCTGACAAGAGGATGGATGAGGTGAATGTATCATAAGTATATATGACTCAATGACAACTTACGGAGAGGGACTTAGTACCTCGACTGAAAGGTGATCTTTTGTGTCTATGTTCCTGACAGGAGGATGGATGAGGTGAATGTATCATAAGTATATATGACTCAATGACAACTTACGGAGAGGGACTTAGTACCTCGACTGAAAGGTGATCTTTTGTGTCTATGTTCCTGACAGGAGGATGGATGAGGTGAATGTATCATAAGTATATATGACTCAATGACAACTTACGGAGAGGGACTTAGTACCTTGACTGAAAGGTGATCTTTTGTGTCTATGTTCCTGACAGGAGGATGGATGAGGTGAATGTATCATAAGTATATATGACTCAATGACAACTTACGGAGAGGGACTTAGTACCTCGACTGAAAGGTGATCTTTTGTGTCTATGTTCCTGACAGGAGGATGGATGAGGTGAATGTATCATAAGTATATATGACTCAATGACAACTTACGGAGAGGGACTTAGTACCTCGACTGAAAGGTGATCTTTTGTGTCTATGTTCCTGACAGGAGGATGGATGAGGTGAATGTATCATAAGTATATATGACTCAATGACAACTTACGGAGAGGGACTTAGTACCTTGACTGAAAGGTGATCTTTTGTGTCTATGTTCCTGACAGGAGGATGGATGAGGTGAATGTATCATAAGTATATATGACTCAATGACAACTTACGGAGAGGGACTTAGTACCTCGACTGAAATGTGATCTTTTGTGTCTATGTTCCTGACAGGAGGATGGATGAGCTGAATGGATTCGAAGGGCGCCCGGAACGTGGTCATGACAAAGTAGAGGGCAGGGTCCCTAATTTTTCCCAATTAGAGGCACCTCTGTGGAGGCGGGGTGAGTCCAATCTCTCGCACTCCTTCAGTTGGTACTCTCAAGCGGGGCTCGAAAATGGGCTACTCTCCCAGCCTCAGTTTTGTAGCATGCCATGGGAGGCCCGGAAACCTGTAGGTTCGGCTTCCAATCTGGGGACAAGCCCTCCAGAGTACATTAATGCCCCTGCCATGGTACTGCCCCGACGCTCGCAGACGTTTCCAACCTTCAAAGAAACCTAACGGGATGAAGGGTGAAATGATTAAGGTAACGAAATGGGGTGATAGGAAATTGGGAGGATATGGAAGTAGTTCTCAACATTTGCCAGATGTCCTAGGGAAAGTTCCGAAAAAAACACATGGGTAAGGCAGTTCCGCCGCGGGATTTGAACCCGCGACTTCCATTGGCGTTACCAGCTGAGACATACATAAATAACTATTATTCTTATTCCACTGTGTATTTGGTTGTTGGTGTGTCTGTGTTTGGTAGACGAACGAAAGAACGTCATATTAGCTGCCAGTAAACAGCAAAGGTTTGCAATCACAGCGAATGAACTAACGGTCTGTTAGCATTCCCTGTGGTTTGTTTACTTACAAAATTTAGCGATAGATAATGAAAACTGCTATGAATTATGCATTACTGTGAAGGATTCGCCAGCTAGCCATGTAGCAGCGTTGTTCAACTGTTTGCACCACCTAGAATTAGGGGAAGATGTTGGGGTTGTCAAACAGTGCAACAAATTTAACACTATTATTCATTTCTGTTTTATATAATACCTAATACTTAAGGAGAACTGTTTCATTCCAACCAAAAATTAGATATAGAGAGCTTAGAGCAAATACACATTTGGAAATAAGACAAACATCTGATATGTTACACTCACATGACTTTCTCTACTCTTGTACTAACCATTCTTACAAACTCTTATTCCTATATCTATCTTCTTCGTGTTAGTTGAAATAAACATTTGTACAAATTAACTTATTGCTTATTTCCTTATAGGTACAAGGGGAATATGAGAACACAGTAGACTTTGAGCGATAGTCAAATCTTTTAATGCTTTGAAATTTCGTTATCTTTGCACGCTTAACATATAAGAAAATGAACAACGATGTTCCATTTCACGAAAGTTTTTTTTTCCCGAAACTGATACAAATAACAAGCAATATCTCCGAAATGGTTAACTCTACAAAAAATTAAAAAAAAAACACTTATTTGGACATAAATTGTGAGTTATTCAAAAGCCATCCAGAGTAAACAGGACTACATAGGCTATAGCCAGAAAATTCAATATATACATTTCATTCGTCATAAAATATCTTAAACATATGGAATATTAACCAAAATCGCTGGAGCCATTTTCAAGAAAACCAAAGTTTTCCAAAAATTTTCCTGTAAAGGGTAGTTTAGGGTGGGTCTATTTTCTTCAAAATCTTCGTGTCGCATCTCTGAAAGACATTAATCTTAAATACCAAGTTTGGCTTCTAACCGACTCTTCGTTTTGAGTTATGTTGTCCACAGGCAGACACACACACGGACCTTTTTCTAAAAATGCTTTTTATTTATTTATTTATTTGAATTCAGGGGGTCTCAAAACATACCAATATAATCTACTTACTATATGTAGTAGAGAACATAAACATGTCCACACTTTCCAGACTTCAAACATAAACTGAGCAACAATTAGTGGCGCAACAATGGCCTGTCTGCTACCATTGTATTACTTATGAGTGAGCTATTTAACAAAGACTGTCTCTTAATACATCTTTAGTGACAATCGCATTGTTATAGCAACTTAAATATTTCTACTTATGCATTTTATGGAACAGTGGGATTGAAATTTGAATGTTCTACATTTTATAGACATGAAATCAATACTTTGGACAGTTAAGGGTGCGGACTCTTAAGTTGCAAAACAATATATTTTATTGTTTTAAGGGAATTAATTATTCAATTTATTGACAATGTGAAAATACCTTAATATTCAAATTTTTCCATGTGCACCAAAAAATAAAGTATAACAGCTTTATTATTTTATAAACTATTAATTGCCAAACAAACACCATCAATCTCTGGTAGAAAGAATAATGAATACTTTTAAAGTGATTAATTTGTCTGCTTTGATGGACATTAACGATTTTTGGAAAACTTTTTTTGTGAATTAAATTTTTTAAGGCTAAGCAGCTTTTCTCATTTTCAAACCAAAGAGTGAAGTTGAAGTTAGACGAATGGAATACATTTAAAGTCGCAAAAAAAGAAACAACAAAAAACAATATTTTTCTACACACATGCATCATGAGCACAGCTTTCCTCTTTTGTCTACTAGTCTTTCTCCTCAGATTCATAGCTGAACCACTTCTTTCCACTGAATTTGATTGCTTTTGAGCCCTTTTTGGCCCATATTTTCTTCAAATGGCCGCCTCCGTAGCGCAGCTGGCAGCGCGCTTGCCTGTGGCGCGGAGGTCCCGGGTTCGATTCCCGGTACCAGCATGGGGATTTTATCCCCTCTGGGAGGTCTGGCACGGGGTGCCTTCAGCCTCGTTAGGTCCCGAGGGGACCAATTGAGGAGCTACTTGATGGAGAAGTACCGGCCCCAGGTCGAGAAGACCGCATAACTGGCCGTGAGGGCTCGGGGCGCTGACCACGTCCCACCCTCCAGTACTGCACCTCACCAATGACGCCTGTAGTGGGCATAGGTGGGGGACGCAGCGGCTGGGCGGTAGGCCTTGGCCCTTCGTGGGCTGTCGCGCGGGGTTTACATTTTTACATTTACATTTACATTTTCTTCAAATATTACGGAAGATAGAAGTAGAAAATGGACTTTTAAATGTAGCGCACATGTTATTTAAAGTCTGCGATAAAGGTTATATATATATAAACCTAAAAATGTGAATTTTAAAATTGTTTGGTCACTTGTACTTGAAATACACAAACACTCCAGCATGAACGAAGCACTTTGAGGAAGAAAAGAAAATAAATCCACCACTTTTTAATGTTATTGCTGTTTAAAATCTGTTCGCAATTATGATTAATATTTTTCTTGTAATTACTACATCTATAAGTTTTATTTGAAAACAGGAAGTCCCACTGAGTCGTTTTTAAATTGTGAGCTCGTGAACAGACTATGTCAGTGTCGGCCAGTAAGGAATATGCTGACTAACTTATGAGTTGTGATTACATAACCGAGCTGAAAACACGCTAAGGGAAAATGTCAAAAAGTGGTAAAAAACACATTTTGTTAAACGTATTTCACAAGCTAATGTCCGTCCGTGTGAATGACTTAGTAAACTTAACCTCACTCTGCAGCGTTGTGAAACTCCCTGTGTTAAAGTTCCCTCCGTGTACGAAGAGAAAGAAGAAGACAAACACTGTTAGACAAAGTAAGACGATTTTGTGAAGTGAGCAATTCATTCTAATTTGAAAACGAACCACCAGTCTGATTTGTAAGTACACATTCATGTGTTTAACTTTCTAAATGTTAAATTGCTGGGTTTAATATGCCCCATACAATGCATAGACACCAAAAATTAAACTTGTTGTTTTAAATGTAAGCTATTTCAGCAGATACTATAACGGTAATATCTCTCAGTGCCGACAGCGCGCGTTTCCCCACGTGCTGCGCCGACTATACATTAGCGGTGTTGATGTCAAGTGGCCGTCATGGGCTGGAATTGCTATAGTTATTGTGTCTCATGAAAGAATTGCCGAGCCTGTGTCTATGTTCACCTGTTGCTGTGGAGGACAGTTGAATGCAGGTGGAAACACAAGAAATGAGAACCACGGCGATTCGCTGCAGATGGCGTTGTGGGTGTCGTGCCGAAGAAAATCATTACATAGGTGGTCTAATTATGAAAGCGGGGCGTAATTGCTGTGACGGTGGCTCGGACTCTAAGCCCATGTTACCTATCTACCCTAGAGATTTGTTCTAATTACCTACCTTCAAGCGGGCAGTTCTGTATTGATTTGTTTAACTTAAAAAGGATGGAGTAGACATTAACCATTCCAAAAATGGAGGTAATGACGTCAAGGGAGAGAAATAGACATGCCGTTCTCCTAGTTAAGCAGACGAATGTGACATTTTGTGCAGTTACTACACAGTTCAGCCACATAAACTTTACTGCGTGGTCCAAGTTTTGCAGTAATTGTCTAATATCAGATAACAGTTCTCCAACTGAACGAGCCCAACATAATGCACAAGTTACGTTCTTTCCCTACCACGTAGAGGACCTATTCCATTCGACGTCGAGATTTCACTGGAAATATGTTTTGATGCCCCATAAATACAAAAAAATTTAGAAAAATATCCGTGTGTGTGTGTGTGTGTGTGTGTGTGTCTCAGTCTGTGGACAGCATAATTCAAAACCGAAAAGTCGGTTAAAATCCAAAGTTGGTATTTAAGTTTAATATCTTTTAAAGATGCGACAGGATGATATATATATATATATAGCTTAACAGAAAACGTTCACCAATATAGGAGTAATGGATAATTCCGCATTCCCAGATTAATTATAGCCTATAAACTTACTGTAAATACCAACAAATTTAGGTAGGCCCAGTAAAGGATGGACAGAACAGTTCTGGCACATATATTAGACAGGAGCAAAGCTAAATGGATTCTTCATGATGTGACGAACTCTGAATAATCTTTATTATAATTGTACACATATATGCACTGAAGTTTATGGGTGCCGAAGCTTCGTAATAACCCTCGTGTATAAAAGTTTTGCTTTATTTTCTTTGTATCTATGTTGCAATGAAGTGTCTTGACAGGGCATTCTAAATACTTGTATACATACAGAAATTTGCTAACAGTAGAAATGTGTATATTAACTGAGAGGATTGTTTTGCTCGATGACCATAAAGTATGTTCTCCAGAGAGTTTTAACTTGGTGGCCTGGAAGAGCGCAATATTGCCTTCCTGTATCGGTTAAGGACCCCTTTATTATGTGCAACCTGTGCACTTTTTATGCAGTGGAGTTGATACCAAATTATGTATTCAGAAAATTGATCATTTAAAAAATAATAAGAAATAGAATAATACTTGTAAATATAAAATGAATAAAGAAAAGAAACGTAGAAAGCGTTCAGCCTCTTGGCTTGTGTGTTGACGTAAGTAGACCGTAACTCCTTGGAGCATTTAAGTTTGTGGAAACACAGAGTTATATTGCAACGGACCGCTCTCGGGGAGAGACCTGAAGACAGGGGGAGGGGGTGTAGAGGCACTGGGGAGGGGTTTAGGGAGGTTTTGTTAGTCCTCTGGGATTAGGAAAGCACGCTAACCCTGAATCGGTGAACTAGCCATGTTATTAACCAGCAGGTTCGGAAAGGCCGAAACCCCGGGGCAGAGTCACAGACTTGCCTTGTCAGTGTTCTATCGGCGGCAAGGCACTGAACCAGTGGACTTCAGACATTAGGCGCTGTGAGGTATTGTTGCTTCAAACTGCCAAATCAACGTGTGATGGTGACCTACACAACAGCATTGTTGCATCGAAGACTGGCGAATGTTGCTTCACAGTAAATATGGGACTAAAAAGGAGGTACAACGTTTTAAAATGTAACCTACTGTAATGATGTAAAACTTACTCGACCATTCCGACAGCACATTGTTTTACACATACCTACACTGTGTAGTGTTGGAAGATTCTCGGGAGAGACTTTACGTTCATGCTTCATATACGACACTTGGTTTATGTTGTGGTTGTGAACCTGTACCAAATGTCTTCTCTGTATTTTACGCATATTTTGAGGTTACTGAATGTTTTATAAAAATATATTATAAGATTATAGAAGCAATAAAAGTTACTTTGTTGTATATTATTAATTCACATTCACTAAGGAAACAAAATGATGAGCGTGCTGCGTGTTACGACGAGCATCATTGGCGGATTCAAATCGATTTGAATGCGCTGGATGTTTCCATACAACAGAATTTTGATCCGCTCCCACTTCTAAGAGTTGGATCTGAATGTGTGTTTCCATGCAGTATTCAATCCGCATCTAGAACTGAAATCGGTTTGAATTGCCCATGGAAACGCGTGGATACTAGTACACATGGATGGAATTTGTGTTCACCTTTACGAACTGTAGCAAGACCTCGCATTGGGCAGCATCTGCTAGAACGGGTGGGTCGTTAATTTCAACTAAAAGGTTCATTTCGTGCGCTGACCTCAATTTGAGCGTAAGGAATACTTGTACAACACACTTACTGTTATTGTTATTCGCAGCGTTACCTGAATATGTATGGAATCCACTCTAACCCCTTAACTCCATTTGTATTGTCCAACTCTTGCGGTACTCCACAACACTGCACAAGAAATATGTTTCATTTGCTCAAGCAATGTGCAACCCTACACCATTGTATTTAAAATATTCCAATGTGTTTAATTCATATGGCTTTCTCTAACACGACAATGGAGAAGGCATTGCATTCAACTGGAAGTACACGTTTTCCACATGCTTGATCTCCCCCTACCCCCTTCCCCAAAACGAAAACAGAAACATTAAAAAGCTGCATTCCACGGCACTAAACATGTATTAAGACGCAGAAACTAGGTCATCCTGGAGAAAGTATTGTTACTTTGTCAAAATAGCTGACTCATCGGTAATACAATGGTAGCAAGCACCCATGCCATTGTAGCGTCATTTATTTCTTTTCAGTTTATGTTTGGAAAGTGTGAACGTTCTGTCAAGTACAATGGAGATTCAGAGAAAACCATATCATATAATTATTTTGTACGACCTCAAATGTGACTTAAATGAAACACAGTCACTTGAGTGTTTGAGAGGGACTTTTGGGGACTATTCTCTGTCACGTGACACTGGTTTGTAGAATTTAAGAGGGGGCGGCAATCTCTTAAAGATGAAGAGACCAACATCACCACAATGATTAGGGAAGATCAAAGACTGACCTACAAGGACATTAGGGATTAGGTTTCAACCATCCTTCATCAACACCTTCACACCGCTAATGTAACAATGTAAGGAACTGAGACATCCACCCTATAGTCCCACCATGTGACTTCTTCGTGTTCTCTATGGTGAAGAAGTCAGCGATTTTCCAGAACTGATTCATGAGGATCTAACACTACATAAAGTACCAGGGAGAATACTTTGAGAAACTGTGATAAACAAAACGTTTCTGTCACTATTCATATTTTGTTGTCTCAATACGTATCTATTCGAGCTGGTAATGTTTATAGTGGTTTATTATTTAAATTGTATTTTGAAAGACCCTACACATTTAATTTGCCATGAAAGCATCTTAAATATATAGTATTTTAGTTAAAATCGTTAAAAGTATGTTTGAGAAAACGCAGAAGATTAAAAGTTTTTTTATGTAAAGAGTAATTTGGTTGGGGGTTGTTTTTGATATGTTGGTATTGTGTTTGTATTTTGAGACGGGAGACGCTGAGAGACTGTATGCTAAACGTTATGTGCAGGCCCCGCAACTAAAGAGTGGGGGGTGCACTTCGATAAGGACCCACGAGGTCGGTCGGTTGTTCCGCACAAATTAGTGTGGGGTTGTGTTATTGATGTGGGTTATCCGCGCTGCGATAACCATCGGACATCCTTCATACATACAGCCAACAATCACGATTCTCGTCTCGTGTATGTACATATGTGTGTATGTGTCTCTTTCTGAACCGCAGTCAAACATGGCACGGCTAGTTTTAAAATAATACAGTATAGTCTCGCTAATCCGAACAGGGCTAGGAGAAATAACTGAATTTGAAATCAGGAAAAAATAATGGTTAAGTTTAAACTACTTTTTCCAAGTATAAATGTAAATCTATATGTACAGAAAACCATAAAGTAAATGGTACGAGAGGAAACTGAATCTGCCGGGTATCTTATAGGCAAGCGAAATACGGAAGACTAGACCTAGACTGAAGCAACTTGAAGAGGCTGTTTCCATTCGTACTTTGATCACCAGGCTACTCGCGATAGGTACACGTTAACAGTGCTGACAAATCATTACACTAATTTGGTTTTCAGAATTAGTTGTAAAGTAAATTACAGCATATTGTACTAATTTCAGAGTTTCTATAATTTTAATATTTAACACACAAACCTTTAAGGTGAGCATGTTTGTGCTATTTGACGAAGATCAATCTAGTCGGAATTTTCGCTAATCCTAACAGGGTTCGGTCCCAATTTGTTCAGATGAGTCGAACTCTGCTGCATTCACTAATCACTAAAGATTTTGTAAACTGTGTCTTAAATTATCTAAAGGATGGGAAGTTTATAAATTCTGCGTCTCTTAAGAGGTAAAGCTTGCCCTCATGTATCATAGTTTTATTTTTTAGAATCGTTTCAGGGCATCTACCGACCACGTTAAGCAACCCACAGTACTTATTATATTCACTTGTCCTTTTCTTTTTCCTTTCCATCTTTCCAACATTTCTTCATCCTGGCACTCTTGATTTTTCCTTCTTTCTTCTGTCCAAATTGTACTTGTTTTCTTCTTCTTCTTCTTCTTTTTTTTTTTTTTTTTTTTTTCAAACAGAAACGTCCGAAATTTTTTCTTAACTTTGCTCTATCCTCTTATTTCTTCTGTTAATCCCATTTCACTTAAGTATTTCCTTATTCCTTGCTTCCATTGGTTACCATTCTTACTTTCGTATAGATGCTTGAAAATTTGTTTGTAAGTCTATTGTTATCGATCCTCATTAAATAACCGGACCATCTTATTCTTCTTTTCATGATTGTATCTTACATCTTTTCGCATTTTTTACTTTTATACAGATCTTCATTTTTCGTGAGTCTAAATTCTCCTTTTTAAGTTTGAATTAGACCCAAGATTTCCTTTCCTGATTTTCTAATGATGGTTGTATTTCTCCTCTTTTAAAGGAAAACATACACTGTGTAGCATATAGACATTCTGATGTGTGTCTGATTTTGGCTTCATTTTAGATGTTTTTTTCTTATTATAAATATCCTTAGTTAACTAATATGCAAACTCCACTGTTCTCAATCTTGCTTTATTTGTTTCCTTATCAGTCCATTATTTGGAATTATTTCATCAAGATACTTGAATTTATCAACCTAAGTTGTTTTTGCATTCTTTGATGCTAATAGTTTTGGTGCTTGTTTGATATTTGTCAAACCCTGAATGACCTCAAAGTGTGTGCAAGATGTTTCATGACCTCTCACAATCTGGGACTTCCCCGTCAGCTTTGGGATTTGTGATGGGCAGTAAGACACTGAGGAAGGCATCTTGCACACAACAGTGTTGGACAGTGTTACCCCATCCACCCTTAGGCCCGATTTGACTCCCTCACGTTTCACTTGCTTGGGTCACTGCAGAATGCCATTCGTGGAACACATTTCCTAATGCGCTGACACTTGACGGAGACAATTTAGTTCACATTATACCAAAATGTATAATTTTACCTTTTTGTAGTTTTATTATATTAAAAGACTTACACATAGCAGAGCACATGTGTGTTCTGTAAATGTTTGATGCAATCCAAGACTTTTCCCTTGCATATTATGTACATCCTGAAGTTTTTGATAATAGTGAAAATAAACGTTCGAAAAATGGTTTCTGTAAAGTATACCCATAAAGTATTATTGGTTTAAATTGGTGATAAGTTTGGATAGTGATGTAGACCTCCGAGGGTCGTTGGTTGTGTTTGGCCGTTGCTCAGGATTTCCGTTATCATTTACAAAGTATTCCGCTGAAAATTATACATCGATCTGCACCGAGCCTCAGATTTATGAATAAGAGAAGTCAAGCTGTCCAACTTCTGCTAAGTTGCGGTAACACAAGCGCCGATTGTGTTTGGAATATGTAAAGTCCATCGCACACGTCACCACAGACCTGCTGCTTCTTCAACAAATGTCCAAGAAAGCAAGTATATCAAAGAAATATTGCCACATCATGTACATTGAACCATTATTATTAATAAATAAGGTATACAAAGTTATTGTAAATCATTTCCGATCTTCCTTGCAAGATAAAAGTTTAGTTTCCAAGATGCACAGTAGAACATTGCGAGTGTCCGGTCCGGTCCGGTCCGGTCCCTCCCGATAGCGAAAAGCGAAGTTTTTATGTTTCTAGACAAGTAAAATTCGACATAGCGCCTAACAAATACACAGTGTTAAGATGAAAACCTCATAAAGTGCACATACCTACATATCTGAGCCAGGGAGCGATCCAGGGACCGTCTGGGTCATTCTGCTCTGTGACATTCAGCCCTGTTAATAGAAATGTACTGCTGCTGGAGCAACCCTCCTTTGTTTCACACTGCGCGCGCATCGGCAGCGAAGTCGTTATCATCACTTGCTTTACTCGTTAAATAACTTATCAAATAGCTCTGCTCGGCTCTGCTCTCGTTTATATCCATACATATACAGGGTGGAGAAGATACATAAACACATATACCTACCAAGTAAGTAAGTCCTACATAAGGGAAGGGTAATCACTTCCTCACTCTCATACTTGCAGGTGTTCACTCTGTCTGGTACATAGGTTCCTGTGTTCCCTGACAGACGTCTGACTCTAGACACTGACTTGTAAGTCCTACATAAGGGGAGGGTAATCACTTCCTCACTCTCATACTTGCAGGTGTTCACTCTGTCTGGTACATAGGTTCCTGTGTTCCCTGACAGACGTCTGACTCTAGACACTGACTTGTAAGTCCTACATAAGGGGAGGGTAATCACTTCCTCACTCTCATACTTGCAGGTGTTCACTCTGTCTGGTACATAGGTTCCTGTGTTCCCTGACAGACGTCTGACTCTAGACACTGACTTGTAAGTCCTACATAAGGGGAGGGTAATCACTTCCTCACTCTCATACTTGCAGGTGTTCACTCTGTCTGGTACATAGGTTCCTGTGTTCCCTGACAGACGTCTGACTCTAGACACTGACTTGTAAGTCCTACATAAGGGGAGGGTAATCACTTCCTCACTCTCATACTTGCAGGTGTTCACTCTGTCTGGTACATAGGTTCCTGTGTTCCCTGACAGACGTCTGACTCTAGACACTGACTTGTAAGTCCTACATAAGGGGAGGGTAATCACTTCCTCACTCTCATACTTGCAGGTGTTCACTCTGTCTGGTACATAGGTTCCTGTGTTCCCTGACAGACGTCTGACTCTAGACACTGACTTGTAAGTCCTACATAAGGGGAGGGTAATCACTTCCTCACTCTCATACTTGCAGGTGTTCACTCTGTCTGGTACATAGGTTCCTGTGTTCCCTGACAGACGTCTGACTCTAGACACTGACTTGTAAGTCCTACATAAGGGGAGGGTAATCACTTCCTCACTCTCATACTTGCAGGTGTTCACTCTGTCTGGTACATAGGTTCCTGTGTTCCCTGACAGACGTCTGACTCTAGACACTGACTTGTAAGTCCTACATAAGGGGAGGGTAATCACTTCCTCACTCTCATACTTGCAGGTGTTCACTCTGTCTGGTACATAGGTTCCTGTGTTCCCCGACAGACGTCTGACTCTAGACACTGTCTTGTAAGTCCTACATAAGGGGACGGTAATCACTTCCTCACTCTCATACTTGCAGGTGTTCACTCTGTCTGGTACATAGGTTCCTGTGTTCCCTGACAGACGTCTGACTCTAGACACTGACTTGTAAGTCCTACATAAGGGGAGGGTAATCACTTCCTCACTCTCATACTTGCAGGTGTTCACTCTGTCTGGTACATAGGTTCCTGTGTTCCCTGACAGACGTCTGACTCTAGACACTGACTTGTAAGTCCTACATAAGGGGAGGGTAATCACTTCCTCACTCTCATACTTGCAGGTGTTCACTCTGTCTGGTACATAGGTTCCTGTGTTCCCCGACAGACGTCTGACTCTAGACACTGACTTGTAAGTCCTACATAAGGGGAGGGTAATCACTTCCTCACTCTCATACTTGCAGGTGTTCACTCTGTCTGGTACATAGGTTCCTGTGTTCCCCGACAGACGTCTGACTCTAGACACTGTTTTGTAAATGCATGACCTCGCCTAGTATAGGAAGTAACCTCGTGGGGCACAGCCCATCTGGACCGAGGTCCTCCACCATAGGGTACAGTACTGCAGGTGGAACGTGGTCAGCACCCCGGGCCCTCCTGGTTGCTTGCGTACTTTTGTTTGCAATCGGTCACCTCCTCAGGAACTTGGCATGGTTGAATTTATGCCGGACCAGATCTCTGAGTGAGAGAAAATCCCCATTCGTGTACCGGGAGTCGAACACGGGTCTCACGGGTCTTGGTAAATATCAGCGCCATCACCACGCTAATGTGACTACCAGTATAGAAACTAATAACATTAGATTTCTAGTTAATAAACATTGCATGAGAAACGACGTGCTATGAAATTACAACTTATTGTGCAAGCCCTTTTGGGGTGTGTATGTAGGTGTGTGTATGTGTGTGTGTGTTTAGATAACACCGTCGAAAGAACACATGGCGTTATCAGGAAAAACCAATATTGTCTGGTATAACAGCAAAAGAGGAGGCAAACAAACATTGATTTCAATCCAGTGTAAATTACTCATCGTTTTAATTCTCCCTCACATCTTTTCAGTGCGTGGTATTGGATGTAAATATGTTTCGCCTTAGTACTGTTTTTCCACACAATAAAACAAACAGTAAACTTCCACTGAAAGGCTTCCTAATAAACACATTTACAATTCTGTTCCACATTTCCTGTTTCAAGTTTGTGTTCGTTACATCCCAAATGAAGCATATATTCCATTAACACCTAGAGGTTAGGGGTTCGGCCAAACTCAGTGACCCATGGTTTGTTCGGAGGTTTCCCTGGGTCGCCGGGTCAACACCGGGAAGTACTCCCATCCTCCTGAACCACTTCTGGAAGTATCACTTTGATACGAGGTGACGTCACTAGATATGTATTGAGACAACAAAATATGAATAGTCACAGAAACGTTTTGTTTATCACAGTTTCTCAAAGTATTCTCCCTGGTACTGTATGTAGTGTTCCATCCTCCTGAACCACTTCTGGAAGTATCACTTTGATACGAGGTGACGTCACTAGATATGTATTGAGACAACAAAATATGAATAGTCACAGAAACGTTTTGTTTATCACAGTTTCTCAAACTATTCCCCTGGTACTATATGTAGTGTTCCATCCTCCTGAACCACTTCTGGAAGTATCACTTTGATACGAGGTGACGTCACTAGATATGTATTGAGACACCAAAATATGAATAGTCACAGAAACGTTTTGTTTATCACAGTTTCTCAAAGTATTCTCCCTGGTACTGTATGTAGTGTTCCATCCTCCTGAACCACTTCTGGAAGTATCACTTTGATACGAGGTGACGTCACTAGATATGTATTGAGACACCAAAATATGAATAGTCACAGAAACGTTTTGTTTATCACAGTTTCTCAAAGTATTCTCCCTGGTACTGTATGTAGTGTTCCATCCTCCTGAACCACTTCTGGAAGTATCACTTTGATACGAGGTGACGTCACTAGATATGTATTGAGACAACAAAATATGAATAGTCACAGAAACGTTTTGTTTATCACAGTTTCTCAAAGTATTCTCCCTGGTACTGTATGTAGTGTTCCATCCTCCTGAAGCACTTCTGGAAGTATCACTTTGATACGAGGTGACGTCACTAGATATGTATTGAGACAACAAAATATGGATAGTGACAGAAACGTTTTGTTTATCACAGTTTCTCAAAGTATTCTCCCTGGTACTGTATGTAGTGTTCCATCCTCCTGAACCACTTCTGGAAGTATCACTTTGATACGAGGTGACGTCACTAGATATGTATTGAGACAACAAAATATGGATAGTGACAGAAACGTTTTGTTTATCGCAGTTTCTCAAAGTGTTCTCCCTGGTACTGTATGTAGTGTTCCAGCCTCCTGAATCACTTCTGGAAGTATCACTTTGATACGAGGTGACGTCACTAGATATGTATTGAGACAACAAAATATGGATAGTGACAGAAACGTTTTGTTTATCGCAGTTTCTCAAAGTATTCTCCCTGGTACTGTATGTAGTGTTCCAGCCTCCTGAACCACTTCTGGAAGTATCACTTTGATACGAGGTGACGTCACTAGATATGTATTGAGACAACAAAATATGGATAGTGACAGAAACGTTTTGTTTATCACAGTTTCTCAAAGTATTCTCCCTGGTACTGTATGTAGTGTTCCATCCTCCTGAACCACTTCTGGAAGTATCACTTTGATACGAGGTGACGTCACTAGATATGTATTGAGACAACAAAATATGAATAGTCACAGAAACGTTTTGTTTATCACAGTTTCTCAAAGTATTCTCCCTGGTACTGTATGTAGTGTTCCAGCCTCCTGGACCACTTCTGGAAGTATCACTTTGATACGAGGTGACGTCACTAGATATGTATTGAGACAACAAAATATGAATAGTGACAGAAACGTTTTGTTTATCACAGTTTCTCAAAGTATTCTCCCTGGTACTGTATGTAGTGTTCCATCCTCCTGAACCACTTCTGGAAGTATCACTTTGATACGAGGTGACGTCACTAGATATGTATTGAGACAACAAAATATGGATAGTCACAGAAACGTTTTGTTTATCACAGTTTCTCAAAGTATTCTCCCTGGTACTGTATGTAGTGTTCCATCCTCCTGAACCACTTCTGGAAGTATCACTTTGATACGAGGTGACGTCACTAGATATGTATTGAGACAACAAAATATGAATAGTCACAGAAACGTTTTGTTTATCACAGTTTCTCAAAGTATTCTCCCTGGTACTGTATGTAGTGTTCCAGCCTCCTGAATCACTTCTGGAAGTATCCACGTCACTACAGATAACTTTTCTTCAAACTGCTTCTTCAGGAATAGAAAATCGGTTATCTCTTCACCACAGGGAACAGGAAGAAATCACATGGTGGGACTATAGGGTGTAGTCTCAGTTCCTTACATTGTTACATTAGCGGTGTGAAGGTGTTGATGAAGGATGGTTGAAACCTAATCCCTAATGTCCTTGTAGGTTAGTCTTGGATCTTCCGTAATCATTGTGGTGATGTTGGTCTCTTCATCTTTATGAGATTGCCGCCCCCTCTTAAATTCTACAAACCAGTGTCACGTGACAGAGAATAGTCCCCAAAAGTCCCTCTCAAATACTCAAGTGACTGTGTTTCATTTAAGTCACATTTGAAGTCGTACAAAATCATTAGACGAAAATGTTTTCTCTGAATCTCCATTGTAGTTGAAAAAACGTTCACACTTTCCAGACTTCAAGCATAAACTGAGCAACAATGAGTGACACAACAATGATCTGTCTGATACCGTTGCATTACCAATGAGGCAGCTATTTTGAGAAGACAACAATACTGTCTCGAGTGGGCGTGGACATTTTAAGGTGTCTCAATACTGATCTGGTGACACTCGCGTTTCTTATTCAGCCCTAACTCACTAAGTATAAAACAGAGAGTATATTTTACGTGTATGTTGCCGTTGAGCGTCCCGTCGATGAGTTTGTACACATTCCAACACTGACCATGTATATTGGTTTCCGGAAACGGAATAGCCTGACCCAGCATTAAAATTATTCACCAGGACGTTAGCGACCGTCGGACTGTCGGGCGGAAAGGCAACATCGGACGTCGCGACGCGCGCCGCACCAGGCCATGATCGAGTGGCAGGCACACAGTTATGTATTGTGTCATACTGCACCCCAACGGGTCTTGTACATGTTCATCAACGATCACATTATGTCGTAGTAATATCAAGATATTCTCTACCACTTTTGTTGAAATTATTACTTTCTCTACCACGTATAGTAAGTAGAGGAAGGATTGTATTCCACCCAAAAATTCAATATCGAGAATTCTCAGGAAATATATGTTCTGAGGGCCCCTGAATAAAACGAAAATTTTTAAGGCCACTGTGGTTGTGTGTGTGTGTGTGTGTGTGTGTGTGTGTGTGTGTGTGTGTGTGTGTGTGTGTGTGTGTGTGGGTTAAATAACCAAAATTGGTATGCTTTTATGTTTTTTAAAGATGTGGCAAGGAGATCTTGAGGAAAATGGAATATTTTTATATATAATTATATTTTAAGTAAAGTAAATCCCTCGCCCAACAAGGCTTGCTGCAGTACTGGAGGGTGGGACGTGGTCAACGTCCCGAATCCTTCCAGCCAGTTATGCGATTTTCTCGACCTGGTGCCGCTACTTCTCCATGAAGTAGCTCCTCAATTGGTCCCCCAGGCACCTATCTAGTCTGAGTGAACCCGTGCCAGACCTCCCAGAGGGAATAAAACCCCCATGCTGATACCGGGGATCGAACCCGAGTCCTAATTATAAAGAACGTATTAAGCTTTTTGTTACTCACTACACGTGCCTCTGTAAATAAAATGCATGAAAAATCATGTAAGTCACTCGCTCAGGCCTCTACTACACCTCACATAGTTATACAACGTATATGTGTTAATTACACTTTAAACTACTTCTGAACCAATATTAAACTCCGTCAAAAACGTTTTACAATTATTCTGTCCCGGAACAAAATACTGGAAAATGTAAAACGCGATTGCAGCGCTGTTGACGGATACAGTTGTGAACCTAAACCATCCAAAGATGATATTTGCTTACATTCAAAAATATTACTTAACACACATTAAAAATATTTAATTAAATCTCTTGGCATGCTATAAGGCAAAAAATCTGACGTGTTACACTCACATGACTTTCTCTACTCTTGTACTAACTCTTATTCCTAAATCTTCTTGGTGTTAGTTGAGATAAACATTTGTACAAATTATCTTACTGCTTATGTCCTTGTAGGTACAAGGGGAATATGGGAATACAGTAGGCTTTGTGCGATAGTCAAATCTTTTAAAGCTTTGAGATGCCGTTCTTTTTGCACGGCTGACATGTAACTAATGAATAAGGATGTTTCACTTGACTGAAATTTAAGCATTCCAAAACTGACACAACCTATCTCAGAAATGGTTCACTCTACAACAAGAAAAGTTATTTAGACATAAATAGCATGTTTTAGCAAGTTTTACATCTTCTGTACAGTAAGATCTGGTCTATGTCTTACGGTTTACCAGTTATTCAAAAGTCATCCAGAGTAAACAGGACTACACAGGCTATAGCCAGAAAATTCAAAATATACATTTCATTTGTCATCAAATATCTTAAATATATGGCATTATATTCAACATCGTCGCAGCCATTTTCGAGAAAATCAAAATGTTCCATGAAAAGGGTAGATTAGGGTGGAGCAATTTTCTTCAAAATCTTCGTGTCGCATCCTTAAAATATATTAAACTTAAATACCAACTTTGGTTCTTAACCGCCTTTTCGTTTTTGAGTTATGCTGTCCAGACATACATACACATGCACACACACAGATACACACATACATTTCTATTTCGATAATATAGAGAAGTGTATGAATTGTGTGTGGAAGGACAGCTAGACAAGGACATATTGCGTAAAAGGGTCAAATGAAATGATTAATGAAATTACGTATGGAAATGGTTGCCAACATTCGCCTGGCGACCAGGGAAACCTCTGAAAAAACCCATGATGAGGAAGATGAGATACGGGGATCGATCCCGCGACCTGCCCACGTTACATCCCGCTGAATGTTGTGATTGGTAAATGTGCAGTTCTGTTTCAGAGCAGAACTTACCTGACCGAAGTTAGTAACTTGTGTGGACTTGAAACAGACGTACGTACGTACGTACATAGATAGTGAAGTCTGCTATGGCCGGAGGAGGTGAGAACCTCTGTAGCTAAACTAACTCAGCTCCAAAATACCTACAGGTCATCCATGTTGCACGGCTCGCGTTTCTTACACACACAAATACACTCTCCTCAGTACGGAAACCACTGTTCAAATAAATCAATAACCTCCCACAAACTGGACAGTAATAGTAGTAGTAATAATAATAATAACAACAACAACAATAATAATAATAACAAAACCAACAACAACAACAATAATAATAGTAGTAGTAATAATAGTAATAATAGCAATAGCAACAGCAACAGCAACAGCAATAGAAGAGGAAGAGGAAGAGAAAGAGAAAAAGGCAGAGGAAGAGGAAGCGGAAGAAGAAGAGGAAGAAGAAGAAGAAGAGGAAGCGGAAGAAGAAGAGGAAGAGAAAGAGGCAGAGGAAGCGGAAGAAGAAGAGGAAGAAGAAGAAGAGGAAGCGGAAGAAGAAGAGGAAGAAGAAGAAGAAGAGGAAGCGGAAGAAGAAGAGGAAGAGAAAGAGGCAGAGGAAGCGGAAGAAGAAGAGGAAGAAGAAGAAGAGGAAGCGGAAGAAGAAGAGGAAGAGAAAGAGGCAGAGGAAGCGGAAGAAGAAGAGGAAGAAGAAGAAGAGGAAGCGGAAGAAGAAGAGGAAGAAGAAGAAGAAGAGGAAGCGGAAGAAGAAGAGGAAGAGAAAGAGGCAGAGGAAGCGGAAGAAGAAGAGGAAGAAGAAGAAGAGGAAGCGGAAGAAGAAGAGGAAGAGAAAGAGGCAGAGGAAGCGGAAGAAGAAGAGGAAGAGAAAGAGGCAGAGGAAGCGGAAGAAGAAGAGGAAGAAGAAGAAGAAGATGAAGATGAAGAAGAAGAAGAAGAAGAAGAAGAAGAAGAAGAAGAAGGAGAATATGACTGGTTACAAAACCTAATGCTTGCTGTTGGTACTTATGGTTTATTTACCTATTACTTGTTAAGATTGTGAGAATTATTCAAACACAAGAAATATTTAGTGCTTTTGGCCATTTTCGAGTTTTTTTTTTTTTTTTGTTGAATTCCAAAATACGTTGAAATTTGCGAGTCGTGAATCGCTATTCGCTTTTTGTGGTGGTGTTGCAATTTGGTGTTGCAATATAGGTATACCGCAACTTAAAGCAGATAAACAAAAACTCTCATGACTTTCCCCACTCACTCTTGTACTAAGCATTCTTACAAACTCTTATTCCTATGTCTTCTTCGTGTTAATACAGATAAACATTTGCACAAATAATCTTATTGTTAATTTTCTTGTAGGTACAAGGGGAATACAGTAGGCTTTATGTAATATTCAGTTGTTTTAAGAGTAGTCGCTATATGATGACTTTAAAATTGCGTTCACTTTGCATGACCAAGAGTTAGAAAAACAAATAACGACCTCTCATTTGAGAGGGGTCTAAGAATATTGCAACATTCTGACAAGCAATATCTCCGGAACGGTTCACACCACAAAACGGATCATTTGACATAACTACATTCTTTGTACAGTAAGATCTGGTCTATTTCTTACGGTTTACCAGTTGTACAAAGTCATCCAGAGTAAACAGGACTACATAGGCTATAACCAGAAAATTCAACATATATATTTCGTTTTCCATAAAAGTATCTGAAAAATATGGCATTTTAATCAAAATGTTAGAGCTATTTTTGAAAAAAAAAAAAAAAAAAAAACAATTCTGGAAACGTTTTCCATGTAAAAGGTACTTTAGGGTGAAGCAATTTTCTATAAAGTCCTCGTGTCGCAACCTTGAAAGATATTAATCTGAAATACCAACTTTGGTTTTAATTGACTTTTCGTTTTTGAGTTATGCTGTCCACAGACACACGCGTGGATCTTTTGTTTTTAATTTACTTTCTTGTTTTTGTGCAAAGGTCATTAAAACATATTTCTGGTGAAATATCGCCATCAAATTTTTGGGTGGGATACAATACTTCCTCTATTTACTACACGTAGTGATTAGCAATAGTCAGTAAAATAAGGTTATGATAATGAAGCATCTCAGATCTTTAAGCAGATTATATTTGTAGCAAAGCTCCAATAGCAACATTTTCTTTTCAGGTGCTGAGAATTTGGCAAGTTAATGACACTAATCGGGAGATAGAGTTCGGGTATGTTCGGATGTGTGTCGTGCGCAGGGGTTGGAGCCGAGCCGAGGCGAGCCGAGCCGAGCCGAGCGATCGGCGCGCTCCCGTGTATCAGTTGAACCGCGGCCAGCGCACGGCGCGGGAACTCTTGCTGCTACTGCTCCTGTGGCTGCCATATACGTGGTCGCGTGCTGCTTCTATCATTAACCCCTGCAACCCTTCGTCACGTTGTGGTGCGATTTGTTCATGTGGCTTCAGTAAAGTGATTTTGTTTCCTGTGTTAGTGTCTGTCTATATTACTGAATACTGAACCACTTTGTGTAGTGATTAAAGTGTTGGTAGGGAAGGAAGGAACTAACCCAGGGATGAAGCCGATCATCCAAAGAATGCCCTCAACTTGAACTCAGGTACGCCAACGTAGCAATTACATCCCAAGCACGAGTTAAACTGTCGTTCTACTAATGATGCTTTAAACGAATCTGCCATACAATTTTCACATTCTCTGCTGCGTATAGATAGTAAGTAGAAGTATTGTAATCGACCAAAAATTCAAAGTCCGGATCTCACCATAAATATGTGTTTTGAGGCCCCTTGAAAACGAAAAAACAAACACTTTTAGAAAAAGGTCCGTGTGTCTGTGAACAGCGTAACTCAAAAGCAAAAATAGGCTAAGAAACCAAAATTAGTTGAAAAATACTCCCTCACCATAAACTACCCTTTACGAGGGAGATTCTCTCAAAATGGCTCTAATCATTCTCTTTGCATGGCCAAGAACTAAAAAAAATGAATAACGACCTCCCTTTTAAGGAAATAAGTATTAGCAACTTCAGAGATAACAGAGAATATCTCCAAAACGGTTCATAATAAAAAAAAATCACTTGGATGTAAACTGTCTTAACGAGATCTGCAGTTTTATACAGTAAGATTTGGTCTATCTCTTACGGTTTAGCAGTTATGCAAAAGTCATCCAGAGTAAACAGGACTACATAGGCTATAGCCAGAGAATTCAAAATATACATTTCATTTGGCATACAAACAACTTAAACATGGCATTTTAATCAAAATCGTTAGAGCCGCTTTTGAGAAAATAAAAATTTTCGAAAAATTTTCCATATATAGTGTGGTTTAAGGTGGACGACTTTTCTTCAAAATCTTGGTGTCGCATCCTTGAAAGACATTGAACTTATATACCAACTTTGGCTTTTATCGACTTTTGGTTTTTGAGTTGTGTTGTCCGCAGATTGACGGACATTGCTTACACCAAGAGCATGTTCAACGCCGTCATGGTAATACATGAACATGTTCAACAAAATCCCTTCATTGCTACCCTTATAGTCAGGGCACGCATCTTACACCAAGAGCATGTTCAACGCCGTCATGGTAGCACATGAACATGTTCAACAAAATCCCTTCATTGCTACCCTTATAGTCAGGGCCCGCATCTTACACCAAGAGTATGTTCAACGCCGTCATGGTAACACATGAACATGTTCAACAAAATACCTTCATTGCTACCCTTATAGTCAGGGCCCACATCTTACACCAAGAGCATGTTCAACGCCGTCATGGTAGCACATGAACATATTCAACAAAATCCCTTCATTGCTACCCTTATAGTCAGAGTCCGAATCTTACACCAAGAGCATGTTCAACGCCGTCATGGTAACACATGAACATGTTCAACAAAATCCCTTCATTTCTACCCTTATAGTCAGGGCACGCATCTTCAACCAAGAGCATGTTCAACGCCGTCATGGTAACACATGAACATGTTCAACAAAATCCCTTCATTGCTACCCTTATAGTCAGGGTCCGCATCTTACACCAAGAGCTTGTTCAACGCCGTCATGGTAGCACATGAACATGTTCAACAAAATCCCTTCATTGTTACCCTTATAGTCAGGGCACGCGTCTTACACCAAGAGCTTGTTCAACGCCGTCATGGTAGCACATGAACATGTTCAACAAAATCCCTTCATTGCTACCCTTGTAGTCAGGATCCGCATCTTACACCAAGAGCGTGTTCAACGCCGTCATAGTAACAAATGAACATGTTCAACGCCGTCATGGTAACACATGAACATGTTCAACAAAATCCCTTCATTGCTACCCTTATAGTCAGGGCCCGCATCTTACACCAAGAGCATGTTCAACGCCGTGATAGTAGCACATGAACATGTTCAACAAAATCCCTTCATTGCTACCCTTATAGTCAGGGCCCGCATCTTACACCAAGAGCATGTTCAACGCCGTGATAGTAGCACATGAACATGTTCAACAAAATCCCTTCATTGCTACCCTTATAGTCAGGGCCCGCATCTTACACCATGAGCATGTTCAACGCCGTCATGGTAACACATGAACATGTTCAACAAAATCCCTTCATTGCTACCCTTATAGTCAGGGTCCGCATCTTACACCAAGAGCATGTTCAACGCCGTCATGCTAACATGAACATGTTCAACAAAATCTCTTCATTGCTACCCTTATAGTCAGGGTCCACATCTTATACCAAGAGCGTGTTCAACGCCGTTATGGTAGCACATGAACATGTTCAACAAAATCCCTTCATTGCTACCCTTATAGTCAGGGCCCGCATCTTACACCAAGAGCGCGTTCAACGCCGCCATGGTAGCACATGAACATGTTCAACAAAATCCCTTCACGCATCTTACACCAAGATCTTGTTCAACGCCGTTATGGTAGCACATGAACATGTTCAACAAAATCTCTTCATTGCTACCCTTATAGTCAGGGTCCACATCTTATACCAAGAGCGTGTTCAACGCCGTTATGGTAGCACATGAACATGTTCAACAAAATCCCTTCATTGCTACCCTTATAGTCAGGGCCCGCATCTTACACCAAGATCTTGTTCAACGCCGTCATGGTAACACATGAACATGTTCAACAAAATCCCTTCATTGCTACCCTTATAGTCAGGGCCCGCATCTTACACCAAGAGCGCGTTCAACGCCGCCGTGGTAGCACATGAACATGTTCAACAAAATCCCTTCACGCATCTTACACCAAGATCTTGTTCAACGCCGTTATGGTAACACATGAACATGTTAAACAAAATCCCTTCATTGCTACCCTTATAGTCAGGGCCCGCATCTTACACCAAGAGCGCGTTCAACGCCGCCATGGTAGCACATGGACATGTTCAACAAAATCCCTTCACGCATCTTACACCAAGATCTTGTTCAACGCCGTCATGGTAACACATGAACATGTTCAACAAAATCCCTTCATTGCTACCCTTATAGTCAGGGTCCACATCTTATACCAAGAGCGTGTTCAACGCCGTTATGGTAGCACATGAACATGTTCAACAAAATCCCTTCATTGCTACCCTTATAGTCAGGGTCCGCATCTTACACCAAGAGCATGTTCAACGTCTTCATGGTAACACATGAACATGTTCAACAAAATCCCTTCATTGCTACCCTTATAGTCAGGGCCCGCATCTTACACCAAGAGTATGTTCAACGCCGTCATGGTAACACATGAACATGTTCAACAAAATACCTTCATTGCTACCCTTATAGTCAGGGCCCACATCTTACACCAAGAGCATGTTCAACGTCGTCATGGTAACACATGAACATGTTCAACAAAATCCCTTCATTGCTACCCTTATAGTCAGGGCACGCATCTTACACCAAGAGTATGTTCAACGCCGTCATGGTAACACATGAACATGTTCAACAAAATCCCTTCATTGCTACCCTTATAGTCAGGGCACGCATCTTACACCAAGAGTATGTTCAACGCCGTCATGGTAACACATGAACATGTTCAACAAAATACCTTCATTGCTACCCTTATAGTCAGGGCCCACATCTTACACCAAGAGCATGTTCAACGTCGTCATGGTAACACATGAACATGTTCAACAAAATCCCTTCATTGCTACCCTTATAGTCAGGGCACGCATCTTACACCAAGAGTATGTTCAACGCCGTCATGGTAACACATGAACATGTTCAACAAAATACCTTCATTGCTACCCTTATAGTCAGGGCCCACATCTTACACCAAGAGCATGTTCAACGTCGTCATGGTAACACATGAACATGTTCAACAAAATCCCTTCATTGCTACCCTTATAGTCAGGGTCCGCATCTTACACCAAGAGCATGTTCAACGTCGTCATGGTAACACATGAACATGTTCAACAAAATCCCTTCATTGCTACCCTTATAGTCAGGGCCCGCATCTTACACCAAGAGTATGTTCAACGCCGTCATGGTAACACATGAACATGTTCAACAAAATCCCTTCATTGCTACCCTTATAGTCAGGGTCCGCATCTTACACCAAGAGCATGTTCAACGTCGTCATGGTAACACATGAACATGTTCAACAAAATCCCTTCATTGCTACCCTTTATAGTCAGGGTCCGCATGTTTATGACGTGCCATAGTTTTCGTTTTTTTTTTTTCTATGGAAAATGTAAGCGAAGTTGATTTTATAAATGGTGATAAATAATTATTGAATTCTCGTGGGTCATAGAAAGTCATATTTTGACTTTTTGAACGCTTTTTGTTATTATTGATGTTACACTTATATTTTCTCTTAAATTGTCGCATTTTGTAATATTTTGTATTGCTATTCTAGCTTGGCATATGTGTTTGCAGTTATCCCAAAGACGGTTCTTGCCTGCAATATTAGGAGGTCTTTTTCCCGTTACAATGTTGCATGCAAATAGAAGGCCCTTGAAAAGTTTAAAATGTACGTAATTTGCTATTGTAGTTCTTCTTTGTGATCGCACTTCAAAATGGCACATTTACTTCATTCTTTGCAGAACTCAGGCTTATCTCGGAGTTGAACAATTAAATACATTCTAATGCAACTATAAAATTATTATTTAATTATTTATTATTGAGCCTGTATGCTTTTTTAATTATATTGTTATTAATTTAAGCAGCATTAAATTTTAGTAGATTTCGAAGTGCTTGCATATTTCTAACATGTTAGTTTATAAATACCCGGGCCCTGCTTATAAGGAACATTTTCCAGAATTTTAATTTTGTCTAACCGTTTTATTAAAATGCGATATATGACAAATGAAATGTATGTGTTGAACTTTCTGTGAATTTCTCTAAAGTTCTCTTTATTTTGTATAACTGATATACGTACTATAAGCGATGCACAGAATATTACTAAACAAAAATGTAGATTTCGTTATGTTTTAAAGTTGTCAAACACATTTTCTGGGGAGTGAACTATTTGCCAGATATTATTGATTTGTATTTTCAAATAGTTAGCTATACTTTCTGAAATACGAAGGCTATTTGTTGACTGTGCAAAGCCAGCGGTCAGTTCTTGAACCATTTATCAGTGAACCTTGCAATACAGTTTGACATCTGTTGAACTTGTTGTCCTAATGTTTGGGGGAAGATGAATTATACAGCTTTTTCATTAATTTTTCCAAAGACTTTCATCTGAGGATCGATTTTGTGTGCAATGTTGCAGTTATTAACCTCAGAGGTTCAATGCAGATCTTTAAGAAAAACACAGTATCATATGTAATTTGTACAAATGTTTACCTGTATAGAGGAATGAGTATAATAATAGACACGCAAGGGTAGAGAAAGTAATGTTAGTGTAGCATATAATATTTCTGTTTCTGTATTGTGTGTAGCGGGAAGCGAAAATATGGCAGCCCATACTAAAACTGGATTCCGAGAAATACACGTTTTAACATTCTGGAAATGGAAAAAAGAATCTTTAAATAAAGATCCTTGCGTGTGTGTGCGCGCGCGCGTGTGTGTCCTTGCGTGTGCGCGCGCGCCTGTGTATGTGTGTGCGTGCGCGTGTGTATGTATATGCATGTATAAACAGCATAAGTCAAAAACAAAAAGTCAAATGACCTTAAATACAAATTTAAGATTACATATCCATAGAGAATTGTAATCCATTTGAGTGCTATCCCATTCTGATTACGATCAACGTTTCCATGTTGAATTCAATCCGGAATGAGATTCATTTCAGTGCAATCCCTTTCTCAATACAACCCACCTTTCCATATTGAATTCTATCCGGAATGAGATCAGTTTCAGTCCAATCCCATTCTCAATACGATACGCGTTTCCATGTTGAATTCAATCCAGAATAAGATCGACTTAAGTCCAATCCCATTGTCAATACGATACGCGTTTCCATGTTGAATTCAATCCAGAATAAGATCGACTTAAGTCAAATCGCATTCTCAATACGATTCACGTTTCCATGTTGAATTCAATCCAGAATATGATCGATTTGAATCAAATACCATTGTCAATACGATTCACGTTTCCATGTTGAATTCAATCCAGAATATGATCGATTTGAATCAAATCCCATTCTCAATACGATTCACGTTTCCATGTTGAATTCAATCCAGAATATGATCGATTTGAATCAAATACCATTGTCAATACGATTCACGTTTCCATGTTGAATTCAATCCAGAATATGACCGATTTGAATCAAATCCCATTCTCAATACGATTCACGTTTCCAAGCTGGATTCAATCCGGAACGAGATCGATTTCAGTCCAATCGCATTCTCAATACAAACTAGGTTATCCCATTCTGGATTCATTCCGGAATGAGATCGATTTGAGTCCAATCCCATTCTCAATATGATGCACGTATCCATGTTGACTTCAATCCGGATTGGGATCCATTTTAGGAAAATTCCATTATCAACATGATCCGCATTTCCACGTAAAACTCAATCCGGAATGAGATCGATTTGGATACGCAAGACTCATACTCCAGCTTTTATGTTGGTCACCTTGTTTACGTTGGCGAACTTGTAAATAATGTTTTCTGTGTATTTTTAGCAAGTTTTGAGGTTAGTGACTGTTTTAGAAGAATATATTATATAGTGTTATACAGTGTTTTGTTATATCACATTCACTAGGAAAACAAAATAACGATCGGGTACAGTACAAGTTAGTATCTTTGAATTCGCTAGGTGTTTCCACGCAACAATATTTCGTTCCGATCCCAGTTCTAAGAGGATCGCATACAAGGATTGAGATCGATTTGTATCCGCATTTTCTTGCAGTATTCAATCCAGAATGACAACTTAACTCGACTTGAGTTTTCCATGGAAAGCAGTGATTGTAGTGTTTGTTATCCGTGATGGGAACCTGTAACTTCAGGACGCGGCTTTGCGGTTTTACGAATGAATAGTCTAGCTAGAGAGATGTACGTATTTCACGGAACTGTGAGGGATGAAATGCAGAAACAAGCGCACATCTTTACCTTCCGGGTGTTCCGGTATCTCAGTCAGTGGCGTGCATGTCGGTTATACAAGGTGTTCCGGGTTCCATTCCCAGCTGGTCCTGTATCTCAGTCAGTGGCGTGCATGTCGGTTATACAAGGTGTTCCGGGTTCCATTCCCAGCTGGTCCTGTATCTCAGTCAGTGGCGTGCATGTCGGTTATACAAGGTGTTCCAGGTTCCATTCCCAGCTGATCCTGTATCTCAGTCAGTGGCGTGCATGTCAGTTATACAAGGTGTTCCAGGTCCCATTCCCAGCTGATCCTGTATCTCAGTCAGTGGCGTGCATGTCGGTTATACAAGGTGTTCCAGGTTCCATTCCCTGCTGGTCCTGTATCTCAGTCAGTGGCGTGCATGTCGGTTATACAAGGTGTTCCGGGTTCCATTCCCAGCTGGTCCTGTATCTCAGTCAGTGGCGTGCATGTCGGTTATACAAGGTGTTCCAGGTTCCATTCCCAGCTGATCCTGTATCTCAGTCAGTGGCGTGCATGTCAGTTATACAAGGTGTTCCAGGTCCCATTCCCAGCTGATCCTGTATCTCAGTCAGTGGAGTGCATGTCGGTTATACAAGGTGTTCCGGGTTCCATTCCCAGCTGATCCTGTATCTCAGTCAGTGGCGTGCATGTCGGTTATACAAGGTGTTCCGGGTTCCATTCCCAGCTGATCCTGTATCTCAGTCAGTGGCGTGCATGTCGGTCATACAAGGGGTTCCAGGTTCCATTCCTGGCTGGATTGTTTCTTCCTCCCTGGAATCTCTAAGTGTGAATATTGTAAATTTAACACCCAAAGTTGGAAAGCTCCGTTAACGGAGTGAACACCATTGCTGTTGAGGAATTTTTCAAGCCGCCGAACTTAAAGGTGGCATATGAGTGCAACTATTAGAGCTGCAGTATGTGCCCATGAACGTCGCCTGAGTTAAAATTAGCCAATTATTGTGTTTATTAGTAAGCCTTGTAGGTACATGAGTCCAAACACGGCCGGCTAAAAGGGATTTCCTTGTCCGTCTGTCTCCTCAAATACCTATCTGCTCAACTTCAACTCTGATCGATCGATCACAACTATTTAAAGCCCCCGTCAGGTTCAGATAGAAATTGTATACTTCAACTACATGTGCGTATTTTGTGTACCTCTTACAGTTTACCAGATAGCATACAAAATCCATTTATTAACTTTCTCTACTCTTGTACTAACCATTCTTACAAATCCCTATTCCTATATCTTCTTCATGTTAATACAGATATCTGATGTGTTACACTCACATGACTTTCTCTACTCTTGTACTAACCATTCTTACAAATCCCTATTCCTATATCTTCTTCGTGTTAATACAGATATCTGATGTGTTACACTCACATGACTTTCTCTACTCTTATACTAACCATTCTTACAAACTCTTATTCCTATATCTTCTTCATGTTAATACAGATATCTGATGTGTTACACTCACATGGCTTTCTCTACTCTTATACTAACCATTCTTACAAACTCTTATTCCTATATCTTCTTCGTGTTAATACAGATATCTGATGTGTTACACTCACATGACTTTCTCTACTCTTATGCTAACCATTCTTACAAACTCTTATTCCTATATCTTCTTCATGTTAATACAGATATCTGATGTGTTACACTCACATGACTTTCTCTACTCTTGTACTAACCATTCTTACAAACTCTTATTCCTATATCTTCTTTGTGTTAATACAGATATCTGATGTGTTACACTCACATGACTTTCTCTACTCTTGTACTAACCATTCTTACAAACTCTTATTCCTATATCTTCTTCGTGTTAATACAGATTTCTGATGTGTTACACTCACATGACTTTCTCTATTCTTGTACTAACCATTCTTACAAACTCTTATTCCTATATCTTCTTCGTGTTAATACAGATATCTGATGTGTTACACTCACATGACTTTCTCTACTCTTGTACTAACCATTCTTACAAACTCTTATTCCTATATCTTCTTCATGTTAATACAGATATCTGATGTGTTACACTCACATGGCTTTCTCTACTCTTGTACTAACCATTCTTACAAACTCTTATTCCTATATCTTCTTCGTGTTAATACAGATTTCTGATGTGTTACACTCACATGACTTTCTCTACTCTTGTACTAACCATTCTTACAAACTCTTATTCCTATATCTTCTTCATGTTAATACAGATATCTGATGTGTTACACTCACATGGCTTTCTCTACTCTTGTACTAACCATTCTTACAAACTCTTATTCCTATATCTTCTTCATGTTAATACAGATATCTGATGTGTTACACTCACATGACTTTCTCTACTCTTGTACTAACCATTCTTACAAACTCTTATTCCTATATCTTCTTCGTGTTAATACAGATATCTGATGTGTTACACTCACATGACTTTCTCTACTCTTGTACTAACCATTCTTACAAATCCCTATTCCTATATCTTCTTCATGTTAGTTGAGATAAACATTTACAGAAATGATCTTATTGCTTATTTCCTTGTAGGTACAAGGGCAATATGAGAGTACAGCAATTTGAGTGATAGTCAAATATTTTAAAGCTTTGAGATCCCGTTCTCTTTGCACACTGAACATATAAAAATATGAACAACGATGTTCCATTTCACGAAAGCTTTAAGTTTTCCGAAACTGACACAAATAACAAGGAATACTTCCGAAATGAGAAAAAAATTAGGTGTAAATTGTGAGTTTTAGCGAGTTTTTTGTATATTAAGATTTTGTCTATCTGTTACGGTTTACGACTTATTCAAAAGTCATCCAGAGTAAACAGGACTACATAGGCTATAGCCACAAAATTGAAAATGTATATATTTCATTTCTTATACATATATCTTAAACATATGCCATCTTCATCAAAATCGTTAGCGCTATTTCCAAGGAAATCAAAATTTTCGAAAATTTTCCATGTAAGGAGTGGTTTACGGTGGGACTATTTTCTTCAAAATCTTCGTGTCGCATCCTTCAAAGACATTGAACTTAAATACTAACATTGGTCCACAGGCCTAGCACACTAGGAGCTAATGTTTGTAGGGTGGCCAGTAGATTACGGAGCATTTTGGCGCATTCCCAGATAAGTGAAATTTTCTGCCAGGAGAGATCATCTAACTTTTGACACCCCTGTGATTCCTTTAGTTTTAGGATTTCGTGGAGTGCACCCGAGACTATCTGGACATGTAATTGCTGGAGTATGAGCTTTCCTTGGCTTGCATTTTGATTTCCTTTCCTTGTTTTTGCAATTCCTACCTCCAGCGCATTCTACGACTGGTACAGTTTCACAATCTCAGCTCCTGTCCATTGTGCATAGTACAGTGCAGTGTCTCAACTAAGAATAAAAATGCTATGTTCGATTCCCGGCAAGGGGGTAGGAATTTTTCTCCAGCCAAGATTATTCTTCATCCTTCCTTGAGTCTGGAAGTATGAATGAAAGTGTGAATTCAACGTATAAAAACTCCCAAAGACCGAAAAACCCACTGTTAAACGAGTAACACCATTGCCAATAGGCCGTTATGGCCTCTGCAGTTAAAGGCGGGATATAAATGGAACAAAAAGCTTGCAGAAATGAATGTGAAATCCAAGCGCACAACCTGAGTACGCAGTTATTTCCAACGAAGCAGCAGTGTACAAAGCTTGCAGGAATGATTGCGAATTCCCAGAATCGCAACAGTGAGATGGCAGTCAATGCCAACATGCGTTTCGTAGAATTGAGGTTGCTACACTTTGGATTGTAAAATCATAAAATTGTATCTATCGACCTTTGCTTTAACTATCGCGTTTTGAAAAAACTGTGTATATTCCCTAGTTTCTACACAGGACAAGAACCGAGTTTTCCAAAATCTGATTTCACAGAACGACGCAGAAGGTGAATAATTATACCAATACTATATATATATATAACTCAATTACGTAAAATTTTGCATCTATGGAGTTTTTGAAAAAAAAAAAAAAAAAAAAAAAAAAAAAAAAAAAACGCTCCTCATGTTTGAGACATTTTTATTACAAATTAAATGTATATTTTGAATTTTCTAGCTATAGCCGCTGTAGTCGTATTTACTCTGGACGACTTTTGCATAACTCGTAAACTGTAAGCGATAGACCAAATCTTAGTATACAAAAATTGAGATCTCGCTAAAACACACAATTCATGTATGTATGTACATATATCTGTAGAGTGAACCATTTTGGAGATATTCCTTGTTATTTGTGACAGTTTCGGAAAATAAAACTTTCGTGAAATGGAACATCGTTGTTCATTTTTTTATATGCTAAGTGTGCAATGAGAACGGAATCTCAAACCTTTAAAAGATTTGACTATCGCACAAAGCGTACTGTATTCCCATATTCCCCTTGTACCTACAAGGACATAAGCAATAAGATAATTTGTACACATGTTTATCTCAAGTGACCCGAAGAAGATATAGGAATACGAGTTTGTAGGAGTAGAGAAAGTCATGTGAGTAACACGTTGGATTGTGGAAACATGTATTTATTTAGCAGAAGGTCAAAGAGAGAGCTAGTAAAGTATGAAGGAAGAACTTTGGTGTGTTGAAAGCCAGCCCAGTCCAGCCCAGCGGAGCCCACAAGAACAGTTTAGACTACATCTAGCTCGCAATGCAAGTTTTCGCACGAGCAGTTAATTAAAATAAACTGTGCTGGCGTATTGTAGAGTATTTTTGTAACCCTCGGTGGGTCCTCTGTGCGAAAGTAGTAGTGGCAGCGGAGAACCAATTTCCGGAGATATTTCCTACATCGCTTTGTGGCGGGCGACATGTGGGTACGTTTTATCCTGACTTGCAACACCGTTATCACAAGTAATGGAAGTAGCTAGAGCTTACGTTATTCTGGAAATGATGAGTGATTTTGTATAATTTACTAGCTCAAATACCCGACGTTGACGATTTGTCACTACAACATTGCATACTAGAGAGAAAACACTGTGCAAAAGCAGCGTTGAACAATCCCAAATACCAGAGGAAGAAGAGCAAGCAGAGAAAGCTGTGTGAATGTATATACACTGCATATAGTTGCATTTCTATTTCAATCATAGAAAATTGTATGTTAAAAGGCGAATAAGAAAGAAATGTGATCGAGTTTCGTAACAGAAATGTGAGTGGAGAAAATCGTGTGAATGTAATGTATGGCATTTCAATTTCAAACTTACAGAAAATTATGTCCATTGTTTGTAGATGAGGTAGTAAAGAAATAAGTGTGACTGTGTCTCATAAAAGAAAAATGTGTAGGGAAAATCGTATTAATATAACACGTAGCATTTAAATTTCAAATACATACAAAATTATGTCCATTGTTTGTAGAAGAGAGGGTAGGAAAGCAAGTGTGATTTCATCTCATAAAAGAAAGGTGTGTGAAGAAAACCGTGTGAATGTATAATTTGCATTTCTATGTCAATCACATAGAAAATTGTACGAGTTCCTTGTAGAAGAACGAGTAGAGAAACAAGTGTGATTGTTTTATAGCAAAAGTGGGTAGAGAAAATCGTGTGGATGTAATACGTGGTATTTCTATTTCAGTCATAGAAAATTGTATGAGCTGTATTTGTAGAACGAATGTGGTATGTGTGAATTTATTACGTAAACGAAAAAAGAGTAGAGAAAACTATGCGAATGTTTACATTGTATGGTAAAATTATTAGCATAAAAACCTTCTCCATGAAAACAATACATATAGGTACGTGCCGAATTTCAAGGTGATTGGTCACGTGGTTTAGGACATTCATCTGTGATTCAAGTCCTGGCTATGGCATTCAATTCTTTAGTGCTAATTCTACCCTAAAAAAACTGATCCTCACACTCACATGACTTTCTCTCCTCTCGTACAAACCATTTCTACAAACTCCTATTCCTTTATCTCCTTCGTGTTGGTTGAGATATACATTTTCAGAAGTTATCTTATTGTACAGGGAGAATATGGTTTAGCAGTTGTGCAAATGTCATCCAGAGTAAACAGGACTACATAAGCTGTGGCCAATAAGTTCAAAATATACATTTCGTTTTTGTCATAAAAATATCTCAAACATATGACATTTTAATCAAATCGTTCGACCCATTTTCAGAGAATCAAAATTCTCGAAAAATGTTCCATGTAAATGATAGTTTATGGTAGAGAAATTTTCTTAAAAAACTTCGTCTCGCATCCTTAAAAGTTATTAAACTTAAATACCAGCTTTACTTTATAACCGACTTTTCGTGTTTGAATTATGCTTGTCCACACACACACACACACACACACACACACACACACACACACACACACACACACACAGACACACACGCACACACACACACATACACACACACACATGGACCTTTTTCTAAAAATGTCCTGTTTTTGCATTCAGGGGGCCTCAAAACAAAAGTTCGTGTATACCTACTCTTATAGTAGGATTGTTTCTGTATCAATAGTTTGGTGCAAGAAGTTAGGTGTGGATATAAGTTTAATCATGGCCTTTACTTACAGGAATAATGCAATAGCCTATGTACATAGCCTGACTTGATAACAAGCTTCCGTAACAAGATTTTCCAGGAGAGTGCCTGTAGAGAGTCATGTGAATGTATTGCAACTGTCCCCTTTCATCATCACTGGTTTTCCGCAATAGGCATTTTGTACGTAAGAATTCCATATCTATTTTTTGTCACGTACAGAGGGAAGTATTTAATCTGAGGAGGGAGCGGTTCAGGTTATGGTTTTAATCAACTTGGCTGTACATATATCGTCAATTCGATCTGGACTCGCCCCCTGCAATATATTTGTAGCGAACCTTTCCAGCAGAAATCGATCCCTTGTCTTGTGGTTAAGTTTCTCCAGCGCCCCCGTCGGTCGCTTAATGAACAACCTAACTCTTATAAGGCAGACATGACAATATCTAAGGTTAAATGTAATTAAAAATGTTGTAGGTTACATTCACAAGATACGACGGTCCCACTCGTATCTACGTATGTATCGAGGCACCACTGGGTAAAGTATTAGGTATCCCTCATTCAAAATACCAGGATCATTGGTATTGTAGTGGTACCAGACAGATCATTGTTGCGTCATTCATTGTTGCTCACTTTATGTATGAAGTCTGAAAAGTGTGAACGTTTTTTCAAGTAAAATGGAGATTGAGAGAGAACATTTTCATGTAATGATTTTGTACGACTTCAAATGTGACTTAAATGAAACACAGTCACTTGAGTGTTTGAGAGAGACTTTTGGGGACTATTCTCTGTCACGTGACACTGGTTTGTACAATTTAAGAGGGGGCGGCAATCTCTTAAAGATGAAGAGACCAACATCAGCACAATGATTAGGGAACATCCATTTACGAGGATAACAAAATTTTCGAAAAATTTTCTATGCAAAGGGTAGTTTAGGGTGGTGCCATTTTCTTCAAGATCTTCGTGTTGCATCCTTGGAAGACATTAAACTTATATACCAACTTTGGTTTTTAACCAAGTTTTCGTTTTTGAGTACGCTGTCGACAAACTGACACACACACACACACACACACACACACACACACACACACACACACACACACACACACACACACACACACACACACACACACACACACACACGCATACACACACACGGAACTTTTTCTTAAAATGCTTTTTTTTTATTCAGTGGGTCTCAGGACATATTTCCGCTGAAATCTCGACATCGAATTTTTGGATGGAATACAATACTAACTGTATTTACCAGTAGAGAAAGTAAAAATATGAATCAAAATTGTAGACAGCCGCAGCACAAAGTTGCACGAATGAGAAATGACAGTATGAGAAATGTTGATATCTGCAACCGCCACCTATCGAACTTTCCTGCAATCTATCACTGCGCTCCAGGAGCCCCCTTCAGTTGTTTCAAAGTCTGACACTACAGTAGTCGCGGGTATCACCTCAAAACATGTTGTTGTTGTTATGATTATCATCATTGTTATTATTGTTGTTGTTGCTGCTGTTACTCAACAATGTCCAACGTCTGAAAAAGGGGTTAGGTTGCAATCACCTCCTTCCACTTTATGCGCACTGTACCCTCATTCAGACGTACATTGTGTTGCAGTGGCGGCTGGTTACATGTAAGTTGTGTATGAAAGTACTTCCAAATATTATGTGATAATAAACATGTGTTTGACTTAGCAGTAGAGAAAGTTAAAAAAGAATAACATATTCGTATAAGTATGAGAAAAGTAGAAGTATTGGAAATTCAAACAAATAACAAAGAATATCTCGAAAGTGCTTCACTCAAAAGATGAACGAAGTATTTCACATAAGCTGTGTGTTTTAAAGACCTACATTTTTTATTTATCAAGCTTTCGTGTGTCTTTTACTGTTTACTATTTGTGATGAAATCATCTGTATTGAAGAAATGTTGCGAGGGCATTCGCAGACAATTCAAGGTATGACAGGAACTGCCATGGCACCTTCCGTCACTGGGTACTCACTGTCTGAGGAGTGGAGTGGGGTATAGCATCTCCAGAGGGAGAAGCTTGGACATGACTGACTCACACAATGTTGCATTCTGTGTACACAAGTATTATAACATGAAATACAGCGTGTTGTCCGTGCTTTGACATTTATCTGTGGAACTTTGTGCCTTAAGTTTCAGTTGCCAATTTAATACACTCAAACAAATGTTTAATCAAAACTCTTAGGATACTATAAGGAATAAGAAGTAAAATAATAGAAGCACTATGCAAATGCACTGTTAAACAAGCACAAACACACAGGAAAGCGTGCCAACGTAAACCGCTGCACTTTCATTTGGATAATATTGAAAAGTGGATGAATTTGGTTATAGAATAGTGGGAAGAGAAATACATGTGAATGTATTACATAAAAAGTAAGTAGAGAAAACCGTGTAAATGTGATCTATTGATTTCTATTTCAAACATACAGAAAATTATATTAATTGTATGTGGAAGTGAAAATGCAGAAACAATGTGTCACGGCAAGCAAAGGTGTAGGAAATGGATGTCATAAAAACCATGTACAAGATAGAGTAGAGAAAGTAATGTGAAGGTAACACATCAGATGCTTTACGCTGTACTTTGTGTATTCTAAATGTATATTTAATTAATAAATAAGCATGTTTTTCCATCTAAGTGGGAAGGTATGTCGTTATTTTGTAAACTGAGGCAAGTGAACTGTTTACGTTACTCCATATTTTCTAATATGGCGTGGCTTCTTTCTGCCTCAATACATTCTCCAGGTGACATAAATTGCACTTTATTTGCCCCGTCTGGAGGCGGCAGCGGCGGCGGCCCGGCGCACAGCGCACCGCGCAACACTCGCCCCAAACTTAGTCACACCTTTACCTTCTTTTTACATCATTTTATCTCTCCTAAACAATAGCAAAGGATTTTATTAACAAACTATTCCCCTGGTACTATATGTAGTGTTCCATCCTCCTGAACCACTTCTGGAAGTATCACTTTGATACGAGGTGACGTCACTAGATATGTATTGAGACAACAAAATATGAATAGTCACAGAAACGTTTTGTTTATCACAGTTTCTCAAAGTATTCTCCCTGGTACTGTATGTAGTGTTCCATCCTGCTGAACCACTTCTGGAAGTATCACTTTGATACGAGGTGACGTCACTAGATATGTATTGAGACAACAAAATATGAATAGTGACAGAAACGTTTTGTTTATCACAGTTTCTCAAAGTATTCTCCCTGGTACTGTATGTAGTGTTCCATCCTCCTGAACCACTTCTGGAAGTATCACTTTGATACGAGGTGACGTCACTAGATATGTATTGAGACAACAAAATATGAATAGTGACAGAAACGTTTTGTTTATCACAGTTTCTCAAAGTATTCTCCCTGGTACTGTATGTAGTGTTCCATCCTGCTGAACCACTTCTGGAAGTATCACTTTGATACGAGGTGACGTCACTAGATATGTATTGAGACAACAAAATATGAATAGTGACAGAAACGTTTTGTTTATCACAGTTTCTCAAAGTATTCTCCCTGGTACTGTATGTAGTGTTCCATCCTCCTGAACCACTTCTGGAAGTATCACTTTGATACGAGGTGACGTCACTAGATATGTATTGAGACAACAAAATATGAATAGTCACAGAAACGTTTTGTTTATCACAGTTTCTCAAAGTATTCTCCCTGGTACTGTATGTAGTGTTCCATCCTCCTGAACCACTTCTGGAAGTATCACTTTGATACGAGGTGACGTCACTAGATATGTATTGAGACAACAAAATATGAATAGTGACAGAAACGTTTTGTTTATCACAGTTTCTCAAAGTATGCTCCCTGGTACTGTATGTAGTGTTACATCCTCCTGAACCACTTCTGGAAGTATCACTTTGATACGAGGTGACGTCACTAGATATGTATTGAGACAACAAAATATGAATAGTGACAGAAACGTTTTGTTTATCACAGTTTCTCAAAGTATGCTCCCTGGTACTGTATGTAGTGTTACATCCTCCTGAACCACTTCTGGAAGTATCACTTTGATACGAGGTGACGTCACTAGATATGTATTGAGACAACAAAATATGAATAGTGACAGAAACGTTTTGTTTATCACAGTTTCTCAAAGTATTCTCCCTGGTACTATATGTAGTATTCCATCCTCCTGAACCACTTCTGGAAGTATCACTTTGATACGAGGTGACGTCACTAGATATGTATTGAGACAACAAAATATGAATAGTGACAGAAACGTTTTGTTTATCACAGTTTCTCAAAGTGTTCTCCCTGGTACTGTATGTAGTGTTCTATCCTCCTGAACCACTTCTGGAAGTATCACTTTGATACGAGGTGACGTCACTAGATATGTATTGAGACAACAAAATATGAATAGTCACAGAAACGTTTTGTTTATCACAGTTTCTCAAAGTATTCTCCCTGGTACTATATGTAGTATTCCATCCTCCTGAACCACTTCTGGAAGTATCACTTTGATACGAGGTGACGTCACTAGATATGTATTGAGACAACAAAATATGAATAGTGACAGAAACGTTTTGTTTATCACAGTTTCTCAAAGTATTCTCCCTGGTACTATATGTAGTATTCCATCCTCCTGAACCACTTCTGGAAGTATCACTTTGATACGAGGTGACGTCACTAGATATGTATTGAGACAACAAAATATGAATAGTGACAGAAACGTTTTGTTTATCACAGTTTCTCAAAGTATTCTCCCTGGTACTATATGTAGTATTCCATCCTCCTGAACCACTTCTGGAAGTATCACTTTGATACGAGGTGACGTCACTAGATATGTATTGAGACAACAAAATATGAATAGTGACAGAAACGTTTTGTTTATCACAGTTTCTCAAAGTGTTCTGCCTGGTACTGTATGTAGTGTTGCATCCTCCTGAACCACTTCTGGAAGTATCACTTTGATACGAGGTGACGTCACTAGATATGTATTGAGACAACAAAATATGAATAGTGACAGAAACGTTTTGTTTATCACAGTTTCTCAAAGTATTATCCCTGGTACTATATGTAGTGTTCCATCCTCCTGAACCACTTCTGGAAGTATCACTTTGATACGAGGTGACGTCATTAGATATGTATTGAGACAACAAAATATGAATAGTGACAGAAACGTTTTGTTTATCACAGTTTCTCAAAGTATTCTCCCTGGTACTGTATGTACTGTTCCTTCCTCCTGAACCACTTCTGGAAGTATCACTTTGATACGAGGTGACGTCACTAGATATGTATTGAGACAACAAAATATGAATAGTGACAGAAACGTTTTGTTTATCACAGTTTCTCAAAGTATTCTCCCTGGTACTGTATGTAGTGTTCCATCCTCCTGAACCACTTCTGGAAGTATCACTTTGATACGAGGTGACGTCACTAGATATGTATTGAGACAACAAAATATGAATAGTGACAGAAACGTTTTGTTTATCACAGTTTCTCAAAGTATTCTCCCTGGTACTGTATGTAGTGTTCCATCCTCCTGAACCACTTCTGGATGTATCACTTTGATACGAGGTGACGTCACTAGATATGTATTGAGACAACAAAATATGAATAGTCACAGAAACGTTTTGTTTATCACAGTTTCTCAAAGTATTCTCCCTGGTACTGTATGTAGTGTTCCATCCTGCTGAACCACTTCTGGAAGTATCACTTTGATACGAGGTGACGTCACTAGATATGTATTGAGACAACAAAATATGAATAGTGACAGAAACGTTTTGTTTATCACAGTTTCTCAAAGTATTCTCCCTGGTACTGTATGTTGTGTTCCATCCTCCTGAACCACTTCTGGAAGTATCACTTTGATACGAGGTGACGTCACTAGATATGTATTGAGACAACAAAATATGAATAGTGACAGAAACGTTTTGTTTATCACAGTTTCTCAAAGTATTCTCCCTTGTACTGTATGTAGTGTTCCATCCTGCTGAACCACTTCTGGAAGTAACACTTTGATACGAGGTGACGTCACTAGATATGTATTGAGACAACAAAATATGAATAGTGACAGAAACGTTTTGTTTATCACAGTTTCTCAAAGTATTCTCCCTGGTACTGTATGTAGTGTTCCATCCTCCTGAACCACTTCTGGAAGTATCACTTTGATACGAGGTGACGTCACTAGATATGTATTGAGACAACAAAATATGAATAGTCACAGAAACGTTTTGTTTATCACAGTTTCTCAAAGTATTCTCCCTGGTACTGTATGTAGTGTTCCATCCTCCTGAACCACTTCTGGAAGTATCACTTTGATACGAGGTGACGTCACTAGATATGTATTGAGACAACAAAATATGAATAGTGACAGAAACGTTTTGTTTATCACAGTTTCTCAAAGTATGCTCCCTGGTACTGTATGTAGTGTTACATCCTCCTGAACCACTTCTCGAAGTATCACTTTGATACGAGGTGACGTCACTAGATATGTATTGAGACAACAAAATATGAATAGTGACAGAAACGTTTTGTTTATCACAGTTTCTCAAAGTATTCTCCCTGGTACTATATGTAGTATTCCATCCTCCTGAACCACTTCTGGAAGTATCACTTTGATACGAGGTGACGTCACTAGATATGTATTGAGACAACAAAATATGAATAGTGACAGAAACGTTTTGTTTATCACAGTTTCTCAAAGTGTTCTCCCTGGTACTGTATGTAGTGTTCCATCCTCCTGAACCACTTCTGGAAGTATCACTTTGATACGAGGTGACGTCACTAGATATGTATTGAGACAACAAAATATGAATAGTGACAGAAACGTTTTGTTTATCACAGTTTCTCAAAGTATTCTCCCTGGTACTGTATGTAGTGTTCCATCCTCCTGAACCACTTCTGGAAGTATCACTTTGATACGAGGTGACGTCACTAGATATGTATTGAGACAACAAAATATGAATAGTCACAGAAACGTTTTGTTTATCACAGTTTCTCAAAGTATTCTCCCTGGTACTGTATGTAGTGTTCCATCCTCCTGAACCACTTCTGGAAGTATCACTTTGATACGAGGTGACGTCACTAGATATGTATTGAGACAACAAAATATGAATAGTGACAGAAACGTTTTGTTTATCACAGTTTCTCAAAGTGTTCTCCCTGGTACTGTATGTAGTGTTCCATCCTCCTGAACCACTTCTGGAAGTATCACTTTGATACGAGGTGACGTCACTAGATATGTATTGAGACAACAAAATATGAATAGTGACAGAAACGTTTTGTTTATCACAGTTTCTCAAAGTATGCTCCCTGGTACTGTATGTAGTGTTACATCCTCCTGAACCACTTCTGGAAGTATCACTTTGATACGAGGTGACGTCACTAGATATGTATTGAGACAACAAAATATGAATAGTGACAGAAACGTTTTGTTTATCACAGTTTCTCAAAGTATTCTCCCTGGTACTATATGTAGTATTCCATCCTCCTGAACCACTTCTGGAAGTATCACTTTGATACGAGGTGACGTCACTAGATATGTATTGAGACAACAAAATATGAATAGTGACAGAAACGTTTTGTTTATCACAGTTTCTCAAAGTGTTCTCCCTGGTACTGTATGTAGTGTTCTATCCTCCTGAACCACTTCTGGAAGTATCACTTTGATACGAGGTGACGTCACTAGATATGTATTGAGACAACAAAATATGAATAGTCACAGAAACGTTTTGTTTATCACAGTTTCTCAAAGTATTCTCCCTGGTACTATATGTAGTATTCCATCCTCCTGAACCACTTCTGGAAGTATCACTTTGATACGAGGTGACGTCACTAGATATGTATTGAGACAACAAAATATGAATAGTGACAGAAACGTTTTGTTTATCACAGTTTCTCAAAGTATTCTCCCTGGTACTATATGTAGTATTCCATCCTCCTGAACCACTTCTGGAAGTATCACTTTGATACGAGGTGACGTCACTAGATATGTATTGAGACAACAAAATATGAATAGTGACAGAAACGTTTTGTTTATCACAGTTTCTCAAAGTATTCTCCCTGGTACTATATGTAGTATTCCATCCTCCTGAACCACTTCTGGAAGTATCACTTTGATACGAGGTGACGTCACTAGATATGTATTGAGACAACAAAATATGAATAGTGACAGAAACGTTTTGTTTATCACAGTTTCTCAAAGTGTTCTGCCTGGTACTGTATGTAGTGTTGCATCCTCCTGAACCACTTCTGGAAGTATCACTTTGATACGAGGTGACGTCACTAGATATGTATTGAGACAACAAAATATGAATAGTGACAGAAACGTTTTGTTTATCACAGTTTCTCAAAGTATTCTCCCTGGTACTGTATGTAGTGTTCCATCCTGCTGAACCACTTCTGGAAGTATCACTTTGATACGAGGTGACGTCACTAGATATGTATTGAGACAACAAAATATGAATAGTGACAGAAACGTTTTGTTTATCACAGTTTCTCAAAGTATTCTCCCTGGTACTGTATGTAGTGTTCCATCCTCCTGAACCACTTCTGGAAGTATCACTTTGATACGAGGTGACGTCACTAGATATGTATTGAGACAACAAAATATGAATAGTCACAGAAACGTTTTGTTTATCACAGTTTCTCAAAGTATTCTCCCTGGTACTGTATGTAGTGTTCCATCCTCCTGAACCACTTCTGGAAGTATCACTTTGATACGAGGTGACGTCACTAGATATGTATTGAGACAACAAAATATGAATAGTGACAGAAACGTTTTGTTTATCACAGTTTCTCAAAGTATGCTCCCTGGTACTGTATGTAGTGTTACATCCTCCTGAACCACTTCTGGAAGTATCACTTTGATACGAGGTGACGTCACTAGATATGTATTGAGACAACAAAATATGAATAGTGACAGAAACGTTTTGTTTATCACAGTTTCTCAAAGTATGCTCCCTGGTACTGTATGTAGTGTTACATCCTCCTGAACCACTTCTGGAAGTATCACTTTGATACGAGGTGACGTCACTAGATATGTATTGAGACAACAAAATATGAATAGTGACAGAAACGTTTTGTTTATCACAGTTTCTCAAAGTATTCTCCCTGGTACTATATGTAGTATTCCATCCTCCTGAACCACTTCTGGAAGTATCACTTTGATACGAGGTGACGTCACTAGATATGTATTGAGACAACAAAATATGAATAGTGACAGAAACGTTTTGTTTATCACAGTTTCTCAAAGTGTTCTCCCTGGTACTGTATGTAGTGTTCTATCCTCCTGAACCACTTCTGGAAGTATCACTTTGATACGAGGTGACGTCACTAGATATGTATTGAGACAACAAAATATGAATAGTCACAGAAACGTTTTGTTTATCACAGTTTCTCAAAGTATTCTCCCTGGTACTATATGTAGTATTCCATCCTCCTGAACCACTTCTGGAAGTATCACTTTGATACGAGGTGACGTCACTAGATATGTATTGAGACAACAAAATATGAATAGTGACAGAAACGTTTTGTTTATCACAGTTTCTCAAAGTATTCTCCCTGGTACTATATGTAGTATTCCATCCTCCTGAACCACTTCTGGAAGTATCACTTTGATACGAGGTGACGTCACTAGATATGTATTGAGACAACAAAATATGAATAGTGACAGAAACGTTTTGTTTATCACAGTTTCTCAAAGTATTCTCCCTGGTACTATATGTAGTATTCCATCCTCCTGAACCACTTCTGGAAGTATCACTTTGATACGAGGTGACGTCACTAGATATGTATTGAGACAACAAAATATGAATAGTGACAGAAACGTTTTGTTTATCACAGTTTCTCAAAGTGTTCTGCCTGGTACTGTATGTAGTGTTGCATCCTCCTGAACCACTTCTGGAAGTATCACTTTGATACGAGGTGACGTCACTAGATATGTATTGAGACAACAAAATATGAATAGTGACAGAAACGTTTTGTTTATCACAGTTTCTCAAAGTATTATCCCTGGTACTATATGTAGTGTTCCATCCTCCTGAACCACTTCTGGAAGTATCACTTTGATACGAGGTGACGTCATTAGATATGTATTGAGACAACAAAATATGAATAGTGACAGAAACGTTTTGTTTATCACAGTTTCTCAAAGTATTCTCCCTGGTACTGTATGTACTGTTCCTTCCTCCTGAACCACTTCTGGAAGTATCACTTTGATACGAGGTGACGTCACTAGATATGTATTGAGACAACAAAATATGAATAGTGACAGAAACGTTTTGTTTATCACAGTTTCTCAAAGTATTCTCCCTGGTACTGTATGTAGTGTTCCATCCTCCTGAACCACTTCTGGAAGTATCACTTTGATACGAGGTGACGTCACTAGATATGTATTGAGACAACAAAATATGAATAGTGACAGAAACGTTTTGTTTATCACAGTTTCTCAAAGTATTCTCCCTGGTACTGTATGTAGTGTTCCATCCTCCTGAACCACTTCTGGATGTATCACTTTGATACGAGGTGACGTCACTAGATATGTATTGAGACAACAAAATATGAATAGTCACAGAAACGTTTTGTTTATCACAGTTTCTCAAAGTATTCTCCCTGGTACTGTATGTAGTGTTCCATCCTGCTGAACCACTTCTGGAAGTATCACTTTGATACGAGGTGACGTCACTAGATATGTATTGAGACAACAAAATATGAATAGTGACAGAAACGTTTTGTTTATCACAGTTTCTCAAAGTATTCTCCCTGGTACTGTATGTTGTGTTCCATCCTCCTGAACCACTTCTGGAAGTATCACTTTGATACGAGGTGACGTCACTAGATATGTATTGAGACAACAAAATATGAATAGTGACAGAAACGTTTTGTTTATCACAGTTTCTCAAAGTATTCTCCCTTGTACTGTATGTAGTGTTCCATCCTGCTGAACCACTTCTGGAAGTAACACTTTGATACGAGGTGACGTCACTAGATATGTATTGAGACAACAAAATATGAATAGTGACAGAAACGTTTTGTTTATCACAGTTTCTCAAAGTATTCTCCCTGGTACTGTATGTAGTGTTCCATCCTCCTGAACCACTTCTGGAAGTATCACTTTGATACGAGGTGACGTCACTAGATATGTATTGAGACAACAAAATATGAATAGTCACAGAAACGTTTTGTTTATCACAGTTTCTCAAAGTATTCTCCCTGGTACTGTATGTAGTGTTCCATCCTCCTGAACCACTTCTGGAAGTATCACTTTGATACGAGGTGACGTCACTAGATATGTATTGAGACAACAAAATATGAATAGTGACAGAAACGTTTTGTTTATCACAGTTTCTCAAAGTATGCTCCCTGGTACTGTATGTAGTGTTACATCCTCCTGAACCACTTCTCGAAGTATCACTTTGATACGAGGTGACGTCACTAGATATGTATTGAGACAACAAAATATGAATAGTGACAGAAACGTTTTGTTTATCACAGTTTCTCAAAGTATTCTCCCTGGTACTATATGTAGTATTCCATCCTCCTGAACCACTTCTGGAAGTATCACTTTGATACGAGGTGACGTCACTAGATATGTATTGAGACAACAAAATATGAATAGTGACAGAAACGTTTTGTTTATCACAGTTTCTCAAAGTGTTCTCCCTGGTACTGTATGTAGTGTTCCATCCTCCTGAACCACTTCTGGAAGTATCACTTTGATACGAGGTGACGTCACTAGATATGTATTGAGACAACAAAATATGAATAGTGACAGAAACGTTTTGTTTATCACAGTTTCTCAAAGTATTCTCCCTGGTACTGTATGTAGTGTTCCATCCTCCTGAACCACTTCTGGAAGTATCACTTTGATACGAGGTGACGTCACTAGATATGTATTGAGACAACAAAATATGAATAGTCACAGAAACGTTTTGTTTATCACAGTTTCTCAAAGTATTCTCCCTGGTACTGTATGTAGTGTTCCATCCTCCTGAACCACTTCTGGAAGTATCACTTTGATACGAGGTGACGTCACTAGATATGTATTGAGACAACAAAATATGAATAGTGACAGAAACGTTTTGTTTATCACAGTTTCTCAAAGTATGCTCCCTGGTACTGTATGTAGTGTTACATCCTCCTGAACCACTTCTGGAAGTATCACTTTGATACGAGGTGACGTCACTAGATATGTATTGAGACAACAAAATATGAATAGTGACAGAAACGTTTTGTTTATCACAGTTTCTCAAAGTATGCTCCCTGGTACTGTATGTAGTGTTACATCCTCCTGAACCACTTCTGGAAGTATCACTTTGATACGAGGTGACGTCACTAGATATGTATTGAGACAACAAAATATGAATAGTGACAGAAACGTTTTGTTTATCACAGTTTCTCAAAGTATTCTCCCTGGTACTATATGTAGTATTCCATCCTCCTGAACCACTTCTGGAAGTATCACTTTGATACGAGGTGACGTCACTAGATATGTATTGAGACAACAAAATATGAATAGTGACAGAAACGTTTTGTTTATCACAGTTTCTCAAAGTGTTCTCCCTGGTACTGTATGTAGTGTTCTATCCTCCTGAACCACTTCTGGAAGTATCACTTTGATACGAGGTGACGTCACTAGATATGTATTGAGACAACAAAATATGAATAGTCACAGAAACGTTTTGTTTATCACAGTTTCTCAAAGTATTCTCCCTGGTACTATATGTAGTATTCCATCCTCCTGAACCACTTCTGGAAGTATCACTTTGATACGAGGTGACGTCACTAGATATGTATTGAGACAACAAAATATGAATAGTGACAGAAACGTTTTGTTTATCACAGTTTCTCAAAGTATTCTCCCTGGTACTATATGTAGTATTCCATCCTCCTGAACCACTTCTGGAAGTATCACTTTGATACGAGGTGACGTCACTAGATATGTATTGAGACAACAAAATATGAATAGTGACAGAAACGTTTTGTTTATCACAGTTTCTCAAAGTATTCTCCCTGGTACTATATGTAGTATTCCATCCTCCTGAACCACTTCTGGAAGTATCACTTTGATACGAGGTGACGTCACTAGATATGTATTGAGACAACAAAATATGAATAGTGACAGAAACGTTTTGTTTATCACAGTTTCTCAAAGTGTTCTGCCTGGTACTGTATGTAGTGTTGCATCCTCCTGAACCACTTCTGGAAGTATCACTTTGATACGAGGTGACGTCACTAGATATGTATTGAGACAACAAAATATGAATAGTGACAGAAACGTTTTGTTTATCACAGTTTCTCAAAGTATTATCCCTGGTACTATATGTAGTGTTCCATCCTCCTGAACCACTTCTGGAAGTATCACTTTGATACGAGGTGACGTCATTAGATATGTATTGAGACAACAAAATATGAATAGTGACAGAAACGTTTTGTTTATCACAGTTTCTCAAAGTATTCTCCCTGGTACTGTATGTACTGTTCCTTCCTCCTGAACCACTTCTGGAAGTATCACTTTGATACGAGGTGACGTCACTAGATATGTATTGAGACAACAAAATATGAATAGTGACAGAAACGTTTTGTTTATCACAGTTTCTCAAAGTATTCTCCCTGGTACTGTATGTAGTGTTCCATCCTCCTGAACCACTTCTGGAAGTATCACTTTGATACGAGGTGACGTCACTAGATATGTATTGAGACAACAAAATATGAATAGTGACAGAAACGTTTTGTTTATCACAGTTTCTCAAAGTATTCTCCCTGGTACTGTATGTAGTGTTCCATCCTCCTGAACCACTTCTGGATGTATCACTTTGATACGAGGTGACGTCACTAGATATGTATTGAGACAACAAAATATGAATAGTCACAGAAACGTTTTGTTTATCACAGTTTCTCAAAGTATTCTCCCTGGTACTGTATGTAGTGTTCCATCCTGCTGAACCACTTCTGGAAGTATCACTTTGATACGAGGTGACGTCACTAGATATGTATTGAGACAACAAAATATGAATAGTGACAGAAACGTTTTGTTTATCACAGTTTCTCAAAGTATTCTCCCTGGTACTGTATGTTGTGTTCCATCCTCCTGAACCACTTCTGGAAGTATCACTTTGATACGAGGTGACGTCACTAGATATGTATTGAGACAACAAAATATGAATAGTGACAGAAACGTTTTGTTTATCACAGTTTCTCAAAGTATTCTCCCTTGTACTGTATGTAGTGTTCCATCCTGCTGAACCACTTCTGGAAGTAACACTTTGATACGAGGTGACGTCACTAGATATGTATTGAGACAACAAAATATGAATAGTGACAGAAACGTTTTGTTTATCACAGTTTCTCAAAGTATTCTCCCTGGTACTGTATGTAGTGTTCCATCCTCCTGAACCACTTCTGGAAGTATCACTTTGATACGAGGTGACGTCACTAGATATGTATTGAGACAACAAAATATGAATAGTCACAGAAACGTTTTGTTTATCACAGTTTCTCAAAGTATTCTCCCTGGTACTGTATGTAGTGTTCCATCCTCCTGAACCACTTCTGGAAGTATCACTTTGATACGAGGTGACGTCACTAGATATGTATTGAGACAACAAAATATGAATAGTGACAGAAACGTTTTGTTTATCACAGTTTCTCAAAGTATGCTCCCTGGTACTGTATGTAGTGTTACATCCTCCTGAACCACTTCTCGAAGTATCACTTTGATACGAGGTGACGTCACTAGATATGTATTGAGACAACAAAATATGAATAGTGACAGAAACGTTTTGTTTATCACAGTTTCTCAAAGTATTCTCCCTGGTACTATATGTAGTATTCCATCCTCCTGAACCACTTCTGGAAGTATCACTTTGATACGAGGTGACGTCACTAGATATGTATTGAGACAACAAAATATGAATAGTGACAGAAACGTTTTGTTTATCACAGTTTCTCAAAGTGTTCTCCCTGGTACTGTATGTAGTGTTCCATCCTCCTGAACCACTTCTGGAAGTATCACTTTGATACGAGGTGACGTCACTAGATATGTATTGAGACAACAAAATATGAATAGTGACAGAAACGTTTTGTTTATCACAGTTTCTCAAAGTATTCTCCCTGGTACTGTATGTAGTGTTCCATCCTCCTGAACCACTTCTGGAAGTATCACTTTGATACGAGGTGACGTCACTAGATATGTATTGAGACAACAAAATATGAATAGTCACAGAAACGTTTTGTTTATCACAGTTTCTCAAAGTATTCTCCCTGGTACTGTATGTAGTGTTCCATCCTCCTGAACCACTTCTGGAAGTATCACTTTGATACGAGGTGACGTCACTAGATATGTATTGAGACAACAAAATATGAATAGTGACAGAAACGTTTTGTTTATCACAGTTTCTCAAAGTGTTCTCCCTGGTACTGTATGTAGTGTTCCATCCTCCTGAACCACTTCTGGAAGTATCACTTTGATACGAGGTGACGTCACTAGATATGTATTGAGACAACAAAATATGAATAGTGACAGAAACGTTTTGTTTATCACAGTTTCTCAAAGTATGCTCCCTGGTACTGTATGTAGTGTTACATCCTCCTGAACCACTTCTGGAAGTATCACTTTGATACGAGGTGACGTCACTAGATATGTATTGAGACAACAAAATATGAATAGTGACAGAAACGTTTTGTTTATCACAGTTTCTCAAAGTATTCTCCCTGGTACTATATGTAGTATTCCATCCTCCTGAACCACTTCTGGAAGTATCACTTTGATACGAGGTGACGTCACTAGATATGTATTGAGACAACAAAATATGAATAGTGACAGAAACGTTTTGTTTATCACAGTTTCTCAAAGTGTTCTCCCTGGTACTGTATGTAGTGTTCTATCCTCCTGAACCACTTCTGGAAGTATCACTTTGATACGAGGTGACGTCACTAGATATGTATTGAGACAACAAAATATGAATAGTCACAGAAACGTTTTGTTTATCACAGTTTCTCAAAGTATTCTCCCTGGTACTATATGTAGTATTCCATCCTCCTGAACCACTTCTGGAAGTATCACTTTGATACGAGGTGACGTCACTAGATATGTATTGAGACAACAAAATATGAATAGTGACAGAAACGTTTTGTTTATCACAGTTTCTCAAAGTATTCTCCCTGGTACTATATGTAGTATTCCATCCTCCTGAACCACTTCTGGAAGTATCACTTTGATACGAGGTGACGTCACTAGATATGTATTGAGACAACAAAATATGAATAGTGACAGAAACGTTTTGTTTATCACAGTTTCTCAAAGTATTCTCCCTGGTACTATATGTAGTATTCCATCCTCCTGAACCACTTCTGGAAGTATCACTTTGATACGAGGTGACGTCACTAGATATGTATTGAGACAACAAAATATGAATAGTGACAGAAACGTTTTGTTTATCACAGTTTCTCAAAGTGTTCTGCCTGGTACTGTATGTAGTGTTGCATCCTCCTGAACCACTTCTGGAAGTATCACTTTGATACGAGGTGACGTCACTAGATATGTATTGAGACAACAAAATATGAATAGTGACAGAAACGTTTTGTTTATCACAGTTTCTCAAAGTATTATCCCTGGTACTATATGTAGTGTTCCATCCTCCTGAACCACTTCTGGAAGTATCACTTTGATACGAGGTGACGTCATTAGATATGTATTGAGACAACAAAATATGAATAGTGACAGAAACGTTTTGTTTATCACAGTTTCTCAAAGTATTCTCCCTGGTACTGTATGTACTGTTCCTTCCTCCTGAACCACTTCTGGAAGTATCACTTTGATACGAGGTGACGTCACTAGATATGTATTGAGACAACAAAATATGAATAGTGACAGAAACGTTTTGTTTATCACAGTTTCTCAAAGTATTCTCCCTGGTACTGTATGTAGTGTTCCATCCTCCTGAACCACTTCTGGAAGTATCACTTTGATACGAGGTGACGTCACTAGATATGTATTGAGACAACAAAATATGAATAGTGACAGAAACGTTTTGTTTATCACAGTTTCTCAAAGTATTCTCCCTGGTACTGTATGTAGTGTTCCATCCTCCTGAACCACTTCTGGATGTATCACTTTGATACGAGGTGACGTCACTAGATATGTATTGAGACAACAAAATATGAATAGTCACAGAAACGTTTTGTTTATCACAGTTTCTCAAAGTATTCTCCCTGGTACTGTATGTAGTGTTCCATCCTGCTGAACCACTTCTGGAAGTATCACTTTGATACGAGGTGACGTCACTAGATATGTATTGAGACAACAAAATATGAATAGTGACAGAAACGTTTTGTTTATCACAGTTTCTCAAAGTATTCTCCCTGGTACTGTATGTTGTGTTCCATCCTCCTGAACCACTTCTGGAAGTATCACTTTGATACGAGGTGACGTCACTAGATATGTATTGAGACAACAAAATATGAATAGTGACAGAAACGTTTTGTTTATCACAGTTTCTCAAAGTATTCTCCCTTGTACTGTATGTAGTGTTCCATCCTGCTGAACCACTTCTGGAAGTAACACTTTGATACGAGGTGACGTCACTAGATATGTATTGAGACAACAAAATATGAATAGTGACAGAAACGTTTTGTTTATCACAGTTTCTCAAAGTATTCTCCCTGGTACTGTATGTAGTGTTCCATCCTCCTGAACCACTTCTGGAAGTATCACTTTGATACGAGGTGACGTCACTAGATATGTATTGAGACAACAAAATATGAATAGTCACAGAAACGTTTTGTTTATCACAGTTTCTCAAAGTATTCTCCCTGGTACTGTATGTAGTGTTCCATCCTCCTGAACCACTTCTGGAAGTATCACTTTGATACGAGGTGACGTCACTAGATATGTATTGAGACAACAAAATATGAATAGTGACAGAAACGTTTTGTTTATCACAGTTTCTCAAAGTATGCTCCCTGGTACTGTATGTAGTGTTACATCCTCCTGAACCACTTCTGGAAGTATCACTTTGATACGAGGTGACGTCACTAGATATGTATTGAGACAACAAAATATGAATAGTGACAGAAACGTTTTGTTTATCACAGTTTCTCAAAGTATTCTCCCTGGTACTATATGTAGTATTCCATCCTCCTGAACCACTTCTGGAAGTATCACTTTGATACGAGGTGACGTCACTAGATATGTATTGAGACAACAAAATATGAATAGTGACAGAAACGTTTTGTTTATCACAGTTTCTCAAAGTGTTCTCCCTGGTACTGTATGTAGTGTTCCATCCTCCTGAACCACTTCTGGAAGTATCACTTTGATACGAGGTGACGTCACTAGATATGTATTGAGACAACAAAATATGAATAGTCACAGAAACGTTTTGTTTATCACAGTTTCTCAAAGTATTCTCCCTGGTACTATATGTAGTATTCCATCCTCCTGAACCACTTCTGGAAGTATCACTTTGATACGAGGTGACGTCACTAGATATGTATTGAGACAACAAAATATGAATAGTGACAGAAACGTTTTGTTTATCACAGTTTCTCAAAGTATTCAACCTGGTACTATATGTAGTATTCCATCCTCCTGAACCACTTCTGGAAGTATCACTTTGATACGAGGTGACGTCACTAGATATGTATTGAGACAACAAAATATGAATAGTGACAGAAACGTTTTGTTTATCACAGTTTCTCAAAGTGTTCTCCCTGGTACTGTATGTAGTGTTGCATCCTCCTGAACCACTTCTGGAAGTATCACTTTGATACGAGGTGACGTCACTAGATATGTATTGAGACAACAAAATATGAATAGTGACAGAAACGTTTTGTTTATCACAGTTTCTCAAAGTATTATCCCTGGTACTATATGTAGTGTTCCATCCTCCTGAACCACTTCTGGAAGTATCACTTTGATACGAGGTGACGTCATTAGATATGTATTGAGACAACAAAATATGAATAGTGACAGAAACGTTTTGTTTATCACAGTTTCTCAAAGTATTCTCCCTGGTACTGTATGTAGTGTTCCTTCCTCCTGAACCACTTCTGGAAGTATCACTTTGATACGAGGTGACGTCACTAGATATGTATTGAGACAACAAAATATGAATAGTGACAGAAACGTTTTGTTTATCACAGTTTCTCAAAGTATTCTCCCTGGTACTGTATGTAGTGTTCCATCCTCCTGAACCACTTCTGGAAGTATCACTTTGATACGAGGTGACGTCACTAGATATGTATTGAGACAACAAAATATGAATAGTGACAGAAACGTTTTGTTTATCACAGTTTCTCAAAGTATTCTCCCTGGTAGTGTATGTAGTGTTCCATCCTCCTGAACTACTTCTGGAAGTATCACTTTGATACGAGGTGACGTCACTAGATATGTATTGAGACAACAAAATATGAATAGTGACAGAAACGTTTTGTTTATCACAGTTTCTCAAAGTATTCTCCCTGGTACTGTATGTAGTGTTCCATCCTCCTGAACCACTTCTGGAAGTATCACTTTGATACGAGGTGACGTCACTAGATATGTATTGAGACAACAAAATATGAATAGTCACAGAAACGTTTTGTTTATCACAGTTTCTCAAAGTATTCTCCCTGGTGCTGTATGTAGTGTTCCATCCTCCTGAACCACTTCTGGAAGTATCACTTTGATACGAGGTGACGTCACTAGATATGTATTGAGACAACAAAATATGAATAGTGACAGAAACGTTTTGTTTATCACAGTTTCTCAAAGTATTCTCCCTGGTACTGTATGTAGTGTTCCATCCTCCTGAACCACTTCTGGAAGTATCACTTTGATACGAGGTGACGTCACTAGATATGTATTGAGACAACAAAATATGAATAGTCACAGAAACGTTTTGTTTATCACAGTTTCTCAAAGTATTCTCCCTGGTACTGTATGTAGTGTTCCATCCTCCTGAACCACTTCTGGAAGTATCACTTTGATACGAGGTGACGTCACCAGATATGTATTGAGACAACAAAATATGAATAGTGACAGAAACGTTTTGTTTATCACAGTTTCTCAAAGTATTCTCCCTGGTACTATATGTAGCGTTCCATCCTCCTGAACCACTTCTGGAAGTATCACTTTGATACGAGGTGACGTCACTAGATATGTATTGAGACAACAAAATATGAATAGTCACAGAAACGTTTTGTTTATCACAGTTTCTCAAAGTATTCTCCCTGGTACTGTATGTAGTGTTCCATCCTCCTGAACCACTTCTGGAAGTATCCATGTCACTGCAGATAACTCTTTACCATAGGGAACAGGAAGAAGTCACATGGTGGGACTATAGGGTGTATGTCTCAGTTCCTTACATTGTTCCATTAGCGGTGTGAAGGTGTTGATGAAGGATGGTTGGAACCTAATCCCTAATGTCCTTGTAGGTTAGTCTTGGATCTTCCCTAATCATTGTGGTGATGTTGGTCTCTTCATCTTTAAGAGATTGCCGCCCCCTCTTAAGTTCTACAAACCAGTGGAACACAGTGTCACGTGACAGAGAATAGTCCCCAAAAGTCCCTCTCAAACACTCAAGTGACTGTGTTTAATTTAAGCCATATTTGAAGTTTTTTTTGTTAACGTCCTCCAAGGTAGGTAATATATGGCACGGTGCATGAATGAAATAGCTGAAAGGACTCTGAGGTCCATGAAGCTTTAAATTACCCGACATTCATTTTCCCAAGATAAGGCAAAACCTTGGGGGAAAAACAGCCTTACACCAATAACTTACTCTAAGCGAGATTCTAACTCGCAAGCACTTGAACGTAGGGCAGACACGCTTACCAATACGCTACCGAGGCGGGCGTCACATTTGAAGTCGTACAAAAGCATGGCATCAAAATGTTTTATGTGAATCTCCATTGTACTTGAAAAAACGTTCAAACTTTCCACACTTCAAACATAAAGTGAACAACAATGAGTGACACAACAATGGTATGTCTTCTACCATTGCATTACCATTGAGTCAGCTAATTTTAACAAAGCAACAATACTTTCCCCAGGGGTGGGCAGTTTTCGGTGTCTCAATACGGTCATATTCATTATTGTTATTATTATTATTATTATTATTATTATTATTATTATTATTATTATTATTATTATTATTATTATTATTATTATTATTATTGTTGTTGTTGTTGTTGTTGTTGTTATTGTTATTGTTATTATGATTGTTATCTGGTGCTGGCTCTGCAGTTGTGTGACGTGCAGCAGATGAATGTGGAACACCCAGTGGTGGTAGTTGCAAGTACAAATCTTGACTTAAAGCGCAAACAGAAAGCCTGGCAATGACGACTACGGTAGCAGCTGCTGGTGCTGGTTACGTTACCAACATCTACATATTCACACTTAAACATGTGTCTTCCGCTGGCTGGCAAACGTATGAACTTTAAAAGGGTTTCGTGGTTTTGTTTGTACATGCACGGTGATGACGTAATGAATAGCGCAACACTGACAAATGAATTATTAATACCCAGCGCTTTTAACGGACAGCCGAGAGAAAGGAAACTATGTAACATCACTTTCAAAAATTCTCTCTCTGCAGCACTTTTATCTGATTTCCCAGGCGTATTGATAATTGCTTTGTACCGGCTGCTAATTACACATATAAAAACAGTTGCAGCAATAAGTTGCTATTAGTATCTTTGCTATTACGGTCCGGACAAACGTGTAATTGCATTTTCTTAACTACGCAGACATACTGTGATAATGCGGGGGTTTGCTCATAATCATCTCGGCAAATATAATTTGACATAAGGAAATAAAATAAATAAAATACACCACCGTGATACCGAAATTACCGGTCCAGTAAATAATCATAAACTACAGGTTCAAATCGATCTCATTCCGGATTGAATTCAACGTGTTGTTAGCTAATGCTGGATTTGTGATAATGAAGTCATTAGTCCTTTTGCCTTCTGATGGAAGGGAAGGGTGCTAGAAGTGGCCGGGCATATTTGAAGGTGGTCTTGGTCCATTTCCTCTTGCAGATCACATAGAGGACAGTTCACTGATGGATGGGAAGGGTGCTAGAAGTGGCCGGGCATATTTGAAGGTGGTCTTGGTCCATTTCCTCTTGCAGATCACATAGAGGACAGTTCACTGATGGATGGGAAGGGCACTAGAAGTGGTCGGGCATATTTGAAGGTGGTCTTGGTCCATTTCCTCTTGCAGATCACATAGAGGACAGTTCACTGATGGATGGAAGTGCACTAGAAGTGGCCGGGCATATTTGAAGGTGGTCTTGGTCCATTTCCTCTTGCAGATCACATAGAGGACAGTTCACTGATGGATGGGAAGGGCACTAGAAGTGGCCGGGCATATTTGAAGGTGGTCTTGGTAGATTTCCTCTTGCAGATCACATAGAGGACAGTTCACTGATGTATGGGAAGGGCACTAGAAGTGGCCGGGCATATTTGAAGGTGGTCTTGATCCATTTCCTCTTGCAGATCACATAGAGGACAGTTCACTGATGGATGGGAAGGGCACTAGAAGTGGCCGGGCATATTTGAAGGTGGTCTTGGTCCATTTCCTCTTGCAGATCACATAGAGGACAGTTCACTGATGTATGGGAAGGGCACTAGAAGTGGCCGGGCATATTTGAAGGTGGTCTTGATCCATTTCCTCTTGCAGATCACATAGAGGACAGTTCACTGATGTATGGGAAGGGCACTAGAAGTGACCGGGCATATTTGAAGGTGGTCTCGATCCATTTCCTCTTGCAGACCACATAGAGGACAGTTCACTGATGTATGGGAAGGGCACTAGAAGTGACCGGGCATATTTGAAGGTGGTCTTGGTCCATTTCCTCTTGCAGATCACATAGAGGACAGTTCACTGATGGATGGGAAGGGCACTAGAAGTGACCGGGCATATTTGAAGGTGGTCTCGATCCATTTCCTCTTGCAGATCACATAGAGGACAGTTCACTGATGGATGGGAAGGGCACTAGAAGTGACCGGGCATATTTGAAGGTGGTCTTGGTCCATTTCCTCTTGCAGATCACATAGAGGACAGTTCACTGATGTATGGGAAGGGCAATAGAAGTGGCTGGGCATATTTGAAGGTTGTCTTGGTCCATTTCCTCTTGGAGATCACATAGAGGACAGTTCACTGATGGATGGGAAGGGCACTAGAAGTGGTCGGGCATATTTGAAGGTTGTCTTGGTCCATTTCCTCTTGGAGATCACATAGAGGACAGTTCACTGATGGATGGGAAGGACACTAGAAGTGGTCGGGCATATTCGAAGGTAGTCTCGGTCCATTTCCTCTTGCAGATCACATAGAGGACAGTTCACTGATGGATGGGAAGGGCACTAGAAGTGGCTGGGCATATTCGAAGGTAGTCTCGGTCCATTTCCTCTTGCAGATCACATAGAGGACAGTTCACTGATGGATGGGAAGGGCACTAGAAGTGGCCGGGCATATTTGAAGGTGGTCTTGGTCCATTTCCTCTTGCAGATCACATAGAGGACAGTTCACTGATGTATGGGAAGGGCACTAGAAGTGGCCGGGCATATTTGAAGGTGGTCTTGGTCCATTTCCTCTTGCAGATCACATAGAGGACAGTTCACTGATGGATGGGAAGGGCGCTAGAAGTGGCCGGGCATATTTGAAGGTGGTCTTGGTCCATTTCCTCTTGCAGATCACATAGAGGACAGTTCACTGATGGATGGGAAGGGCACTAGAAGTGGCCGGGCATATTTGAAGGTGGTCTTGGTCCATTTCCTCTTGCAGATCACATAGAGGACAGTTCACTGATGGATGGGAAGGGCACTAGAAGTGGCCGGGCATATTTGAAGGTGGTCTTGGTCCATTTCCTCTTGCAGATCACATAGAGGACAGTTCACTGATGGATGGGAAGGGCACTAGAAGTGGTCGGGCATATTTGAAGGTTGTCTTGGTCCATTTCCTCTTGCAGATCACATAGAGGACAGTTCACTGATGGATGGGGAGGGCACTAGAAGTGGCTGGGCATATTTGAAGGTTGTCTTGGTCCATTTCCTCTTGGAGATCACATAGAGGACAGTTCACTGATGGATGGGAAGGGCACTAGAAGTGGTCGGGCATATTTGAAGGTGGTCTTGGTCCATTTCCTCTTGCAGATCACATAGCGGACAGTTCACTGATGTATGGGAAGGGTGCTAGAAGTGGTCGGGCATATTTGAAGGTGGTCTCGATCCATTTCCTCTTGCAGATCACATAGAGGACAGTTCACTGATGTATGGGAAGGGCGCTAGAAGTGGCCGGGCATATTTGAAGGTGGTCTTGGTCCATTTCCTCTTGCAGATCACATAGAGGACAGTTCACTGATGTATGGGAGGGCACTAGAAGTGGCCGGGCATATTTGAAGGTGGTCTTGGTCCATTTCCTCTTGCAGATCACATAGAGGACAGTTCACTGATGTATGGGAAGGGCGCTAGAAGTGGCGGGGCATATTTGAAGGTGGTCTTGGTCCATTTCCTCTTGCAGATCACATAGAGGACAGTTCACTGATGGATGGGAAGGGCACTAGAAGTGGTCGGGCATATTTGAAGGTGGTCTTGGTCCATTTCCTCTTGCAGATCACATAGAGGACAGTTCACTGATGGATGGGAAGGGCACTAGAAGTGACCGGGCATATTTGAAGGTGGTCTTGGTCCATTTCCTCTTGCAGATCACATAGAGGACAGTTCACTGATGTATGGGAAGGGCGCTAGAAGTGGCGGGGCATATTTGAAGGTGGTCTTGGTCCATTTCCTCTTGCAGATCACATAGAGGACAGTTCACTGATGTATGGGAGGGCACTAGAAGTGGCCGGGCATATTTGAAGGTGGTCTTGGTCCATTTCCTCTTGCAGATCACATAGAGGACAGTTCACTGATGTATGGGAAGGGCGCTAGAAGTGGCGGGGCATATTTGAAGGTGGTCTTGGTCCATTTCCTCTTGCAGATCACATAGAGGACAGTTCACTGATGGATGGGAAGGGCACTAGAAGTGGTCGGGCATATTTGAAGGTGGTCTTGGTCCATTTCCTCTTGCAGATCACATAGAGGACAGTTCACTGATGGATGGGAAGGGCACTAGAAGTGACCGGGCATATTTGAAGGTGGTCTTGGTCCATTTCCTCTTGCAGATCACATAGAGGACAGTTCACTGATGTATGGGAAGGGCGCTAGAAGTGGCGGGGCATATTTGAAGGTGGTCTTGGTCCATTTCCTCTTGCAGATCACATAGAGGACAGTTCACTGATGGATGGGAAGGGCACTAGAAGTGGTCGGGCATATTTGAAGGTGGTCTTGGTCCATTTCCTCTTGCAGATCACATAGAGGACAGTTCACTGATGTATGGGAAGGGCACTAGAAGTGGCCGGGCATATTTGAAGGTGGTCTTGGTCCATTTCCTCTTGCAGATCACATAGAGGACAGTTCACTGATGGATGGGAAGGGCACTAGAAGTGACCGGGCATATTTGAAGGCGGTCTTGGTCCATTTCCTCTTGCAGATCACATAGAGGACAGTTCACTGATGGATGGGAAGGGCACTAGAAGTGGTCGGGCATATTTGAAGGTGGTCTTGGTCCATTTCCTCTTGCAGATCACATAGCGGACAGTTCACTGATGTATGGGAAGGGTGCTAGAAGTGGTCGGGCATATTTGAAGGTGGTCTCGGTCCATTTCCTCTTGCAGATCACATAGAGGACAGTTCACTGATGTATGGGAAGGGCACTAGAAGTGGCCGGGCATATTTGAAGGTGGTCTCGGTCCATTTCCTCTTGCAGATCACATAGAGGACAGTTCACTGATGTATGGGAAGGGCACTAGAAGTGGCCGGGCATATTTGAAGGTGGTCTCGGTCCATTTCCTCTTGCAGATCACATAGAGGACAGTTCACTGATGTATGGGAAGGGCACTAGAAGTGACCGGGCATATTTGAAGGTGGTCTCGGTCCATTTCCTCTTGCTGATCACATAGAGGACAGTTCACTGATGGATGGGAAGGGCACTAGAAGTGACCGGGCATATTTGAAGGTGGTCTTGGTCCATTTCCTCTTGCAGATCACATAGAGGATAGTTCACTGATGTATGGGAAGGGCACTAGAAGTGGCCGGGCATATTTGAAGGTGGTCTTGGTCCATTTCCTCTTGCAGATCACATAGAGGACAGTTCACTGATGTATGGGAAGGGCACTAGAAGTGGCCGGGCATATTTGAAGGTGGTCTTGATCCATTTCCTCTTGCAGATCACATAGAGGACAGTTCACTGATGTATGGGAAGGGCACTAGAAGTGGCCGGGCATATTTGAAGGTGGTCTTGGTCCATTTCCTCTTGCAGATCACATAGAGGACAGTTCACTGATGTATGGGGAGGGCACTAGAAGTGACCGGGCATATTTGAAGGTGGTCTTGGTCCATTTCCTCTTGCAGATCACATAGAGGACAGTTCACTGATGGATGGGAAGGGCACTAGAAGTGGTCGGGCATATTTGAAGGTTGTCTCGGTCCATTTCCTCTTGCAGATCACATAGAGGACAGTTCACTGATGTATGGGAAGGGCACTAGAAGTGACCGGGCATATTTGAAGGTGGTCTTGGTCCATTTCCTCTTGCAGATCACATAGAGGACAGTTCACTGATGTATGGGAAGGGCACTAGAAGTGGTCGGGCATATTTGAAGGTGGTCTTGGTCCATTTCCTCTTGCAGATCACATAGAGGACAGTTCACTGATGTATGGGAAGGGCACTAGAAGTGACCGGGCATATTTGAAGGTGGTCTCGGTCCATTTCCTCTTGCAAATCACATAGAGGACAGTTCACTGATGTATGGGAAGGGCACTAGAAGTGGCCGGGCATATTTGAAGGTGGTCTTGGTCCATTTCCTCTTGCAGATCACATAGAGGACAGTTCACTGATGTATGGGAAGGGCACTAGAAGTGGCCAGGCATATTTGAAGGTGGTCTCGATCCATTTCCTCTTGCAGATCACATAGAGGACAGTTCACTGATGTATGGGAAGGGCACTAGAAGTGGCCGGGCATATTTGAAGGTGGTCTTGGTCCATTTCCTCTTGCAGATCACATAGAGGACAGTTCACTGATGTATGGGAAGGGCACTAGAAGTGACCGGGCATATTTGAAGGTGGTCTTGGTCCATTTCCTCTTGCAGATCACATAGAGGACAGTTCACTGATGTATGGGAAGGGCGCTAGAAGTGACCGGGCATATTTGAAGGTGGTCTTGGTCCATTTCCTCTTGCAGATCACATAGAGGACAGTTCACTGATGTATGGGAAGGGCACTAGAAGTGACCGGGCATATTTGAAGGTGGTCTTGGTCCATTTCCTCTTGCAGATCACATAGAGGACAGCTCACTGATGGATGGGAAGGGCACTAGAAGTGGCCGGGCATATTTGAAGGTGGTCTTGGTCCATTTCCTCTTGCAGATCACATAGAGGACAGTTCACTGATGTATGGGAAGGGCACTAGAAGTGGCTGGGCATATTTGAAGGTGGTCTTGGTCCATTTCCTCTTGCAGATCACATAGAGGACAGCTCACTGATGGATGGGAAGGGCACTAGAAGTGGCCGGGCATATTTGAAGGTGGTCTTGGTCCATTTCCTCTTGCAGATCACATAGAGGACAGTTCACTGATGTATGGGAAGGGCACTAGAAGTGACCGGGGATATTTGAAGGTGGTCTTGGTCCATTTCCTCTTGCAGATCACATAGAGGACAGTTCACTGATGTATGGGAAGGGCACTAGAAGTGGCCGGGCATATTTGAAGGTGGTCTTGGTCCATTTCCTCTTGCAGATCACATAGAGGACAGTTCACTGATGTATGGGAAGGGCACTACAAGTGGCCGGGCATATTTGAAGGTGGTCTTGGTCCATTTCCTCTTGCAGATCATATAGAGGACAGTTCACTGATGTATGGGAAGGGCACTAGAAGTGACCGGGCATATTTGAAGGTGATCTTGATCCATTTCCTCTTGCAGATCATATAGAGGACAGTTCACTGATGGATGGGGCACTAGAAGTGGCCGGGCATATTTGAAGGTGGTCTTGATCCATTTCCTCTTGCAGATCACATAGAGGACAGTTCACTGATGTATGGGAAGGGCACTAGAAGTGACCGGGCATATTTGAAGGTGGTCTTGGTCCATTTCCTCTTGCAGATCATATAGAGGACAGTTCACTGATGGATGGGGCACTAGAAGTGGCCGGGCATATTTGAAGGTGGTCTTGATCCATTTCCTCTTGCAGATCACATAGAGGACAGTTCACTGATGTATGGGAAGGGCACTAGAAGTGACCGGGCATATTTGAAGGTGGTCTTGGTCCATTTCCTCTTGCAGATCATATAGAGGACAGTTCACTGATGTATGGGAAGGGCACTAGAAGTGACCGGGCATATTTGAAGGTGGTCTTGGTCCATTTCCTCTTGCAGATCACATAGAGGACAGTTCACTGATGTATGGGAAGGGCGCTAGAAGTGGCAGGGCATATTTGAAGGTAGTCTCGGTCCATTTCCTCTTGCAGATCACATAGAGGACAGTTCACTGATGTATGGGAAGGGCACTAGAAGTGGCCGGGCATATTTGAAGGTGGTCTTGGTCCATTTCCTCTTGCAGATCACATAGAGGACAGTTCACTGATGTATGGGAAGGGCACTAGAAGTGACCGGGCATATTTGAAGGTGGTCTTGGTCCATTTCCTCTTGCAGATCACATAGAAGACAGTTCACTGATGTATGGGAAGGGCACTAGAAGTGGCCGGGCATATTTGAAGGTGGTCTTGGTCCATTTCCTCTTGCAGATCACATAGAGGACAGTTCACTGATGGATGGGAAGGGCACTAGAAGTGGCCGGGCATATTTGAAGGTGGTCTTGGTCCATTTCCTCTTGCAGATCACATAGAGGACAGTTCACTGATGGATGGGGAGGGCACTAGAAGTGGCCGGGCATATTTGAAGGTGGTCTTGGTCCATTTCCTCTTGCAGATCACATAGAGGACAGTTCACTGATGGATGGGAAGGGTGCTAGAAGTGGCCGGGCATATTTGAAGGTGGTCTTGGTCCATTTCCTCTTGCAGATCACATAGAGGACAGTTCACTGATGTATGGGAAGGGCACTAGAAGTGGCCGGGCATATTTGAATGTGGTCTTGGTCCATTTCCTTGGCAGATCACATAGAGGACAGTTCACTGATGGATGGGGAGGGCACTAGAAGTGGCCGGGCATATTTGAATGTGGTCTTGGTCCATTTCCTTGGCAGATCACATAGAGGACAGAGTGGTGAAGGATATATCCCAGTTCCCTTCAAATGTTTTGCCAGACAATCATGTCCTGTAATCAACCTGAAGGTTGCAACTGCCGTTTTTAGAGGATACTCAGGAATTACTGATGAACTCAGCATAAAAACGCGGATCATATTGAGAATGGGATTGGACTCAAATCGATGTTATTCCAGATCCAATTCAATATGGATTTGAGAAAAGCATTTGTTGGAATATTGTGTGGTTTAAAGAGATGTTCAATATTATGTATCTTTTATAGTTTAGCTATGAGTTAGACAAAAGTAATTAAGAACAAAGAGAACTTGGGAGACTATTCACAGAAAATTGAAGCTTAGAAATTTCATTTGTCATGAAAATATATTAAATATGACATTTTAAGCAAAATTGTTGGGGTCATTTTGCATAAAATCAATTTTACATATAAGGCTTTTTTTCTTGAAAGTCTTGGTCTCGTACTCTTGGAAGGTGTGGAAGTTATATACAAAATAAGGAATTAAACTACTTTAAGTTTTGAGGTGTTATTCACAGACACACACACACACACGACCATATTTCTAAAACTGTTTTTTGTATTAGGGGGCTCAACACATATTTCTGGTGAAATCTCAACACCGAATTTTTGGGTGGAGTACAATATTTCCTCTACATACTATACGCAGTTGAGAAAGTAAAAAGGCATTTTTAGATAAAGGTACGTGCGCGCTTGTGTATTGTGTGTGTGTGTGTGTCTGTGTGTGTGTGTGTGTGTGTGTGTGTGTGTGTGTGTGTGTGTGTGTGTGTGTGTGTGTGTGTGTGTGTGTGTGTGAACTCAAAGACCAAAAGTCGGTAAAAAACCTAAGTTGGTATTTAATTTTAACATGTATATGTTAATAAATATGAGGTATATGTTTACGAAATTTGTATGACAAATGAAATATATTTTTTGAATTGTCCGCCTATAGCCCATTTAGTTCCGTTTACCCTTGATGACTTTTGTCTAACTGGTAAACCGTAAGAGATAGACAATATCTTACTATACAAAACATGTAGATCTTGCTAAAACACAAGTTGTGTCAAATCTATTGATCATACAAAGAGAACGGAATTTCCAAGTCATCACACAGCGACCGGCTCTTAAAACATTTGAGTATCGGTTAATGCATATTCCCCTTGTATCTATAGCAGAAGACAATTTGTACTACTGTTTACCTGTATTAACATGAAGTATGAGTAAGTTTGGTAAGAATGGTATAAAGGTAGAGAAAGTAATGTGAGTGCAACACAGTCTCAAAGCATGAAAACACTGTTCTAATTGGTTTGACAAAGGCTGAAGATGGTGATAAAGTCGGGGTCCGGCCCGGTCCGGCCCGGCTCGGCCCATCGATCATGCCAACATTAGGTTGTGTTACTGAGCCGGGTTTGCCCATTTCGGTAACTTTACCATGTCCTGCTGCTCTGATAAGCCCCGAATGTATAATTCAATCTGTCCTATGATTGCCAAGGGTGCACGTGTCATATATCACCCTTGTATGACATATTCACTTCAATCTTCAATGTACCTATTACGAAGGACTTTGTATGTCTCTAGAGTTCGCAATATATCTCTATTAGATTTTATTAACTGCCATTATAGCACTTTAACCTCTAGCATGCTTCAATGTAGCAATTATACGTCTAAGACCCCATTAACCCTCGCACGGGGGTGTTCTATATGCCCACTTTCTACAATTTCTAAAAGTCTCTCCTAATGTTTTCACTAAGAACGTTCATAAGAGTTAATATAAACCACTGTTTCTAACACTACATTGCCTATTTGTTCCAAATGTTTCATTGTTGGTTTTTTTGTCGAACAATGGTATGTCAAGGTGGTAATAAAGTACTGCACCGTCAGTATGTGATTTATGTCAAGGAGTAGAAAGGAATAGTTAAAAATTGTAAAACATTATCTTTACAAACATGCGAATATATAATGTCCCATCTTAGTACCTCGACTGAAAGATGATCTTTTGTGTCTATGTTCCTGACAGGAGGATGGATGTGGTGAATGTATCATAAGTATATATGACTCAATGACAACTTACGGAGAGGGACTCAGCACCTCGACTGAAAGGTGATCTTTTGTGTCTATGTTCCTGACAGGAGGATGGATGTGGTGAATGTATCATAAGTATACATGACTCAATGACAACTTACGGAGAGGGACTCAGTACCTCGACTGAAAGATGATCTTTTGTGTCTATGTTCCTGACAGGAGGATGGATGTGGTGAATGTATCATAAGTATATATGACTCAATGACAACTTACGGAGAGGGACTCAGTACCTCGACTGAAAGATGATCTTTTGTGTCTATGTTCCTGACAGGAGGATGGATGTGGTGAATGTATCATAAGTATACATGACTCAATGACAACTTACGGAGAGGGACTTAGTACCTCGACTGAAAGGTGATCTTTTGTGTCTATGTTCCTGGCAGGAGAATGGATGAGGTAAATGTATCATAAGTATATATGACTCAATGACAGCTTACGGAGAGGGACTTAGTACCTCGACTGAAAGGTGATCTTTTGTGTCTATGTTCCTGACAGGAGGATGGATGTGGTGAATGTATCATAAGTATATATGACTCAGTAACAACTTACGGAGAGGGACTTAGTACCTCGACTGAAAGGTGATCTTTTGTGTCTATGTTCCTGACAGGAGGATGGATGTGGTGAATGTATCATAAGTATATATGACTCAGTAACAACTTACGGAGAGGGACTTAGTACCTCGACTGAAAGGTGATCTTTTGTGTCTATGTTCCTGACAGGAGGATGGATGAGGTGAATGTATCATAAGTATATATGACTCAATGACAACTTACGGAGAGAGACTTAGTACCTCGACTGAAAGGTGATCTTTTGTGTCTATGTTCCTGACAGGAGGATGGATGTGGTGAATGTATCATAAGTATATATGACTCAGTAACAACTTACGGAGAGGGACTTAGTACCTCGACTGAAAGGTGATCTTTTGTGTCTATGTTCCTGACAGGAGGATGGATGAGGTGAATGTATCATAAGTATATATGACTCAATGACAACTTACGGAGAGAGACTTAGTACCTCGACTGAAAGGTGATCTTTTGTGTCTATGTTCCTGACAGGAGGATGGATGAGGTGAATGTATCATAAGTATATATGACTCAATGACAACTTACGGAGAGGGACTTAGTACCTCGACTGAAAGGTGATCTTTTGTGTCTATGTTCCTGACAGGAGGATGGATGAGGTGAATGTATCATAAGTATATATGACTCAATGACAACTTACGGAGAGGGACTTAGTACCTCGACTGAAAGGTGATCTTTTGTGTCTATGTTCCTGACAGGAGGATGGATGAGGTGAATGTATCATAAGTATATATGACTCAATGACAACTTACGGAGAGGGACTTAGTACCTCGACTGAAAGGTGATCTTTTGTGTCTATGTTCCTGACAGGAGGATGGATGAGGTGAATGTATCATAAGTATATATGACTCAATGACAACTTACGGAGAGGGACTTAGTACCTCGACTGAAAGGTGATCTTTTGTGTCTATGTTCCTGACAGGAGGATGGATGAGGTGAATGTATCATAAGTATATATGACTCAATGACAACTTACGGAGAGGGACTTAGTACCTCGACTGAAAGGTGATCTTTTGTGTCTATGTTCCTGACAGGAGGATGGATGAGGTGAATGTATCATAAGTATATATGACTCAATGACAACTTACGGAGAGGGACTTAGTACCTCGACTGAAAGGTGATCTTTTGTGTCTATGTTCCTGACAGGAGCATGGACGAGGTGAATTTATCATAAGTATATATGACTCAATGACAACTTACGGAGAGGGACTTAGTACCTCGACTGAAAGGTGATCTTTTGTGTCTATGTTCCTGACAGGAGGATGGATGAGGTGAATGTATCATAAGTATATATGACTCAATGACAACTTACGGAGAGGGACTTAGTACCTCGACTGAAAGGTGATCTTTTGTGTCTATGTTCCTGACAGGAGGATGGATGAGGTGAATGTATCATAAGTATATATGACTCAATGACAACTTACGGAGAGAGACTTAGTACCTCGACTGAAAGGCGATCTTTTGTGTCTATGTTCCTGACAGGAGGATGGATGAGGTGAATGTATCATAAGTATATATGACTCAATGACAACTTACGGAGAGGGACTTAGTACCTCGACTGAAAGGTGATCTTTTGTGTCTATGTTCCTGACAGGAGGATGGATGAGGTGAATGTATCATAAGTATATATGACTCAATGACAACTTACGGAGAGGGACTTAGTACCTCGACTGAAAGGTGATCTTTTGTGTCTATGTTCCTGACAGGAGGATGGATGAGGTGAATGTATCATAAGCATATATGACTCAATGACAACTTACGGAGAAGGACTTAGTACCTGGACTGAAAGGTGATCTTTTGTGTCTATGTTCCTGACAGGAGGATGGATGAGGTGAATGTATCATAAGTATATATGACTCAATGACAACTTACGGAGAGGGACTTAGTACCTCGACTGAAAGTTGATCTTTTGTGTCTATGTTCCTGACAGGAGGATGGATGAGGTGAATGTATCATAAGTATATATGACTTAATGACAACTTACGGAGAAGGACTTAGTACCTGGACTGAAAGTTGATCTTTTGTGTCTATGTTCCTGACAGGAGGATGGATGAGGTGAATGTATCATAAGTATATATGACTCAATGACAACTTACGGAGAGGGACTTAGTACCTCGACTGAAAGGTGATCTTTTTTGTCTATGTTCCTGACAGGAGGATGGATGAGGTGAATGTATCATAAGTATATATGACTCAATGACAACTTACGGAGAGGGACTTAGTACCTCGACTGAAAGGTGATCTTTTGTGTCTATGTTCCTGACAGGAGGATGGATGAGGTGAATGTATCATAAGTATATATGACTCAATGACAACTTACGGAGAGGGACTTAGTACCTCGACTGAAAGGTGATCTTTTGTGTCTATGTTCCTGACAGGAGGATGGATGAGGTGAATGTATCATAAGTATATATGACTCAATGACAACTTACGGAGAGGGACTTAGTACCTCGACTGAAAGGTGATCTTTTGTGTCTATGTTCCTGACAGGAGGATGGATGAGGTGAATGTATCATAAGTATATATGACTCAATGACAACTTACGGAGAGGGACTTAGTACCTCGACTGAAAGGTGATCTTTTGTGTCTATGTTCCTGACAGGAGGATGGATGAGGTGAATGTATCATAAGTATATATGACTCAATGACAACTTACGGAGAGGGACTTAGTACCTCGACTGAAAGGTGATCTTTTGTGTCTATGTTCCTGACAGGAGGACGGATGAGGTGAATGTATCATAAGTATATATGACTCAATGACAACTTACGGAGAGAGACTTAGTACCTCGACTGAAAGGTGATCTTTTGTGTCTATGTTCCTGACAGGAGGATGTATGAGGTGAATGTATCATAAGTATATATGACTCAATGACAACTTACGGAGAGGGACTTAGTACCTTGACTGAAAGGTGATCTTTTGTGTCTATGTTCCTGACAGGAGGACGGATGAGGTGAATGTATCATAAGTATATATGACTCAATGACAACTTACGGAGAGGGACTTAGTACCTCGACTGAAAGGTGATCTTTTGTGTCTATGTTCCTGACAGGAGGACGGATGAGGTGAATGTATCATAAGTATATATGACTCAATGACAACTTACGGAGAGAGACTTAGTACCTCGACTGAAAGGCCATCCTTTGTGTCTATGTTCCTGACAGGAGGATGGATGAGGTGAATGTATCATAAGTATATATGACTCAATGCAACATACGGGGAGGGACTTAGTACCTCGACTGAAAGGTGATCTTTTGTGTCTATGTTCCTGACAGGAGGATGGATGAGGTGAATGTATCATAAGCATATATGACTCAATGACAACTTACGGAGAAGGACTTAGTACCTGGACTGAAAGGTGATCTTTTGTGTCTGTGTTCCTGACACGAGGATGGATTAGGTGAATGTATCATAAGTATATATGACTCAATGACAACTTACGGAGAGGGACTTAGTACCTCGACTGAAAGGTGATCTTTTGTGTCTATGTTCCTGACAGGAGGATGGATGAGGTGAATGTATCATAAGTATATATGACTCAATGCAACATACGGGGAGGGACTTAGTACCTGGACTGAAAGGTGATCTTTTGTGTCTATGTTCCTGACAGGAGGATGGATGAGGTGAATGTATCATAAGTATATATGACTCAATGACAACTTACGGAGAAGGACTTAGTACCTGGACTGAAAGGTGATCTTTTGTGTCTATGTTCCTGACAGGAGGATGGATGAGGTGAATGTATCATAAGTATATATGACTCAATGCAACATACGGGGAGGAACTTAGTACCTCGACTGAAAGATGATCTTTTGTGTCTATGTTCCTGACAGGAGGATGGATGAGGTGAATGTATCATAAGTATATATGACTCAATGACAACTTACGGAGAGGGACTTAGTACCTCGACTGAAAGGTGATCTTTTGTGTCTATGTTCCTGACAGGAGGATGGATGAGGTGAATGTATCATAAGTATATATGACTCAATGCAACATACGGCGAGGGACTTAGTACCTCGACTGAAAGGTGATCTTTTGTGTCTATGTTCCTGACAGGAGGATGGATGAGGTGAATGTATCATAAGTATATATGACTCAATGACAACTTACGGAGAGGGACTTAGTACCTCGACTGAAAGATGATCTTTTGTGTCTATGTTCCTGACAGGAGGATGTATGAGGTGAATGTATCATAACTATATATGACTCAATGACAACTTACGGAGAGGGACTTAGTACCTCGACTGAAAGGTGATCTTTTGTGTCTATGTTCCTGACAGGAGGACGGATGAGGTGAATGTATCATAAGTATATATGACTCAATGACAACTTACGGAGAGCGACTTAGTACCTCGACTGAAAGATGATCTTTTGTGTCTATGTTCCTGACAGGAGGATGGACGAGGTGAATGTATCATACGTATATGTGACTCAATGACAACTTACGGAGAGGGACTTAGTACCTCGACTGAAAGGTGATCTTTTGTGGCTATGTTCCTGACGGGAGGATGGATGAGGTGAATGTATCATAAGTATATATGACTCAATGACAACATACGGAGAGGGACTTAGTACCTCGACTGAAAGGTGATCTTTTGTGGCTATGTTCCTGACGGGAGGATGGATGAGGTGAATGTATCATAAGTATATATGACTCAATGACAACTTACGGAGAGGGACTTAGTACCTCGACTGAAAGGTGATCTTTTGTGTCTATGTTCCTGACAGGAGGATGAATGAGGTGAATGTATCATAAGTATATATGACTCAATGACAACTTACGGAGAGGGACTTAGTACCTCGACTGAAAGGTGATCTTTTGTGTCTATGTTCCTGACAGGAGGATGGATGAGGTGAATGTATCATAAGCATATATGACTCAATGACAACTTACGGAGAAGGACTTAGTACCTGGACTGAAAGGTGATCTGTTGTGTCTATGTTCCTGACAGGAGGATGGATGAGGTGAATGTATCATAAGTATATATGACTCAATGACAACTTACGGAGAGGGACTTAGTACCTCGACTGAAAGTTGATCTTTTGTGTCTATGTTCCTGACAGGAGGATGGATGAGGTGAATGTATCATAAGTATATATGACTTAATGACAACTTACGGAGAAGGACTTAGTACCTGGACTGAAAGGTGATCTTTTGTGTCTATGTTCCTGACAGGAGGATGGATGAGGTGAATGTATCATAAGTATATATGACTTAATGACAACTTACGGAGAAGGACTTAGTACCTGGACTGAAAGGTGATCTTTTGTGTCTATGTTCCTGACAGGAGGATGGATGAGGTGAATGTATCATAAGTATATATGACTCAATGACAACTTACGGAGAGGGACTTAGTACCTCGACTGAAAGGTGATCTTTTGTGTCTATGTTCCTGACAGGAGGATGGATGAGGTGAATGTATCATAAGTATATATGACTCAATGACAACTTACGGGGAGGGACTTAGTACCTCGACTGAAAGGTGATCTTTTGTGTCTATGTTCCTGACAGGAGGATGGATGAGGTGAATGTATCATAAGTATATATGACGCAATGACAACTTACGGAGAAGGACTTAGTACCTGGACTGAAAGGTGATCTTTTGTGTCTATGTTCCTGACAGGAGGATGGATGAGGTGAATGTATCATAAGTATATATGACTCAATGACAACTTACGGAGAAGGACTTAGTACCTGGACTGAAAGGTGATCTTTTGTGTCTATGTTCCTGACAGGAGGATGAATGAGGTGAATGTATCATAAGTATATATGACTCAATGCAACATACGGGGAGGAACTTAGTACCTCGACTGAAAGATGATCTTTTGTGTCTATGTTCCTGACAGGAGGATGGATGAGGTGAATGTATCATAAGTATATATGACTCAATGACAACTTACGGAGAGGGACTTAGTACCTCGACTGAAAGGTGATCTTTTGTGTCTATGTTCCTGAGAGGAGGATGGATGAGGTGAATGTATCATAAGTATATATGACTCAATGCAACATACGGGGAGGGACTTAGTACCTCGACTGAAAGATGATCTTTTGTGTCTATGTTCCTGACAGGAGGATGGATGAGGTGAATGTATCATAAGTATATATGACTCAATGACAACTTACGGAGAGGGACTTAGTACCTCGACTGAAAGGTGATCTTTTTTGTCTATGTTCCTGACAGGAGGATGGATGAGGTGAATGTATCATAAGTATATATGACTCAATGACAACTTACGGAGAGAGACTTAGTACCTCGACTGAAAGGCGATCCTTTGTGTCTATGTTCCTGACAGGAGGATGGATGAGGTGAATGTATCATAAGTATATATGACTCAATGCAACATACGGGGAGGGACTTAGTACCTCGACTGAAAGGTGATCTTTTGTGTCTATGTTCCTGACAGGAGGATGGATGAGGTGAATGTATCATAAGCATATATGACTCAATGACAACTTACGGAGAAGGACTTAGTACCTGGACTGAAAGGTGATCTTTTGTGTCTATGTTCCTGACAGGAGGATGGATGAGGTAAATGTATCATAAGTATATATGACTCAATGACAACTTACGGAGAGGGACTTAGTACCTCGACTGAAAGTTGATCTTTTGTGTCTATGTTCCTGACAGGAGGATGGATGAGGTGAATGTATCATAAGTATATATGACTTAATGGCAACTTACGGAGAAGGACTTAGTACCTGGACTGAAAGGTGATCTTTTGTGTCTATGTTCCTGACAGGAGGATGGATTAGGTGAATGTATCATAAGTATATATGACTCAATGACAACTTACGCAGAGGGACTTAGTACCTCGACTGAAAGGTGATCTTTTGTGCCTATGTTCCTGACAGGAGGATGGATGAGGTGAATGTATCATAAGTATATATGACTCAATGCAACATACGGGGAGGGACTTAGTACCTGGACTGAAAGGTGATCTTTTGTGTCTATGTTCCTGACAGGAGGATGGATGAGGTGAATGTATCATAAGTATATATGACTCAATGACAACTTACGGAGAAGGACTTAGTACCTGGACTGAAAGGTGATCTTTTGTGTCTATGTTCCTGACAGGAGGATGGATGAGGTGAATGTATCATAAGTATATATGACTCAATGCAACATACGGGGAGGAACTTAGTACCTCGACTGAAAGATGATCTTTTGTGTCTATGTTCCTGACAGGAGGATGGATGAGGTGAATGTATCATAAGTATATATGACTCAATGACAACTTACGGAGAGGGACTTAGTACCTCGACTGAAAGTTGATCTTTTGTGTCTATGTTCCTGACAGGAGGATGGATGAGGTGAATGTATCATAAGTATATATGACTTAATGACGACTTACGGAGAAGGACTTAGTACCTGGACTGAAAGGTGATCTTTTGTGTCTATGTTCCTGACAGGAGGATGGATGAGGTGAATGTATCATAAGTATATATGACTCAATGACAACTTACGGAGAGGGACTTAGTACCTCGACTGAAAGGTGATCTTTTGTGTCTATGTTCCTGACAGGAGGATGAATGAGGTGAATGTATCATAAGTATATATGACTCAATGACAACTTACGGAGAGGGACTTAGTACCTCGACTGAAAGGTGATCTTTTGTGTCTATGTTCCTGACAGGAGGATGGATGAGGTGAATGTATCATAAGCATATATGACTCAATGACAACTTACGGAGAAGGACTTAGTACCTGGACTGAAAGGTGATCTGTTGTGTCTATGTTCCTGACAGGAGGATGGATGAGGTGAATGTATCATAAGTATATATGACTCAATGACAACTTACGGAGAGGGACTTAGTACCTCGACTGAAAGTTGATCTTTTGTGTCTATGTTCCTGACAGGAGGATGGATGAGGTGAATGTATCATAAGTATATATGACTTAATGACAACTTACGGAGAAGGACTTAGTACCTGGACTGAAAGGTGATCTTTTGTGTCTATGTTCCTGACAGGAGGATGGATGAGGTGAATGTATCATAAGTATATATGACTTAATGACAACTTACGGAGAAGGACTTAGTACCTGGACTGAAAGGTGATCTTTTGTGTCTATGTTCCTGACAGGAGGATGGATGAGGTGAATGTATCATAAGTATATATGACTCAATGACAACTTACGGAGAGGGACTTAGTACCTCGACTGAAAGGTGATCTTTTGTGTCTATGTTCCTGACAGGAGGATGGATGAGGTGAATGTATCATAAGTATATATGACTCAATGACAACTTACGGGGAGGGACTTAGTACCTCGACTGAAAGGTGATCTTTTGTGTCTATGTTCCTGACAGGAGGATGGATGAGGTGAATGTATCATAAGTATATATGACGCAATGACAACTTACGGAGAAGGACTTAGTACCTGGACTGAAAGGTGATCTTTTGTGTCTATGTTCCTGACAGGAGGATGGATGAGGTGAATGTATCATAAGTATATATGACTCAATGACAACTTACGGAGAAGGACTTAGTACCTGGACTGAAAGGTGATCTTTTGTGTCTATGTTCCTGACAGGAGGATGAATGAGGTGAATGTATCATAAGTATATATGACTCAATGCAACATACGGGGAGGAACTTAGTACCTCGACTGAAAGATGATCTTTTGTGTCTATGTTCCTGACAGGAGGATGGATGAGGTGAATGTATCATAAGTATATATGACTCAATGACAACTTACGGAGAGGGACTTAGTACCTCGACTGAAAGGTGATCTTTTGTGTCTATGTTCCTGAGAGGAGGATGGATGAGGTGAATGTATCATAAGTATATATGACTCAATGCAACATACGGGGAGGGACTTAGTACCTCGACTGAAAGATGATCTTTTGTGTCTATGTTCCTGACAGGAGGATGGATGAGGTGAATGTATCATAAGTATATATGACTCAATGACAACTTACGGAGAGGGACTTAGTACCTCGACTGAAAGGTGATCTTTTTTGTCTATGTTCCTGACAGGAGGATGGATGAGGTGAATGTATCATAAGTATATATGACTCAATGACAACTTACGGAGAGAGACTTAGTACCTCGACTGAAAGGCGATCCTTTGTGTCTATGTTCCTGACAGGAGGATGGATGAGGTGAATGTATCATAAGTATATATGACTCAATGCAACATACGGGGAGGGACTTAGTACCTCGACTGAAAGGTGATCTTTTGTGTCTATGTTCCTGACAGGAGGATGGATGAGGTGAATGTATCATAAGCATATATGACTCAATGACAACTTACGGAGAAGGACTTAGTACCTGGACTGAAAGGTGATCTTTTGTGTCTATGTTCCTGACAGGAGGATGGATGAGGTAAATGTATCATAAGTATATATGACTCAATGACAACTTACGGAGAGGGACTTAGTACCTCGACTGAAAGTTGATCTTTTGTGTCTATGTTCCTGACAGGAGGATGGATGAGGTGAATGTATCATAAGTATATATGACTTAATGGCAACTTACGGAGAAGGACTTAGTACCTGGACTGAAAGGTGATCTTTTGTGTCTATGTTCCTGACAGGAGGATGGATTAGGTGAATGTATCATAAGTATATATGACTCAATGACAACTTACGCAGAGGGACTTAGTACCTCGACTGAAAGGTGATCTTTTGTGCCTATGTTCCTGACAGGAGGATGGATGAGGTGAATGTATCATAAGTATATATGACTCAATGCAACATACGGGGAGGGACTTAGTACCTGGACTGAAAGGTGATCTTTTGTGTCTATGTTCCTGACAGGAGGATGGATGAGGTGAATGTATCATAAGTATATATGACTCAATGACAACTTACGGAGAAGGACTTAGTACCTGGACTGAAAGGTGATCTTTTGTGTCTATGTTCCTGACAGGAGGATGGATGAGGTGAATGTATCATAAGTATATATGACTCAATGCAACATACGGGGAGGAACTTAGTACCTCGACTGAAAGATGATCTTTTGTGTCTATGTTCCTGACAGGAGGATGGATGAGGTGAATGTATCATAAGTATATATGACTCAATGACAACTTACGGAGAGGGACTTAGTACCTCGACTGAAAGTTGATCTTTTGTGTCTATGTTCCTGACAGGAGGATGGATGAGGTGAATGTATCATAAGTATATATGACTTAATGACGACTTACGGAGAAGGACTTAGTACCTGGACTGAAAGGTGATCTTTTGTGTCTATGTTCCTGACAGGAGGATGGATTAGGTGAATGTATCATAAGTATATATGACTCAATGACAACTTACGGAGAGGGACTTAGTACCTCGACTGAAAGGTGATCTTTTGTGCCTATGTTCCTGACAGGAGGATGGATGAGGTGAATGTATCATAAGTATATATGACTCAATGCAACATACGGGGAGGGACTTAGTACCTGGACTGAAAGGTGATCTTTTGTGTCTATGTTCCTGACAGGAGGATGGATGAGGTGAATGTATCATAAGTATATATGACTCAATGACAACTTACGGAGAAGGACTTAGTACCTGGACTGAAAGGTGATCTTTTGTGTCTATGTTCCTGACAGGAGGATGGATGAGGTGAATGTATCATAAGTATATATGACTCAATGCAACATACGGGGAGGAACTTAGTACCTCGACTGAAAGATGATCTTTTGTGTCTATGTTCCTGACAGGAGGATGGATGAGGTGAATGTATCATAAGTATATATGACTCAATGACAACTTACGGAGAGGGACTTAGTACCTCGACTGAAAGGTGATCTTTTGTGTCTATGTTCCTGACAGGAGGATGGATGAGGTGAATGTATCATAAGTATATATGACTCAATGCAACATACGGCGAGGGACTTAGTACCTCGACTGAAAGGTGATCTTTTGTGTCTATGTTCCTGACAGGAGGATGGATGAGGTGAATGTATCATAAGTATATATGACTCAATGACAACTTACGGAGAGGGACTTAGTACCTCGACTGAAAGATGATCTTTTGTGTCTATGTTCCTGACAGGAGGATGTATGAGGTGAATGTATCATAACTATATATGACTCAATGACAACTTACGGAGAGGGACTTAGTACCTCGACTGAAAGGTGATCTTTTGTGTCTATATTCCTGACAGGAGGACGGATGAGGTGAATGTATCATAAGTATATATGACTCAATGACAACTTACGGAGAGCGACTTAGTACCTCGACTGAAAGATGATCTTTTGTGTCTATGTTCCTGACAGGAGGATGGACGAGGTGAATGTATCATACGTATATGTGACTCAATGACAACTTACGGAGAGGGACTTAGTACCTCGACTGAAAGGTGATCTTTTGTGGCTATGTTCCTGACGGGAGGATGGATGAGGTGAATGTATCATAAGTATATATGACTCAATGACAACTTACGGAGAGGGACTTAGTACCTCGACTGAAAGGTGATCTTTTGTGCCTATGTTCCTGACAGGAGGATGGATGAGGTGAATGTATCATAAGTATATATGACTCAATGCAACATACGGGGAGGGACTTAGTACCTCGACTGAAAGGTGATCTTTTGTGGCTATGTTCCTGACGGGAGGATGGATGAGGTGAATGTATCATAAGTATATATGACTCAATGACAACTTACGGAGAAGGACTTAGTACCTGGACTGAAAGGTGATCTTTTGTGTCTATGTTCCTGACAGGAGGATGGATGAGGTGAATGTATCATAAGTATATATGACTCAATGCAACATACGGGGAGGAACTTAGTACCTCGACTGAAAGATGATCTTTTGTGTCTATGTTCCTGACAGGAGGATGGATGAGGTGAATGTATCATAAGTATATATGACTCAATGACAACTTACGGAGAGGGACTTAGTACCTCGACTGAAAGGTGATCTTTTGTGTCTATGTTCCTGACAGGAGGATGGATGAGGTGAATGTATCATAAGTATATATGACTCAATGCAACATACGGGGAGGGACTTAGTACCTCGACTGAAAGATGATCTTTTGTGTCTATGTTCCTGACAGGAGGATGGATGAGGTGAATGTATCATAAGTATATATGACTCAATGACAACTTACGGAGAGGGACTTAGTACCTCGACTGAAAGGTGATCTTTTTTGTCTATGTTCCTGACAGGAGGATGGATGAGGTGAATGTATCATAAGTATATATGACTCAATGACAACTTACGGAGAGAGACTTAGTACCTCGACTGAAAGGCGATCCTTTGTGTCTATGTTCCTGACAGGAGGATGGATGAGGTGAATGTATCATAAGTATATATGACTCAATGCAACATACGGGGAGGGACTTAGTACCTCGACTGAAAGGTGATCTTTTGTGTCTATGTTCCTGACAGGAGGATGGATGAGGTGAATGTATCATAAGCATATATGACTCAATGACAACTTACGGAGAAGGACTTAGTAGCTGGACTGAAAGGTGATCTTTTGTGTCTATGTTCCTGACAGGAGGATGGATGAGGTAAATGTATCATAAGTATATATGACTCAATGACAACTTACGGAGAGGGACTTAGTACCTCGACTGAAAGGTGATCTTTTGTGTCTATGTTCCTGACAGGAGGATGGATGAGGTGAATGTATCATAAGTATATATGACTCAATGACAACTTACGGAGAGGGACTTAGTACCTCGACTGAAAGGTGATCTTTTGTGTCTATGTTCCTGACAGGAGGATGGATGAGGTGAATGTATCATAAGTATATATGACTCAATGACAACTTACGGAGAGGGACTTAGTACCTCGACTGAAAGGTGATCTTTTGTGTCTATGTTCCTGACAGGAGGACGGATGAGGTGAATGTATCATAAGTATATATGACTCAATGACAACTTACGGAGAGAGACTTAGTACCTCGACTGAAAGGTGATCTTTTGTGTCTATGTTCCTGACAGGAGGATGTATGAGGTGAATGTATCATAAGTATATATGACTCAATGACAACTTACGGAGAGGGACTTAGTACCTTGACTGAAAGGTGATCTTTTGTGTCTATGTTCCTGACAGGAGGACGGATGAGGTGAATGTATCATAAGTATATATGACTCAATGACAACTTACGGAGAGGGACTTAGTACCTCGACTGAAAGGTGATCTTTTGTGTCTATGTTCCTGACAGGAGGACGGATGAGGTGAATGTATCATAAGTATATATGACTCAATGACAACTTACGGAGAGAGACTTAGTACCTCGACTGAAAGGCCATCCTTTGTGTCTATGTTCCTGACAGGAGGATGGATGAGGTGAATGTATCATAAGTATATATGACTCAATGCAACATACGGGGAGGGACTTAGTACCTCGACTGAAAGGTGATCTTTTGTGTCTATGTTCCTGACAGGAGGATGGATGAGGTGAATGTATCATAAGCATATATGACTCAATGACAACTTACGGAGAAGGACTTAGTACCTGGACTGAAAGGTGATCTTTTGTGTCTGTGTTCCTGACAGGAGGATGGATTAGGTGAATGTATCATAAGTATATATGACTCAATGACAACTTACGGAGAGGGACTTAGTACCTCGACTGAAAGGTGATCTTTTGTGTCTATGTTCCTGACAGGAGGATGGATGAGGTGAATGTATCATAAGTATATATGACTCAATGCAATATACGGGGAGGGACTTAGTACCTGGACTGAAAGGTGATCTTTTGTGTCTATGTTCCTGACAGGAGGATGGATGAGGTGAATGTATCATAAGTATATATGACTCAATGACAACTTACGGAGAAGGACTTAGTACCTGGACTGAAAGGTGATCTTTTGTGTCTATGTTCCTGACAGGAGGATGGATGAGGTGAATGTATCATAAGTATATATGACTCAATGCAACATACGGGGAGGAACTTAGTACCTCGACTGAAAGATGATCTTTTGTGTCTATGTTCCTGACAGGAGGATGGATGAGGTGAATGTATCATAAGTATATATGACTCAATGACAACTTACGGAGAGGGACTTAGTACCTCGACTGAAAGGTGATCTTTTGTGTCTATGTTCCTGACAGGAGGATGGATGAGGTGAATGTATCATAAGTATATATGACTCAATGCAACATACGGCGAGGGACTTAGTACCTCGACTGAAAGGTGATCTTTTGTGTCTATGTTCCTGACAGGAGGATGGATGAGGTGAATGTATCATAAGTATATATGACTCAATGACAACTTACGGAGAGGGACTTAGTACCTCGACTGAAAGGTGATCTTTTGTGTCTATATTCCTGACAGGAGGACGGATGAGGTGAATGTATCATAAGTATATATGACTCAATGACAACTTACGGAGAGCGACTTAGTACCTCGACTGAAAGATGATCTTTTGTGTCTATGTTCCTGACAGGAGGATGGACGAGGTGAATGTATCATACGTATATGTGACTCAATGACAACTTACGGAGAGGGACTTAGTACCTCGACTGAAAGGTGATCTTTTGTGGCTATGTTCCTGACGGGAGGATGGATGAGGTGAATGTATCATAAGTATATATGACTCAATGACAACTTACGGAGAGGGACTTAGTACCTCGACTGAAAGGTGATCTTTTGTGTCTATGTTCCTGACAGGAGGATGGATGAGGTGAATGTATCATAAGTATATATGACTCAATGACAACATACGGAGAGGGACTTAGTACCTCGACTGAAAGGTGATCTTTTGTGGCTATGTTCCTGACGGGAGGATGGATGAGGTGAATGTATCATAAGTATATATGACTCAATGACAACTTACGGAGAAGGACTTAGTACCTGGACTGAAAGGTGATCTTTTGTGTCTATGTTCCTGACAGGAGGATGGATGAGGTGAATGTATCATAAGTATATATGACTCAATGCAACATACGGGGAGGAACTTAGTACCTCGACTGAAAGATGATCTTTTGTGTCTATGTTCCTGACAGGAGGATGGATGAGGTGAATGTATCATAAGTATATATGACTCAATGACAACTTACGGAGAGGGACTTAGTACCTCGACTGAAAGGTGATCTTTTGTGTCTATGTTCCTGACAGGAGGATGGATGAGGTGAATGTATCATAAGTATATATGACTCAATGCAACATACGGGGAGGGACTTAGTACCTCGACTGAAAGATGATCTTTTGTGTCTATGTTCCTGACAGGAGGATGGATGAGGTGAATGTATCATAAGTATATATGACTCAATGACAACTTACGGAGAGGGACTTAGTACCTCGACTGAAAGGTGATCTTTTTTGTCTATGTTCCTGACAGGAGGATGGATGAGGTGAATGTATCATAAATATATATGACTCAATGACAACTTACGGAGAGAGACTTAGTACCTCGACTGAAAGGCGATCCTTTGTGTCTATGTTCCTGACAGGAGGATGGATGAGGTGAATGTATCATAAGTATATATGACTCAATGCAACATACGGGGAGGGACTTAGTACCTCGACTGAAAGGTGATCTTTTGTGTCTATGTTCCTGACAGGAGGATGGATGAGGTGAATGTATCATAAGCATATATGACTCAATGACAACTTACGGAGAAGGACTTAGTACCTGGACTGAAAGGTGATCTTTTGTGTCTATGTTCCTGACAGGAGGATGGATGAGGTAAATGTATCATAAGTATATATGACTCAATGACAACTTACGGAGAGGGACTTAGTACCTCGACTGAAAGGTGATCTTTTGTGTCTATGTTCCTGACAGGAGGATGGATGAGGTGAATGTATCATAAGTATATATGACTCAATGACAACTTACGGAGAGGGACTTAGTACCTCGACTGAAAGGTGATCTTTTGTGTCTATGTTCCTGACAGGAGGATGGATGAGGTGAATGTATCATAAGTATATATGACTCAATGACAACTTACGGAGAGGGACTTAGTACCTCGACTGAAAGGTGATCTTTTGTGTCTATGTTCCTGACAGGAGGACGGATGAGGTGAATGTATCATAAGTATATATGACTCAATGACAACTTACGGAGAGAGACTTAGTACCTCGACTGAAAGGTGATCTTTTGTGTCTATGTTCCTGACAGGAGGATGTATGAGGTGAATGTATCATAAGTATATATGACTCAATGACAACTTACGGAGAGGGACTTAGTACCTTGACTGAAAGGTGATCTTTTGTGTCTATGTTCCTGACAGGAGGACGGATGAGGTGAATGTATCATAAGTATATATGACTCAATGACAACTTACGGAGAGGGACTTAGTACCTCGACTGAAAGGTGATCTTTTGTGTCTATGTTCCTGACAGGAGGACGGATGAGGTGAATGTATCATAAGTATATATGACTCAATGACAACTTACGGAGAGAGACTTAGTACCTCGACTGAAAGGCCATCCTTTGTGTCTATGTTCCTGACAGGAGGATGGATGAGGTGAATGTATCATAAGTATATATGACTCAATGCAACATACGGGGAGGGACTTAGTACCTGGACTGAAAGGTGATCTTTTGTGTCTATGTTCCTGACAGGAGGATGGATGAGGTGAATGTATCATAAGCATATATGACTCAATGACAACTTACGGAGAAGGACTTAGTACCTGGACTGAAAGGTGATCTTTTGTGACTGTGTTCCTGACAGGAGGATGGATTAGGTGAATGTATCATAAGTATATATGACTCAATGACAACTTACGGAGAGGGACTTAGTACCTCGACTGAAAGGTGATCTTTTGTGTCTATGTTCCTGACAGGAGGATGGATGAGGTGAACGTATCATAAGTATATATGACTCAATGCAACATACGGGGAGGGACTTAGTACCTGGACTGAAAGGTGATCTTTTGTGTCTATGTTCCTGACAGGAGGATGGATGAGGTGAATGTATCATAAGTATATATGACTCAATGACAACTTACGGAGAAGGACTTAGTACCTGGACTGAAAGGTGATCTTTTGTGTCTATGTTCCTGACAGGAGGATGGATGAGGTGAATGTATCATAAGTATATATGACTCAATGCAACATACGGGGAGGAACTTAGTACCTCGACTGAAAGATGATCTTTTGTGTCTATGTTCCTGACAGGAGGATGGATGAGGTGAATGTATCATAAGTATATATGACTCAATGACAACTTACGGAGAGGGACTTAGTACCTCGACTGAAAGGTGATCTTTTGTGTCTATGTTCCTGACAGGAGGATGGATGAGGTGAATGTATCATAAGTATATATGACTCAATGCAACATACGGCGAGGGACTTAGTACCTCGACTGAAAGGTGATCTTTTGTGTCTATGTTCCTGACAGGAGGATGGATGAGGTGAATGTATCATAAGTATATATGACTCAATGACAACTTACGGAGAGGGACTTAGTACCTCGACTGAAAGATGATCTTTTGTGTCTATGTTCCTGACAGGAGGATGTATGAGGTGAATGTATCATAACTATATATGACTCAATGACAACTTACGGAGAGGGACTTAGTACCTCGACTGAAAGGTGATCTTTTGTGTCTATGTTCCTGACAGGAGGACGGATGAGGGGAATGTATCATAAGTATATATGACTCAATGACAACTTACGGAGAGCGACTTAGTACCTCGACTGAAAGATGATCTTTTGTGTCTATGTTCCTGACAGGAGGATGGACGAGGTGAATGTATCATACGTATATGTGACTCAATGACAACTTACGGAGAGGGACTTAGTACCTCGACTGAAAGGTGATCTTTTGTGGCTATGTTCCTGACGGGAGGATGGATGAGGTGAATGTATCATAAGTATATATGACTCAATGACAACTTACGGAGAGGGACTTAGTACCTCGACTGAAAGGTGATCTTTTGTGTCTATGTTCCTGACAGGAGGATGGATGAGGTGAATGTATCATAAGTATATATGACTCAATGACAACATACGGAGAGGGACTTAGTACCTCGACTGAAAGGTGATCTTTTGTGGCTATGTTCCTGACGGGAGGATGGATGAGGTGAATGTATCATAAGTATATATGACTCAATGACAACTTACGGAGAGGGACTTAGTACCTCGACTGAAAGGTGATCTTTTGTGTCTATGTTCCTGACAGGAGGATGAATGAGGTGAATGTATCATAAGTATATATGACTCAATGACAACTTACGGAGAGGGACTTAGTACCTCGACTGAAAGGTGATCTTTTGTGTCTATGTTCCTGACAGGAGGATGGATGAGGTGAATGTATCATAAGCATATATGACTCAATGACAACTTACGGAGAAGGACTTAGTACCTGGACTGAAAGGTGATCTTTTGTGTCTATGTTCCTGACAGGAGGATGGATGAGGTGAATGTATCATAAGTATATATGACTCAATGACAACTTACGGAGAGGGACTTAGTACCTCGACTGAAAGTTGATCTTTTGTGTCTATGTTCCTGACAGGAGGATGGATGAGGTGAATGTATCATAAGTATATATGACTTAATGACAACTTACGGAGAAGGACTTAGTACCTGGACTGAAAGGTGATCTTTTGTGTCTATGTTCCTGACAGGAGGATGGATGAGGTGAATGTATCATAAGTATATATGACTTAATGACAACTTACGGAGAAGGACTTAGTACCTGGACTGAAAGGTGATCTTTTGTGTCTATGTTCCTGACAGGAGGATGGATGAGGTGAATGTATCATAAGTATATATGACTCAATGACAACTTACGGAGAGGGACTTAGTACCTCGACTGAAAGGTGATCTTTTGTGTCTATGTTCCTGACAGGAGGATGGATGAGGTGAATGTATCATAAGTATATATGACTCAATGACAACTTACGGGGAGGGACTTAGTACCTCGACTGAAAGGTGATCTTTTGTGTCTATGTTCCTGACAGGAGGATGGATGAGGTGAATGTATCATAAGTATATATGGCGCAATGACAACTTACGGAGAAGGACTTAGTACCTGGACTGAAAGGTGATCTTTTGTGTCTATGTTCCTGACAGGAGGATGGATGAGGTGAATGTATCATAAGTATATATGACTCAATGACAACTTACGGAGAAGGACTTAGTACCTGGACTGAAAGGTGATCTTTTGTGTCTATGTTCCTGACAGGAGGATGAATGAGGTGAATGTATCATAAGTATATATGACTCAATGCAACATACGGGGAGGAACTTAGTACCTCGACTGAAAGATGATCTTTTGTGTCTATGTTCCTGACAGGAGGATGGATGAGGTGAATGTATCATAAGTATATATGACTCAATGACAACTTACGGAGAGGGACTTAGTACCTCGACTGAAAGGTGATCTTTTGTGTCTATGTTCCTGACAGGAGGATGGATGAGGTGAATGTATCATAAGTATATATGACTCAATGCAACATACGGGGAGGGACTTAGTACCTCGACTGAAAGATGATCTTTTGTGTCTATGTTCCTGACAGGAGGATGGATGAGGTGAATGTATCATAAGTATATATGACTCAATGACAACTTACGGAGAGGGACTTAGTACCTCGACTGAAAGGTGATCTTTTTTGTCTATGTTCCTGACAGGAGGATGGATGAGGTGAATGTATCATAAGTATATATGACTCAATGACAACTTACGGAGAGAGACTTAGTACCTCGACTGAAAGGCGATCCTTTGTGTCTATGTTCCTGACAGGAGGATGGATGAGGTGAATGTATCATAAGTATATATGACTCAATGCAACATACGGGGAGGGACTTAGTACCTCGACTGAAAGGTGATCTTTTGTGTCTGTGTTCCTGACAGGAGGATGGATGAGGTGAATGTATCATAAGCATATATGACTCAATGACAACTTACGGAGAAGGACTTAGTACCTGGACTGAAAGGTGATCTTTTGTGTCTATGTTCCTGACAGGAGGATGGATGAGGTAAATGTATCATAAGTATATATGACTCAATGACAACTTACGGAGAGGGACTTAGTACCTCGACTGAAAGTTGATCTTTTGTGTCTATGTTCCTGACAGGAGGATGGATGAGGTGAATGTATCATAAGTATATATGACTTAATGGCAACTTACGGAGAAGGACTTAGTACCTGGACTGAAAGGTGATCTTTTGTGTCTATGTTCCTGACAGGAGGATGGATTAGGTGAATGTATCATAAGTATATATGACTCAATGACAACTTACGGAGAGGGACTTAGTACCTCGACTGAAAGGTGATCTTTTGTGCCTATGTTCCTGACAGGAGGATGGATGAGGTGAATGTATCATAAGTATATATGACTCAATGCAACATACGGGGAGGGACTTAGTACCTGGACTGAAAGGTGATCTTTTGTGTCTATGTTCCTGACAGGAGGATGGATGAGGTGAATGTATATAAGTATATATGACTCAATGACAACTTACGGAGAAGGACTTAGTACCTGGACTGAAAGGTGATCTTTTGTGTCTATGTTCCTGACAGGAGGATGGATGAGGTGAATGTATCATAAGTATATATGACTCAATGCAACATACGGGGAGGAACTTAGTACCTCGACTGAAAGATGATCTTTTGTGTCTATGTTCCTGACAGGAGGATGGATGAGGTGAATGTATCATAAGTATATATGACTCAATGACAACTTACGGAGAGGGACTTAGTACCTCGACTGAAAGTTGATCTTTTGTGTCTATGTTCCTGACAGGAGGATGGATGAGGTGAATGTATCATAAGTATATATGACTTAATGACAACTTACGGAGAAGGACTTAGTACCTGGACTGAAAGGTGATCTTTTGTGTCTATGTTCCTGACAGGAGGATGGATTAGGTGAATGTATCATAAGTATATATGACTCAATGACAACTTACGGAGAGGGACTTAGTACCTCGACTGAAAGGTGATCTTTTGTGCCTGTGTTCCTGACAGGAGGATGGATGAGGTGAATGTATCATAAGTATATATGACTCAATGACAACTTACGGGGAGGGACTTAGTACCTGGACTGAAAGGTGATCTTTTGTGTCTATGTTCCTGACAGGAGGATGGATGAGGTGAATGTATCATAAGTATATATGACTCAATGACAACATACGGAGAAGGACTTAGTACCTGGACTGAAAGGTGATCTTTTGTGTCTATGTTCCTGACAGGAGAATGGATGAGGTGAATGTATCATAAGTATATATGACTCAATGCAACATACGGGGAGGAACTTAGTACCTCGACTGAAAGATGATCTTTTGTGTCTATGTTCCTGACAGGAGGATGGATGAGGTGAATGTATCATAAGTATATATGACTCAATGACAACTTACGGAGAGGGACTTAGTACCTCGACTGAAAGGTGATCTTTTGTGTCTATGTTCCTGACAGGAGGATGGATGAGGTGAATGTATCATAAGTATATATGACTCAATGCAACATACGGCGAGGGACTTAGTACCTCGACTGAAAGGTGATCTTTTGTGTCTATGTTCCTGACAGGAGGATGGATGAGGTGAATGTATCATAAGTATATATGACTCAATGACAACTTACGGAGAGGGACTTAGTACCTCGACTGAAAGATGATCTTTTGTGTCTATGTTCCTGACAGGAGGATGTATGAGGTGAATGTATCATAACTATATATGACTCAATGACAACTTACGGAGAGGGACTTAGTACCTCGACTGAAAGGTGATCTTTTGTGTCTATATTCCTGACAGGAGGACGGATGAGGTGAATGTATCATAAGTATATATGACTCAATGACAACTTACGGAGAGCGACTTAGTACCTCGACTGAAAGATGATCTTTTGTGTCTATGTTCCTGACAGGAGGATGGACGAGGTGAATGTATCATACGTATATGTGACTCAATGACAACTTACGGAGAGGGACTTAGTACCTCGACTGAAAGGTGATCTTTTGTGGCTATGTTCCTGACGGGAGGATGGATGAGGTGAATGTATCATAAGTATATATGACTCAATGACAACTTACGGAGAGGGACTTAGTACCTCGACTGAAAGGTGATCTTTTGTGTCTATGTTCCTGACAGGAGGATGGATGAGGTGAATGTATCATAAGTATATATGACTCAATGACAACATACGGAGAGGGACTTAGTACCTCGACTGAAAGGTGATCTTTTGTGGCTATGTTCCTGACGGGAGGATGGATGAGGTGAATGTATCATAAGTATATATGACTCAATGACAACTTACGGAGAAGGACTTAGTACCTGGACTGAAAGGTGATCTTTTGTGTCTATGTTCCTGACAGGAGGATGGATGAGGTGAATGTATCATAAGTATATATGACTCAATGCAACATACGGGGAGGAACTTAGTACCTCGACTGAAAGATGATCTTTTGTGTCTATGTTCCTGACAGGAGGATGGATGAGGTGAATGTATCATAAGTATATATGACTCAATGACAACTTACGGAGAGGGACTTAGTACCTCGACTGAAAGGTGATCTTTTGTGTCTATGTTCCTGACAGGAGGATGGATGAGGTGAATGTATCATAAGTATATATGACTCAATGCAACATACGGGGAGGGACTTAGTACCTCGACTGAAAGATGATCTTTTGTGTCTATGTTCCTGACAGGAGGATGGATGAGGTGAATGTATCATAAGTATATATGACTCAATGACAACTTACGGAGAGGGACTTAGTACCTCGACTGAAAGGTGATCTTTTTTGTCTATGTTCCTGACAGGAGGATGGATGAGGTGAATGTATCATAAGTATATATGACTCAATGACAACTTACGGAGAGAGACTTAGTACCTCGACTGAAAGGCGATCCTTTGTGTCTATGTTCCTGACAGGAGGATGGATGAGGTGAATGTATCATAAGTATATATGACTCAATGCAACATACGGGGAGGGACTTAGTACCTCGACTGAAAGGTGATCTTTTGTGTCTATGTTCCTGACAGGAGGATGGATGAGGTGAATGTATCATAAGCATATATGACTCAATGACAACTTACGGAGAAGGACTTAGTACCTGGACTGAAAGGTGATCTTTTGTGTCTATGTTCCTGACAGGAGGATGGATGAGGTAAATGTATCATAAGTATATATGACTCAATGACAACTTACGGAGAGGGACTTAGTACCTCGACTGAAAGTTGATCTTTTGTGTCTATGTTCCTGACAGGAGGATGGATGAGGTGAATGTATCATAAGTATATATGACTTAATGACAACTTACGGAGAAGGACTTAGTACCTGGACTGAAAGGTGATCTTTTGTGTCTATGTTCCTGACAGGAGGATGGATTAGGTGAATGTATCATAAGTATATATGACTCAATGACAACTTACGGAGAGGGACTTAGTACCTCGACTGAAAGGTGATCTTTTGTGCCTATGTTCCTGACAGGAGGATGGATGAGGTGAATGTATCATAAGTATATATGACTCAATGCAACATACGGGGAGGGACTTAGTACCTGGACTGAAAGGTGATCTTTTGTGTCTATGTTCCTGACAGGAGGATGGATGAGGTGAATGTATCATAAGTATATATGACTCAATGACAACTTACGGAGAAGGACTTAGTACCTGGACTGAAAGGTGATCTTTTGTGTCTATGTTCCTGACAGGAGGATGGATGAGGTGAATGTATCATAAGTATATATGACTCAATGCAACATACGGGGAGGAACTTAGTACCTCGACTGAAAGATGATCTTTTGTGTCTATGTTCCTGACAGGAGGATGGATGGGGTGAATGTATCATAAGTATATATGACTCAATGACAACTTACGGAGAGGGACTTAGTACCTCGACTGAAAGTTGATCTTTTGTGTCTATGTTCCTGACAGGAGGATGGATGAGGTGAATGTATCATAAGTATATATGACTTAATGACAACTTACGGAGAAGGACTTAGTACCTGGACTGAAAGGTGATCTTTTGTGTCTATGTTCCTGACAGGAGGATGGATTAGGTGAATGTATCATAAGTATATATGACTCAATGACAACTTACGGAGAGGGACTTAGTACCTCGACTGAAAGGTGATCTTTTGTGCCTATGTTCCTGACAGGAGGATGGATGAGGTGAATGTATCATAAGTATATATGACTCAATGCAACATACGGGGAGGGACTTAGTACCTGGACTGAAAGGTGATCTTTTGTGTCTATGTTCCTGACAGGAGGATGGATGAGGTGAATGTATCATAAGTATATATGACTCAATGACAACTTACGGAGAAGGACTTAGTACCTGGACTGAAAGGTGATCTTTTGTGTCTATGTTCCTGACAGGAGGATGGATGAGGTGAATGTATCATAAGTATATATGACTCAATGCAACATACGGGGAGGAACTTAGTACCTCGACTGAAAGATGATCTTTTGTGTCTATGTTCCTGACAGGAGGATGGATGAGGTGAATGTATCATAAGTATATATGACTCAATGACAACTTACGGAGAGGGACTTAGTACCTCGACTGAAAGGTGATCTTTTGTGTCTATGTTCCTGACAGGAGGATGGATGAGGTGAATGTATCATAAGTATATATGACTCAATGCAACATACGGCGAGGGACTTAGTACCTCGACTGAAAGGTGATCTTTTGTGTCTATGTTCCTGACAGGAGGATGGATGAGGTGAATGTATCATAAGTATATATGACTCAATGACAACTTACGGAGAGGGACTTAGTACCTCGACTGAAAGATGATCTTTTGTGTCTATGTTCCTGACAGGAGGATGTATGAGGTGAATGTATCATAACTATATATGACTCAATGACAACTTACGGAGAGGGACTTAGTACCTCGACTGAAAGGTGATCTTTTGTGTCTATGTTCCTGACAGGAGGACGGATGAGGTGAATGTATCATAAGTATATATGACTCAATGACAACTTACGGAGAGCGACTTAGTACCTCGACTGAAAGATGATCTTTTGTGTCTATGTTCCTGACAGGAGGATGGACGAGGTGAATGTATCATACGTATATGTGACTCAATGACAACTTACGGAGAGGGACTTAGTACCTCGACTGAAAGGTGATCTTTTGTGGCTATGTTCCTGACGGGAGGATGGATGAGGTGAATGTATCATAAGTATATATGACTCAATGACAACTTACGGAGAGGGACTTAGTACCTCGACTGAAAGGTGATCTTTTGTGTCTATGTTCCTGACAGGAGGATGGATGAGGTGAATGTATCATAAGTATATATGACTCAATGACAACATACGGAGAGGGACTTAGTACCTCGACTGAAAGGTGATCTTTTGTGGCTATGTTCCTGACGGGAGGATGGATGAGGTGAATGTATCATAAGTATATATGACTCAATGACAACTTACGGAGAGGGACTTAGTACCTCGACTGAAAGGTGATCTTTTGTGTCTATGTTCCTGACAGGAGGATGGATGAGGTGAATGTATCATAAGTATATATGACTCAATGACAACTTACGGAGAGGGACTTAGTACCTCGACTGAAAGGTGATCTTTTGTGGCTATGTTCCTGACAGGAGGATGAATGAGGTGAATGTATCATAAGTATATATGACTCAATGACAACTTACGGAGAGGGACTTAGTACCTCGACTGAAAGGTGATCTTTTGTGTCTATGTTCCTGACAGGAGGATGGATGAGGTGAATGTATCATAAGTATATATGACTCAATGACAACTTACGGAGAGGGACTTAGTACCTCGACTGAAAGGTGATCTTTTGTGTCTGTGTTCCTGACAGGAGGATGGATGAGGTGAATGTATCATAAGTATATATGACTCAATGACAACTTACGGAGAGGGACTTAGTACCTCGACTGAAAGGTGATCTTTTGTGTCTATGTTCCTGACAGGAGGATGGATGAGGTGAATGTATCATAAGTATATATGACTCAATGACAACTTACGGAGAGGGACTTAGTACCTCGACTGAAAGGTGATCTTTTGTGTCTATGTTCCTGACAGGAGGATGGGTAAATAGACATAAATAGTTACTAGGACGAAACTTGACTGTAATAACAATTAAGATATTCACTCCACTTGTATCGTAAACATACCTGTCCCCTAATCATTATCCTTATAGTCTCGTAATAAAATATAGTGTTATACTTTGTTCAATTCTACATACCACTGGGAATGTTGCACAAAAGTTTCTATCGCGAGTTACAAACAATAAATGTGGCTTACAGTGTCAGATATATCAGAAGTCGTTAGCTATACTCTGTGATTCTACGAGAGCTTAGAAGTAATATCATTGTTTACTAATCCTGTTAATACCATAAGTGAAATTGCAAGTTCCATAAAAGCACTAGAAATCTTACACAAAGAAATCAAACTTCAGTGGATCCGTTCGCACTGTGGACTACTTGTCAAAGATATGGGCGTTATGCTTGCCATTTACTCGCAAGGTGTCCTTCCATTACACATACATAAGTAGGAACCCTAGAGCAGAAGAAGGAAACCATCTTGGGCCCCCATGAGTAGGGGAGGGGAGATGAGCCAGCCTTCATCCGGTGTCTTCTGACTGGAGAAATGTAGGGATCCTGGCCTCTGCTCTGTCGTAAGACCGTTCCAGTCGCCCTAATGATCCATTCACCTCATCCATCACAAAAATCGCCTAAGTCCCCCTCCTCAAGTTGTCATTGAGTCATAAGCAACATATAACCTGCCCTCCCAAAGTACCCTTTAAGCTCAGCACTTGCGTACAGTAATGTGGATTAATATTGAACACGTGTAATATGACACATTATTTCTATTTGACCTTGCATACAGTGCGAGTCTTCTGTTTCTGTCCGTACGGGCATGGCTGTCTGGTGTAGAGTTTGACTAAAAGGTGACGTCATTAGCGATCCACCCACATACCATACAGCCCATTTCTTGTGCTCAACGAGTTAGTTGCGAGTACAAAAAGGTGTTTCTAACTATAGCATTGCTTCTTGCTGTCTAACTTGCTATATTAATTACCATAATATGTCAAAACGTCGGCTATGGGATAACTTAGAGCCACCGCAACAAGATATTGGACTGACAAGTAGACAATGTGCACTCACATGACTTTCCCTATTCACTCTTACGAACACTTGTTCCTCTATCTACTTCATGTTGTACAAACTTTGTTAGTAGATACAAGGTAGACAGTAGACTAAGTGGTAGCGAACTTGTTAAGAGCTTGGTGTAACATTTGGTTCTCTTTAAATGCCAAGCATGGAAGATAAGGAATATGTAATAATAATATTTATTGCAGCAAAGTGCCATTTAGTATATGAATTACGAGTTGTACTCGACAAGCCCAGGACTCTGATCTGTTTAATACATGGTATCTCTGACATTGAGCCGGGCCGAGCCGGACCGGACTTCTGGAAACACTGGCTGTTGCACACCTTGTGCCGTATTGTCGCTGTAAGCCCGCCTCCGTAGCGTGGTGGTAGCGTGTCTGCCTCACGTCCAACAGGCCAAGTTATGCTGAGAACACGAATATCGGCTAACTTTGGACCTCGGACTCAGTCATTCATTCACCGTCCGATACGACACTACGTTGGGGGACATTAATAACGGGAACACAATCTGATGTGTTACACTCACACGACTTTCTCTACTCTTGTACTAACCATTCTTACAAACTCTTATTCCTATATCTTCTTCGTGTTAGTTGGAATAAATATTTGCAGAAATTATATTCTTGCTCGTTTTCTTGCTCGTGCAACGGGAATACACATAGGAATACAATAGACTTTGAGCGATAGTCAAATCTTTTAAGGCTTCTAAATTCCGTTCTCTTTGCACGGCTAACATAAAACAATGAAATGGTTCACTCTACAAACAATGTATTTAGACATAAATTGTGTATTTTGGCAAGATCTGCATTTTTTGGGCAGGTGTGTGTGCATTTCAGACATGACTCATTTTTTGTCCACGAGAGTGCATGGTAAGTGAAACAAAAGAGCCATTTCATTAACTGTTTCGAAAGTTCACATGACATATGCATTGCACAGGGCGAAGGAAAGTGCCATAGCTTGTGTTAAGAAGACAGAATGAAGAAGATATGTATAGGGAAACAGTGGAGGAGGCACAGGTATGAATATTTGAGATGGTGTTCCCTTACATTTAAAAAAAGGCACAAAATGGAATACACACACACACACACACACACACACACACACACACACACACACACACACACACACACACAAAATGCGCCATAAGATGAAGTAGAAGGAGGTATATTATTTTTTGGTGGAGAGAGAGCCGGTCCTATCTAACCATTGTTAATTTAACTGCTCGCTTCAAAGTTTAAAGTTACTCGGGCGGGCGATAATTACTTGCTTCCTTAGCAGCAGGAAAATGTACAACCGCCGCCGCCTCTTTCCTTATAGTACGTTAAGTGCAAAGTGAAGTACTTCTCCCACAGCAGTTTTAAAAATCAACTTACACACTACACTTTTCAAAATGTCTTCTGCTACTTCTTCATTCTGGAAGAACATACATACGTACGCTTTGTGTTTTAGTAACAACTGTATGGTGTACCCGATATTATACTTCGATATTTGTAAATTGAGTCTTATAAACGTACTCTGTTTCTCAAGTGCCTCAGAGGTTTCCTGAGGTCCTCTACGCTCCGAGACACACATTGCAGATATGCTTTTATTACATGATTCCTTGGATATAAGAGAACACTCTAGACTTAAGTTATAGCCGAATATGTTAGATTTGTTTACTGTGTGATCACTTTGACATTACTTTCTCTTTGCATATCACCAAGACATAGAAAGCAATGACTTCGTATTTGAGAAATGTATCAGTATTTGAACATTCAAACTAATACAAGGAATGTGTGGGAAATGGTTAGTTCCACAAGAAGCGTATTTGACAGAAATTGCGTACGTCAAGGAGGTGCACGTTTCCTGTAGTAGCTTTATATCTTTTTCTTACACTTATTCAAAAGTCATCGAGACCAAAGAGACTCAAACACACGGCATCTTAATCAAAATCCTAGTGCCAATTTTGTGATAATGAATATTTTCTATGTAAAGGGTGACTTAGTCTGAAGGAATTTTCTACAAATCCCTACATACCTTGAAAGGTACTAGACTTAAACACCAACTTTGGTTTTTAGTCCACTTTTCGCTTTTGAGTTGTGCTTTTCACAGACAAATGCGCACAAAGACACACATATCTGGAGATTTTTCCAAACATTCCTTTTCTTGGATTCAGGGGACCTCAAAACATACATTTGCGGTGAAATATGGACATCGAAATGTTGGGTATACGTTGTAAAGAAAGTAAAAATCACAATGCATTCCTTTTACACGCAAACTATGCTTTCTGTGCATAAAAGAAAAACTTGATAATATTGTGTATATGCCAAAATACAATGTTCGATTGCAGAATTGTTTGAAGAGCAAGATGTTAGCATATACTGGAGTTTAACGGTCAACAGTATTCGCAAACAGTCAGATACAGTTTCCTACACAGTTGGGAATGAATCATGCGATGCCTAAAAGGAAACAAGAAAGAGACAATCCATATTAAAAACTCGAAAAAAGTAATTTCTTTTAATTTCGATTAAATCTTCAAATCCATTGAGAATACTGAGCCAACGTTGTGTGTGTGTATGTGTCTGTGTGTATGTGTATGTCTGTGTGTGTGTGTGTGTGTGTGTGTGTGTGTGTGTGCGCACGCGCATGTACTATTCCTGCAACTGCTCAACCCTTTTGTTGCATTAATTAAAATAGCCCAAAAGATTACTTTAATTTTGATTTTTACATTTTAATTTTAAAAAGTCCATGAATGTCGACACATGTCGTGTTCTAGTATAATTTTCGTAGTTTAAGCCATTTTCGTACTTTATATATTTTCAAAACATTAAACGTGGTTTCCGTAGTGGAACACGCAAGATGCTATCAGCATTTCGCGTAGTATGTATATAGTATTTGCTTAAAATCCTATCCGTAGATATCACGCCCTTTACTTGAATGCAAGTGTTAACCTAATCTCGTGAAGGTGTTGAAAGCACAGGCCCGAGGGAGATGTAACACAAAGCTTGGAACTCTTTTTGGCCCCAGAACGATATTTCCTAACTTCCCGGCAGATGGCACTTTCTACCTCCAGCTGATTTTAACTAAATGCACAAACACAATAATTCTAGGAATAACAAAGTGACAAACGATAAACGTCATCATACCAAAGCACGTGAAGGTTAGGTTAACTAGTAACAACTGTATCCTATAACCTGAGGTTATTTACCAATCACCAGTTGTATATAGTCCCAGTGCGGCTGGCTAACATCTGAAAATACGCTAAAGTACGCCAGGAAAGTACGCGAGCGAGCATGCGCATGTTGAACATTTGTACAAGCTTGGATTTCTGATTGATACGAGGTTAGAGTGCTAGTGATTCACTAGTTGTATAACAAGGACCAACCACGTGAGCGAGTGAAGCTAGCACGCGGTTGGTCCTCGCATTTCCCGTTTATATGCACGTATTTGCTTAGGTTTGTGATTCACGGCAAGTTAGGTTAAGTGTAGTGTATACACATAAGCTTAGGCATTGATTCACGCCATTTTGTTTCATGAAGGGTTATCTACTTACGGCGGGGCCGACTCCAGCAGGCCAGTGAAATCTCCACATCAGTTTTTGAGTAGACTACAATACTTACTCTACTTTACTACATGTAGTAGAGGAAGTAAAAATGGGAGATTACATTTGTAAGCAGCTTGTTTTGTAAACAAGAATGAGCATCTCTTAGCCTGCGCATATGTTGAGTGTGTTTTGTCGGCCGAGGCAAGGCACTTTGGGACGCACGCATGCACGCATGCGCGTGTCGTGTTTTTTACACTCTATGGGATAACCTTACATATGTTGGTACCTGCAAGCAACTTCACTATCTCGTGTGTACGCAGTTGCAGAATACAGTCTCCCAATATCAAAATGTGTTACACTCACATCACTTTCTCTACTCACTCACTGTTGCACAAATTATTCTTACAAACACTTATTCTTCTACCTAACTAAACTAAACTAAACCCCGGCGCGACAGCCCACGAGGGGCCAAGCCTACCGCCCAGCCGCTCCGTCCCCCACCTCTGCCCACTACAGGCGTCATTGGTGAGGTGCAGTACTGGAGGGTGGGACGTGGTTAGCGCCCCGAGTCCTCCCGGCCAGTTATGCGGTCTTCTAGACTTGGGGCCGCTACTTCTCCATCAAGTAGCTCCTCAATTGGTCTCCCCAGGACCTAACGAGGCTGAGTGCACTCCGTGCCAGACCTCCCAGAGGGTATCAAATCCCTATGCTGGTACCGGGGATCGAACCCGGGTCCTCCGCGCCAGAGGCAAGCGCGCTACCAACTGCGCTACGAAGGCGGTCTATTCTTCTACCTAGTTCATGTTAATACAGATGAACATTTGTACAAATTACCTTATTACCTACTAATTTTCTTATAGGTACAAGGGGAATATGGCAGGCTTTAAGGAACTATGAGATTTTTAAGAGTGGTTTCTATCATGTGTGATCAGGACATGGGAAAACCGAATGACTTCCTGATTATGAAAAGTAAAAGTATTAGAACGAATAGCTCGGAAATGGTTATCTCCTCAAAAATGTGTTATAGGTAGGTACATATATTGTGTGTTTTAACGATATGTATATTTTTTGTTATTTAATATTTTGTGTATCTGTTACAGTTTACTAATTATTTATGTGTACGAAAGTAAGTCATTCAGAATAAACAGGACTTTCGAGAATATTCAAAGAACTGCAACATATACATTACATTTATGAATCATAAATATGGCACTTTAATAAAAATTGTTAGAGCTATTTTTCAGAAAATCAAAATTTTTGTAAGTTTTGTATGTAAAGGATGAAACTATTCGTGTATGTATGTCATTGAAATACGAGTATGTTGGAGAGGAACACCAAGTTGTTTTTGAGTTGTGGTTTACACAGACGCTTTATTCTATCCTTGATTTAGGGCCTTCAAAACGTGCACTTGCAATGATAGCTTTTCTTGCTACTATGTAACTGGTGGAGGAAGTAAACCAAACAAACGAAAAGAAAAATCGCCAATCTAGCGGTTTGTTTTCCCTTGCCTTTGTCAGCAGCAGCAGCCTGCGGGAGCAAAATGGCCGTGTTTATGGTTCTTGCATTTTCCTTACAAACAAAACTGCCCGACCCAGGCTTTAATATAACGTATTTATAACATCCCATTTCACTTTTTAATAAACACTTTCAGCATACCCCTCTTAAATGTTCATTGTTACAAAAGCCACCGGGTTTGTAATGATTATTAGACATCGTGCGATATTGGCAGACACAGAAAACAAACAATACTACATCAACAAATACCTATTAACTTCGAGGTGGTAAGATTTACATATGTAAGTATTTCAACTTACCTTTCAGAAGTACGAGCCGCTAGTTAACAAGGCCTAGGACATAACCACAATCTTCTACACTGCAACATGATTCATTTAAACTCCTGTTTCTCTTCAAAACTCATAAAACCTTTTTCCCATTCGTTAATTAGAATGAGACAAAATGGACGCGACGGGAATAAACATCAAATTCGGAACGTGTTATTTAAAGTCACTGTTTCTTTGTTTTTGTATGAGGCCGTGGAATTACGTAAGTAATTGTTGTTATGTTGGCAAATATATAGATGACCTTTTGTATACATTCCATAAAATTAAATAAATAATAGTGTATTTTGGAAGTGTAAGGTAGAGAGATATGTGTGTGTGTGTGTGTGTGTGTGTGTGTGTGTGTGTGTGTGTGTGTGTGTGTGTGTGTGTGTGTGTGTGTGTGTGTGTTTGTGTGTGCGTGTGTGCACCAAATGGAAGCGTATAAAGAATGGGAGCTGTACAAGAACTAAGGAAGTAAGGAAGGAAGGGAGTAATACAGTTTCAGTGTGCGAGCTTGAAGCACCATTCCAGGTAGTTGGTGTGCACTATATTACCTACTTTCCACACAAGTTAAAACCAAGCAAGTCTCCGTGCAATTTGCCGGTGAGTCCGTCTGTCCGCTACTTCTTCCCTCTCACTCACTCACACCTCAACTATTGTACAGTCCACGCTTACTGTAATGTGCTTCTAATATGAATAGTGCCCAGTATGACTCACAGACTCAGAGTTACATTTTCACTGCCCAAAGAATAAAAGCATCGTGTAGCCTGGCTAAGGAAATTGCCACAGACATTGCTTCAACTGCCACGACGACCAGAGGAAACATCAGGGAGAACCAACCAATCGATCTCCGCTTGATAATGAAGCAAAGTCAAGCCTTTATTAGGAATTACATTAACAGCAATTGAACTATGTCATTAATCTCTTGCAAGAGTTTTTCTTACATCAACTACATTTGGTTTAAATCTTCAACATTTATGGAGGTAAACTTTATTATATGTAATCCTTTGACACTGGATCATTTAAATATTGGAATGATTTATTTTTTGGTACATTTTCAGGTTAGTGACTAGGCCTTTGTTCCAAATATTAACGAGGGATGCACGTTATTGGAAAAATTTAATTTTCAGCGTTATGAAAAACAGTTTCTCATGAAATAAATATGAACTTGCGTTCAAAAGTATACTTTGGAACAACTTCTTTTTAAGGTAAGCGATATATTATCAGTTTATAGTTAATAAATGTACTATGCAAGAATTTTGTCCTCAACAATTGCTACATTCAGGTGTTTCATAAACAAATTCCCCGTTGGATGCATTTTTATAGCTGTTTGTGTTATACTTATTAATTCTGTTTAAAAAAAGGGTGTTTGGTTTTAGGAAAAGGATTTGTTTCAAAAATCAATAATTAGAATTAGCAGTAACATATTTTAATGGTGTTTATAGACGCATTAAAAGGTTAAATTGCAGTTAATATTGACAGAAATAAATGATTGACAAACCGATTTCCAAACACACGTCATATGGAGTGGGAGATGCAAGTAGGAAACTGTGTGTGTGTGTGTGTGTGTGTGTGTGTGTGTGTGTGTGTGTGTGTATGTGTGTGGGTGTATACATTTTCTTGTATACGATTGTCTATTCTAACCTATGTAACTTACACATGACTTTGGACAAGAGCAGTGATTGGTAAACGTTTATCATATTTATTGGGTCCTACCATCGCGAGGGGGGGGGGGGCTGGGGGGGATCCGAGGCCCCCCTTGGAAATTAGCAAATGTAGCATACAATCAACTGCTATTAGGCTATTGCTTTATAGTTGATACAAAGAACAATTTTTATTTAGCATAAATGAATACGCTTATCCGCAACAAATAACATAACTCAGCTTTTACAGTTTTGGTAATAGAATAATGAGTTAATACTGTTTCATTGTAAACTTCCAACATGCGCCCCCCCCCCCCCCCTGAAAATAATGCTACCGACGCCCGTGGTCCTATCTACAAACTTCTTTTACGCTCGGCCAGTAGGATTCAGTATCGGCTTTGCTAGCAAGACTGCTTGTGACGTCACAGGGGAGTTTGACAGGAGCGCTGTAGGCACGGGCTGTGACCTCATAACTGAGTGTTCATTTTTGAGTTGCGTTGTTCAGAGAGAGAGAGAGAGAGAGAGAGAGAGAGAGAGAGAGAGAGAGAGAGAGAGAGAGAGAGAGAGACGAACCAAAATGAATTTAGTAAGATGCATTATTTGGAAGTATTTTTCAGTTCCTTATCGTGTTACATTAATCTGCAAATTCGCCCAAACATACATTTCTAAAAAAGGTAATTATATGAAATATTACCGACAACAATTATATGTAAAAAAGCGTCTTTGGGACCACTGAAAGCACATATGTAAAACTGCAATATAAATAAAAAAAATATAAGAATACGAAAATTTAAGAGAAAATATGACTCTAATGTGAAAAACAACAATAAACGTTAGAAAGCCAAAATACAAATTGTATATTTTATTTGCATATTTTACGAAATTTGCATAATTTTAATGACCATGGCTAAACTTGTGCTTCCCTTATACTTTGCATGGAAAAAAGCACAGACAAAGGTTCATGTGTTTAGCCATTCAAAAGAATGAAGGCTAAGCACCTAGTGAAATGAGACGTGAGGTAAATGTGTTACTCGCCTTGCGTCACAACAGCAAACATGGCTACCTACCCGACAGGCTGTACATCTACAAAAATGAAAACCGCTAAATTGGCGAATTTTCTTTTGTTTAGTTTTATTATTTCTTTTAACACGTAATAGTACATCGAGTAGAGAGGGCGTGCATTCTGCCCAAACAGGTGATATCGATAGTTCATTAGAAATATACATTTTGAGGCCCGTGAATTAAAAGACATACATTCTTGCAAAAGGTGTGTGTGGTTGCGGGTGCGGCTGCGAGTGTGTGTGGGTGGTTGTGGGTGTGTGTGGGTGATTGTGGCTGTGGGTGCGGTTGTGGGTGTGTGTGGGTGGTTGTGGGTGCGGGTGCGTGCGAATGTGTGTGTTCTGAGCAACATAACTCAAACGAAAAGTCGGTTAAAAAACCAAGTTGGTACTTGAGTGTAACATCTTTCAAGGATGTAAAACGAAGATTTTTAAGACAATTGCTACACCCTAAATACATATACAATTTTTCTAAAATTTTGTTTTCTTCGAAAATAACTCTAACAATTTTGATTAGAAAGCCATGTGTTTAAGATATTTTTATAGCAAATGAAATGTGTATCTTGAATTTTCTGTATTCCTATTCAGAATTGATGAGTTTTGTATAAGTGGTAAACTGTAAGAAATGGACTAAATCTTACTGTACAAAAATTGAGATCTTGTTAAAACACACAAGTTACGTGAAATTATGTTTTTTGTGAAGTGAACCATTTCGGAGATATTCCTTGTTATTTTCACAATTGTTGCAATCCTTATATTTCATTAGTTGTAATAATATAAGTTTTAGAAATGTTTATCTGTATTAATGAAGAAGATATAGCAATAAGTATGGTTAGTACAAGAGTAGAGAAAGTCATGTGAGTGTAACACATGAGTTTTTTTCTAGTTATTTCAGAGAAATTAGAAGAGTAGAGAAGTGTAAGCAGGTACATTGTGTTGTTGAAAAGCAGTAACATTAGTGGGTATATGTACAGACGACGTTTATCGAGCGGTGGAAATAGAACTAAGTGAAGAAGAAGAAGCCATACAAGCAGCAAGCACCACTTTACCTAGTGTCTTGCTTCTCCTATGGGACGACACACTCAACACTAACATTTTATGTGCACTTTCTGGGCACTAAAAGCCACGCACTAGTTCTGTAAGTATTGCTCTGCGCTCTGTAACCTTAGTTGACCCGTTCGTTATCCTCCTAGGCAATCTCGTAACCTTGACCATACATGACAGCACCCAACCCATCATATTGTGATGTCGGGCGCGGCGCGACTTACGGGGCTAAGCTGCTTCACATCACATATACAGGAAAAACCTTGTCGGCACTTCCCAACAATTCAGTATGACCGACTTACACTAAACTGCAGGGGAAATCACACCAAAAAGCAGTACTACCAACGTATTTCTAACCTCAAATATCACAGGATTCAAGTAACACGCTTTACCACACAACACAAGATATTCACAAAACCATGTTCTGCAATGACTTTTGGATAAAGTCACTTCCGCTGTGTTGCCAACACAAAAATACCACTAAGTATAACTGTGTATATTGCTCTAAAACAATTCAAAATAAACTCACGCACGCACGTGGAATACAATGGCTGCCACACATTAATTAATGAACACGGCGTCTAAATATAATCTTGTTTCTGGCTTCTCTGCAACGAGTTCAAAAACAAGGACTTCTACGTCTGTAGCTTTAACATAGTTATATTTTAGGAACAGTTGGCAGTACTAATCCAACATAACAGATGAAATGTCACCAAATAAAACCAGACTGCGCCATAATGGGGAGAAAATGTCACAGTTGGTTTATAGAGTATTCCAAGTGTAGAATAAAGACACCTAATACTGTGTTTAGTTTACTTCCATGGTTTTACTCTGCAATAGTTGTTAGTGTCCAACAGATAGCTCTACTTTCCTTTCCTTTATCAGCAGCTGCTGGCGAAGGAATACGTTGTTCAACGAATCTGATTAAACAATCGGGTGGGAAACGACTGCGCGCGAAATGGTCAAATTTTTCCTTGCTCCTCCGCGCGAGGTGCTGAATTGCAAACGGGCCTATTGCGCGCGAGCTTGTCAAGAGTAAACAGGACAACAGCGCGCGAGCTTGTCAAGAGTAAACAGGACAACAGCGCGCGAGCTTGTCAAGAGTAAACAGGACAACAGCGCGCGAGCTTGTCAAGAGTAAACAGGACAACAGCGCGCGAGCTTGTCAAGAGTAAACAGGAGAACAGCGCGCGAGCTTGTCAAGGGTAAATAGGACAACAGCGCGCGAGCTTGTCAAGAGTAAACAGGACAACAGCGCGCGAGCTTGTCAACAGTAAACAGGACAACAGCGCGCGAGCTTGTCAAGAGTAAACAGGACAACAGCGCGCGAGCTTGTCAAGAGTAAACAGGAGAACAGCGCGCGAGCTTGTCAAGGGTAAATAGGACAACAGCGCGCGAGCTTGTCAAGAGTAAACAGGACAACAGCGCGCGAGCTTGTCAAGAGTAAACAGGACAACAGCGCGCGAGCTTGTCAAGAGTAAACAGGACAACAGCGCGCGAGCTTGTCAAGAGTAAACAGGAGAACAGCGCGCGAGCTTGTCAAGGGTAAATAGGACAACAGCGCGCGAGCTTGTCAAGAGTAAACAGGACAACAGCGCGCGAGCTTGTCAACAGTAAACAGGACAACAGCGCGCGAGCTTGTCAAGAGTAAACAGGACAACAGCGCGCGAGCTTGTCAAGAGTAAACAGGACAACAGCGCGCGAGCTTGTCAAGAGTAAACAGGGCAACAGCGCGCGAGCGGCTATAGCACAAATACGTCAAGTGCTTGCCAGTCTTTCTCGTGTAAGAAACAGAAGTGTGGCACCACTGGTAAATAATGTTATGTTATAGGGTTGGTAACACTGTTAACGACTGTCCAATGTTCCGAGTGTGTAAGATGGCGTGCTGTTTATAGAACGATGTACTCATCGTGTGTTTGTAGACAACATTGGATCCAGCGCTTCTCTGCAAGTTATGAAAAGTTTGGTTGTTATAGATGGATATAAACTTCTCAGTGAAGAGTATTGTGGAGGTGCACTGTTAAACAGTTAAGTCTCGTGTTTATTTAAATAACACTACTACTCACATTTTATTCAGTAATGAAGTAAGTGATAATCAGGAAACCGTTCATAGTTTGGATAGGCAAAAAATTTCTAATAACGTAAAGCGTAAAGATGATTTGTCTGAAAGACCATTAAAGTTGATTTGCAAACAAGCTGCCAATGACAGAGTTCAAATGAATGGCAAACAGGCCAACGTTCATAAGTATTTAAAAAAATTGAAAGGAAAATGCAGGAATGACCGCCGCGCCCAGTCGGGGTCTTTTGAAACGATCGTATCCCAATTACAAGGGGACTGTTCTTCATCTGTGTCGGTGTTTCCATGTAGTATTCAATCCAGAATGATTTGGATTCTCCTTGGAAAGTTGTGATTAATAGACATAAATACGTGTTGATAAAAGCTGTGACAATTTCGTTTTAAATGAGCTCGGTAAGAATGAAGGCGTAAGCTGAAGGAAGGAAGGAAGTTTCCAGAGAGATAGGGAATAATAAAGCATGGAAAAGTGTCAGGCAGGCAGGCAGGCAGGCAGGCATGTGATGTCAATCCAAGTGTGGAAGTGCTGAAGCATCTATCTATCGATGCTGTCAAAGTTGGCGATGCTCGCTTGCTCATTCACATTCAAGCTGTAAAACCAACTGAACGAGAAGATGCACACACACACACACACACTTACTTCCATTTTTCTGCGTCTACAGATGCAAAGTGCACAGACATGATGGAAATATCTCCTCGATCCAACATTCCCCTCAACACAAATGTACACAACACTTTAGTAAATTAACATTCTCTGCTTTCTATTAGCACATCGTTTAATAAAGAACACCTGTTAAGTAATTAGGCGAAGTATTCCAATCTGCACAAAATTTCCATGTCGACATTCCACCGGGAATATGTCCTTGTAAGGACATTCTCAAGAAACTGCCATTGTGTCCGTCACTGAATATGGACTGTCTATAGAGTGGAGTGGGTATAGTCGTTCATCAGATAAGAGACAAGGTTGGGCATCCCTGGTGTGGAATGGTGGGTTCTATTCCCAGTCGGGACATTTTCTAGTTAGCGATGTAGTTTTTGTGTTGTGTGGAATCCCAACGCGATTACTCCATTAGCCAAGTGGTTCTTGGCAATGGACAGAGAAACAGTGAATGTGCTCTCTAAGTCTTGGCCCTTCATCGGCTGTTGCACTGCGGGCTTCTAATAGCCCTTACGTTCCCTGTAACTACTTCAGTATTTTGTATCTTTTATATCAAAGAGAGATGGAGAAATGCATGACTCAATACTTGCTAGTCGAGGTAAGCATTTCCAGAAATTATATGATCGTTGATTTTCTTATAGGTACAAGGGGAATATGGGAATACAGTAGTTTTTAAGCGGTACTAAAATCGATTAAACTTCGAAATTTTTGTCTTTACATGACCAAGAAATAAAGCGAATAACGACCGTCCATTTGAGAAAAGTTTAAGTATCGAAAAACTAATACAAATAAGAACGAATATACCTGAAATGGTTCACTCCCCAGAAGAATGCATTTAGATGCAACTTGTGTTTTTAACGACATCTATGTTTTTTGCACAGTAAGATTTGGTCTATCTCTTACGGTTTACCAGTTATACAAAAGTCATCAAGAGTAAATAGGACTACACGGGCTATAGCCAGAAAATTCAAAATATAAATATCGTAAACATATTGCATTTTAATCAAAATCGTTACTTATTTTTCATAAAGTCAACATTTTCCATATAAAGGGAAATTTAAGTTGGAGAAATTTTGATAAAAATCTTCGTAAGACATTTTTCTAAAAAGTGCTTCTTTTATTCAGGAGGCCTCAAAACTTATATTTCCGGGGAAATCTCGACATCGAATTTTCCGGTAAAACACAATACTTCCTGTACTTACTATACGTGGTAGAGAAAGTAAAAACCATGAGTGTTATTTCTTGTATTTTTAAAATAAAGTCTCACAAATACTTGCAACCCTAATAATTCATTACACGACCTGACTATAAGGTACTAATTATCATACAAGTGCTTTATTATAGTCTCATACTAATGACTATTTATGTGTCTAGCTTTAAAATGTTTATAAATTATATTTAATATTGTCCACTTAGAATACGTATATTGAAATTGTTGTCATTTAATCTCGAACTTGAACACTTGATTTAGTCAGCATCAATACATTTTGTGAACATGACCTTATACATTTTCATTTTCTACAATACATCAATTTGGTGTAATCAGTCATATTATCTATCTTTCTAGAAACTTCCAGCATCTCACTGTCACTCATGTTCGACATTTAAACTGGCGCTAGTTGTTCTTTCATTGAACGTTCACCAATAATCGATAGTTGTATTTACAACTGGCGGAAATCTGCACTTCAGTTAGTTACATTAAAGTGAAACTATCAAATGTGCAATTACTATGTTTAGAACGTTTAAGCATAAATATATACTCGCGTTTCACATCAATTCTTTGTTTTGATCACATCCTCTCTTTTACTTCAGGGTTCACCACTTATACAAAAGTTACTCAGAATAAAGAAGACTTCACAGATTAGCTACAGAAAAGTCCACATCTATTTGTCGTTTTAAAAGGACTGAATATGATATTTTCATTAAAATGATGAGAACCATTTTGAAAAATTAAAATTTCTAAAAAACATATTCCATGCAAAGGTTGCTTCCTTAGTAGGGTAGTAGTACTGCTGCTTACCAAGCGGGAAACCTTGGGTGTATTTCCGGTACAGAAGTGGAGATATGCTTCAACCCTTGAGGAGACAATTGGAAACCTATTTGATTCAAAAGTAGCGGTCTCTGCTAGTGCAGACCACGTAAACACGTTACACCTCCAGGGCTGCAGCATGCACATTACGCCTGTGGTAGGAAGAAGCTGTGGACGCAGCGGTCGAGCGGTAGGCCTTGGTAGGAATGTGGTGCTGTGCCCTCTGCACTGTCGTGACAACCTTCTGGCGACATCCTCCTGTCAGGAACATAGACACAAAAGATCACCTTTCAGTCGAGGTACTAAGTCCCTCTCCGTAAGTTGTCATTGAGTCATATATACTTATGATACATTTACCTCATCCATCCTCCTGTCAGGAACATAGACACAAAAGATCACCTTTCAGTCGAGGTACTAAGTCCCTCTCCGTAAGTTGTCATTGAGTCATATATACTTATGATACATTCACCTCATCCATCCTCCTGTCAGGAACATAGACACAAAAGATCACCTTTCAGTCGAGGTACTAAGTCCCTCTCCGTAAGTTGTCATTGAGTCATATATACTTATGATACATTCACCTCATGCATCCTCCTGTCAGGAACATAGACACAAAAGATCACCTTTCAGTCGAGGTACTAAGTCCCTCTCCGTAAGTTGTCATTGAGTCATATATACTTATGATACATTCAGCTCATCCATTCTCCTGTCAGGGACAGAGACACAAAAGATCATCTTTCAGTCGAGGTACTAAGTCCCTCTCCGTAAGTTGTCATTGAGTCATATATACTTATGATACATTCACCTCATCCATCCTCCTGCCAGGAACATAGACACAAAAGATCACCTTTCAGTCGAGGTACTAAGTCCCTCTCCGTAAGTTGTCATTGAGTCATATATACTTATGATACATTCACCTCATCCATCCTCCTGTCAGGAACATAGACACAAAAGATCACCTTTCAGTCGAGGTACTAAGTCCCTCTCCGGAAGTTGTCATTGAGTCATATATACTTATGATACATTCACCTCATGCATCCTCCTGTCAGGGACATAGACACAAAAGATCACCTTTCAGTCGAGGTACTAAGTCCCTCTCCGGAAGTTGTCATTGAGTCATATATACTTATGATACATTCACCTCATCCATTCTCCTGTCAGGAACATAGACACAAAAGATCACCTTTCAGTCGAGGTACTAAGTCCCTCTCCGTAAGTTGTCATTGAGTCATATATACTTATGATACATTCACCTCATGCATCCTCCTGTCAGGAACATAGACACAAAAGATCACCTTTCAGTCGAGGTACTAAGTCCCTCTCTGTAAGTTGTCATTGAGTCATATATACTTATGATACATTCACCACATCCATCCTCCTGTCAGGAACATAGACACAAAAGATCACCTTTCAGTCGAGGTACTAAGTCCCTCTCCGTAAGTTGCCATTGAGTCATATATACTTATGATACATTCACCACATCCATCCTCCTGTCAGGAACATAGACACAAAAGATCACCTTTCAGTCGAGGTACTAAGTCCCTCTCCGTAAGTTGTCATTGAGTCATATATACTTATGATACATTCACCTCATCCATCCTCCTGTCAGGAACATAGACACAAAAGATCACCTTTCAGTCGAGGTACTAAGTCCCTCTCTGTAAGTTGTCATTGAGTCATATATACTTATGATACATTCACCTCATCCATCCTCCTGTCAGGAACATAGACACAAAAGATCACCTTTCAGTCGAGGTACTAAGTCCCTCTCCGTAAGTTGTCATTGAGTCATATATACTTATGATACATTCACCTCATCCATCCTCCTGTCAGGAACATAGACACAAAAGATCACCTTTCAGTCGAGGTACTAAGTCCCTCTCCGTAAGTTGTCATTGAGTCATATATACTTATGATACATTTACCTCATCCATCCTCCTGTCAGGAACATAGACACAAAAGATCACCTTTCAGTCGAGGTACTAAGTCCCTCTCCGTAAGTTGTCATTGAGTCATATATACTTATGATACATTCACCTCATCCATGCTCCTGTCAGGAACATAGACACAAAAGATCACCTTTCAGTCGAGGTACTAAGTCCCTCTCCGTAAGTTGTCATTGAGTCATATATACTTATGATACATTCACCTCATCCATCCTCCTGTCAGGAACATAGACACAAAAGATCACCTTTCAGTCGAGGTACTAAGTCCCTCTCCGTAAGTTGTCATTGAGTCATATATACTTATGATACATTCACCTCATCCATCCTCCTGTCAGGAACATAGACACAAAAGATCACCTTTCAGTCGAGGTACTAAGTCCCTCTCCGTAAGTTGTCATTGAGTCATATATACTTATGATACATTCACCTCATCCATCCTCTTGTCAGGAACATAGACACAAAAGATCACCTTTCAGTCAAGGTACTAAGTCCCTCTCCGTAAGTTGTCATTGAGTCATATGTACTTATGATACATTCACATGATCCATCCTCCTGTCAGGGACATAGGCACAAAAGATCACCTTTCAGTCGAGGTACTAATTCCCTCTCCGTAAGTTGTCATTGAGTCATATGTACTTATGAAACATTCACCTCATCCATCCTCCTGTCAGGAACATAGACACAAAAGATCACCTTTCAGTCGAGGTACTAAGTCCCTCTCCGTAAGTTGTCATTGTGTCATATATACTTATGAAACATTCACCTCATCCATCCTCCTGTCAGGAACATAGACACAAAAGATCACCTTTCAGTCGAGGTACTAAGTCCCTCTCCGTAAGTTGTCATTGAGTCATATATACTTATGATACATTCACCTCATCCATCCTCCTGTCAGGAACATAGACACAAAAGATCACCTTTCAGTCGAGGTACTAAGTCCCTCTCTGTAAGTTGTCATTGAGTCATATATACTTATGATACATTCACCACATCCATCCTCCTGTCAGGAACATAGACACAAAAGATCACCTTTCAGTCGAGGTACTAAGTCCCTCTCCGTAAGTTGCCATTGAGTCATATATACTTATGATACATTCACCACATCCATCCTCCTGTCAGGAACATAGACACAAAAGATCACCTTTCAGTCGAGGTACTAAGTCCCTCTCCGTAAGTTGTCATTGAGTCATATATACTTATGATACATTCACCTCATCCATCCTCCTGTCAGGAACATAGACACAAAAGATCACCTTTCAGTCGAGGTACTAAGTCCCTCTCTGTAAGTTGTCATTGAGTCATATATACTTATGATACATTCACCTCATCCATCCTCCTGTCAGGAACATAGACACAAAAGATCACCTTTCAGTCGAGGTACTAAGTCCCTCTCCGTAAGTTGTCATTGAGTCATATATACTTATGATACATTCACCTCATCCATCCTCCTGTCAGGAACATAGACACAAAAGATCACCTTTCAGTCGAGGTACTAAGTCCCTCTCCGTAAGTTGTCATTGAGTCATATATACTTATGATACATTTACCTCATCCATCCTCCTGTCAGGAACATAGACACAAAAGATCACCTTTCAGTCGAGGTACTAAGTCCCTCTCCGTAAGTTGTCATTGAGTCATATATACTTATGATACATTCACCTCATCCATGCTCCTGTCAGGAACATAGACACAAAAGATCACCGTTCAGTCGAGGTACTAAGTCCCTCTCCGTAAGTTGTCATTGAGTCATATATACTTATGATACATTCACCTCATCCATCCTCCTGTCAGGAACATAGACACAAAAGATCACCTTTCAGTCGAGGTACTAAGTCCCTCTCCGTAAGTTGTCATTGAGTCATATATACTTATGATACATTCACGTCATCCATCCTCCTGTCAGGAACATAGACACAAAAGATCACCTTTCAGTCGAGGTACTAAGTCCCTCTCCGTAAGTTGTCATTGAGTCATATATACTTATGATACATTCACCTCATCCATCCTCTTGTCAGGAACATAGACACAAAAGATCACCTTTCAGTCAAGGTACTAAGTCCCTCTCCGTAAGTTGTCATTGAGTCATATGTACTTATGATACATTCACATGATCCATCCTCCTGTCAGGGACATAGGCACAAAAGATCACCTTTCAGTCGAGGTACTAATTCCCTCTCCGTAAGTTGTCATTGAGTCATATGTACTTATGAAACATTCACCTCATCCATCCTCCTGTCAGGAACATAGACACAAAAGATCACCTTTCAGTCGAGGTACTAAGTCCCTCTCCGTAAGTTGTCATTGTGTCATATATACTTATGAAACATTCACCTCATCCATCCTCCTGTCAGGAACATAGACACAAAAGATCACCTTTCAGTCGAGGTACTAAGTCCCTCTCCGTAAGTTGTCATTGAGTCATATATACTTATGATACATTCACCTCATCCATCCTCCTGTCAGGAACATAGACACAAAAGATCACCTTTCAGTCGAGGTACTAAGTCCCTCTCCGTAAGTTGTCATTGAGTCATATATACTTATGATACATTTACCTCATCCATCCTCCTGTCAGGAACATAGACACAAAAGATCACCTTTCAGTCGAGGTACTAAGTCCCTCTCCGTAAGTTGTCATTGAGTCATATATACTTATGATACATTCACCACATCCATCCTCCTGTCAGGAACATAGACACAAAAGATCACCTTTCAGTCGAGGTACTAAGTCCCTCTCCGTAAGTTGTCATTGAGTCATATATACTTATGATACATTTACCTCATCCATCCTCCTGTCAGGAACATAGACACAAAAGATCACCTTTCAGTCGAGGTACTAAGTCCCTCTCCGTAAGTTGTCATTGAGTCATATATACTTATGATACATTCACCTCATCCATCCTCCTGTCAGGAACATAGACACAAAAGATCACCTTTCAGTCGAGGTACTAAGTCCCTCTCCGTAAGTTGTCATTGAGTCATATATACTTATGATACATTTACCTCATCCATCCTCCTGTCAGGAACATAGACACAAAAGATCACCTTTCAGTCGAGGTACTAAGTCCCTCTCCGTAAGTTGTCATTGAGTCATATATACTTATGATACATTCACCTCATCCATCCTCCTGTCAGGAACATAGACACAAAAGATCACCTTTCAGTCGAGGTACTAAGTCCCTCTCCGTAAGTTGTCATTGAGTCATATATACTTATGATACATTTACCTCATCCATCCTCCTGTCAGGAACATAGACACAAAAGATCACCTTTCAGTCGAGGTACTAAGTCCCTCTCCGTAAGTTGTCACTGAGTCATAGTAGGGTAGTTGAGGGAAGGCTGGCACACTTTTTTATGGGCAAGATGGCCGCCATGCGTAATCTAAGCATTACTAGGTAAGGTGGTAGGGGAAGCAGGACGTTGTAGGTGTTTGAATGAACCTCTAGGGATAACTTGTAAAGCCTATAGCAGTGTATGCTAGTTTATGAACGTTCATGGTAGTTGAGTAAGCCGTTCACTATATCGATGTAAACCGCCAAACGTAAGAGCTTTCTATCTTGATTGAATATGTTACCCCAACATGACACCTCGCCCCCACATAGTGGCCCTAACCTAGCCTAAGCCCCATACTTCTACTCGTCTAACCTATCCTAACCTAACCTAGCTCCCACTCTTTTTTACTTTGAACTTTCATAATTTAACATAACCTAAGCCCCATACTTCTACTCGTCTAACCTAACCTATCCTAACCTAATCTAACCTAGCCTAAGCCCCATACTTCTACTCGTCTAACCTATCTTAACCTAACCTAATCTAACCTAGCCTAAGCCCCATACTTCTACTCGTCTAACCTAACCTAACACCTCATCTAATGATTTATTCTTCATCCCTTTTGCTCATCTAATCCCTACTCTTTTTACTATATGGTCTTTCATAATTTCACATAACCTAAGCCCCATACTTCTACTCGTCTAACCTAACCTAACGTTACTTAACCTAAGTGAGCATAAACCTTCCTATTTATTAAGATATTTTAACTTAACTTAACCTGTTTCACTCCTAGTTTGGTTCAGCGTTCTATTCTTCTATAACCTATTCTAACCTTCACACCATACCGTTTCAGGCTTAGACATTTAGCATTCGTTTGCAGATGTTTTTCAGCAACTTTACATACTTTGAAGCTATTAGATACCTAACGTATGAACCCTAAGCATTTTCTAAACATTTCTCGGTATTTAGGAGTTTGGTAGGCATTCTAGCCACTTTTGCAGTATTCTGGAGAGTTTTTCGAATTTTTTAAGCTTTGTCATGATTTTTCGGTGTTTTCACGTCTTTAGCATCTATTGATACTTTTGATGAGCATGTAGACCCTTTTTGCGATTTGTTATGCTTTCATGGTCAAATTTCATCCTTTCGTAACTTTATGACGTTCTTGCCTAGAGCATTGCTTACGATCTTTCTAAGACTAACCTAACTTAACCACAAACCTCTTTAGAGATATTTCCTCATCCTTATTTGACCTTATTCATGCTTCTTCTACCCTCCCCCCTCTCTCTTTCTTAAACTAACATTAGAAGACGTTTCAACCTTGTTATTCAACTAGCTATTGTCAATGTCTTTGTACACTGTTCCTGTATACTGTGTATCTTAACCTCATTGAGCGATTCTTTTGTATAGTTCTGTATGTTCTAATGGTAAAAGGTCAAACGCTGCTTTCTTTCCTTCTAAGACTATCCTAACCTAACCTAACCAACCACCTCCACCACCACCACCACCATCCTCACCATCACCACCATCGCTACCATCTCTACCATAACCATCACCATTACCACCATCCTCACCATCGCCACCATCGTTACCATCACCACCACCGTTATCATCACCACCATCGTTACCATAGCCACCATCCTTGCCATCATCACCGCCATAACCATCACCAGTACCATCATCCTCACTGTCACCTCCACGTTACCATCACCATCATCACCATCGTTACATTATCCACCATAACCTTCACCAGTACCTCCATCCTCACCATCACCACCATCGTTACCATCACCATCACCGTAATCGCCACCACCATCGTTACCATAGCCACCATCCTTGCCATCATCATCACCACACCAACCAACACCATCTATTCTGCAACACCTCCACCACCAACAACAACAGCAACACCCTCACCAGTGCCACTATAACGGCCACCACTACCACTACCACCAACGACCACCACCACTACCACCACCACCAATACCACTCCGCCATCATCACCAGCGCCACCATCATCACCAGCGCCCCCCCACAACGGACACCAACACCTCTACCACCACCACCACCATAATCACCAGTACCATCATCATCAGCACCACCATAACGGACACCATCACCACCAGCAGCACCACCACCATCATCACCAACACCTCATAGCGGACACCAACACCACACCACCACAATGAGACGTTTCTAGACATTCATTCTATCCCCTTATTATCTATCCTATATCCTCCTCCTCTGCTTGTCTATTCCATCCTGCCATAAGGCGTCCTGGTTTCCCTCTTTGCGGATATAACCTCGAGCATTTACATGTTACTTGTAGAGGATTGTCAGCGATTTTAGGATTTAGAATGTACTCAGACACGATGACACGCATATTTAAGAACCTTTCAGGCAATTTTGAGAATTATGTAGGTTACTTATTAGATTTTTCCAGAGGTTTCATGCTATTTTGATGCTGTCTTAGGTCGTTTTAGAGATATTTTAGCTGCTTTTAAGCTGTTCAGAATGCTTTTGCAACATATTTAAGAACTTTCTAGGCAATTTTATTATGGTTCCTCTGATAGAGCTTTTAGACACTTTTAGTATATTCTTGCTGTTTTTCCGGTATATTTAAGAACTTTTCAGGTAATTTTGAGGATTATGTAGATTATTTGATCGATTTTCTAGAGGTTTCATGGTATTTTGAGCTTGTTTTAGACCGTTTAACAGATATTTTACTCGCTTTTAAGTGCTTTCAAGGGCAATGGGTGAATTTTGTTCACTGCTTCAGTATGCTATACATGCTAACTTCATTTTAACGATTCTATAGCATAGTTCAGTATGTTCTAATGGCAACACGCCAGATGTCGCTTACATTCCTTCTAAGACTATCATGACCTAACTTAACATAACCAACCATCATCGTCACCAACGCAACCTATGCTGCAACGCCATAACCATTGCCACCACCGCCTCCACCACCAACACCACCAACACAGCCATTACCACAACCACCACCACTACAACTGTCATTACTACCATCATACCCCTTAACTATCAACTCAGCCATGACCACACCCACCATCATCATCACCACACCAACCAACGACACCTATTCTGCAACACCACCACCACCACCGCCACCACCACCACCAACATCAACACCTGGAGCACCAGCACCACCATAACCTGCACGACTATAACCATCGCAGCACCCCCACCTCCGTCATCACCACCACCACCACCATTTAAGAACCTTTCAGGCAATTTTGAGAATTATGTAGGTTAGTTATTAGATTTTCCAGAGGTTTCATGCTATTTTGATGCTGTCTAAGCTCGTTTTACAGATATTTTAGCTGCTTTTAAGCTGTTCAGAATGCTTTTGCAACATATTTAAGAATTTACTAGCCAATTTTATTATGGTTCCTCTGATAGATCTTTTAGACACTTTTGGTATATTCTTGCTGCTTTTACAGTATATTTAAGAGCTTTTCAGGCAATTTTGGGGATTATATAGATTATTTGATCGATTTTCCAGAGGTTTCATGGTATTTCAAGTGTTGTTGGACGTATGTATCTGCTAGTTTAAATATCGTTTCAGACATTTTAGAGACATTTTAAGCACTATGCGAGTATTTTAAACTTTTACACCGACATTTTGGATAGTCTTCAGGATACTTGAAACACTTTTATAGGCGTTAAACGCTTTTAATGTTTTTTTAACACTAATTAAAACATTTCAAATCCTTCGCAGGAATTTCAGGGTTTTCAGGGTATCTCAGGCTTGTGACAAGCATTTTTCACGAGTTTAAAGACGTTTTAAGACAGTGAAGCAGGTATTTTTGACACTGCTAGAGATATTTTAGTTGATCTAAGCACATTTCACCAAGTTTTCTTCATTACTTGCTTTTGTTTTACAGCAGTTGAGGTGCAGTCCAACCTATCCATTCATTTATTGCATTTCTTGTACTTATTATTTCGACTACATTTCACTACTAACCTAACCCAGGAACAATCGTATCATCATCGTCATCATCATCATCACCAACAACAACTGCTCTATCTCGTAGTCTGACCAAGCTAACCTAATCTAACTTAACCTAAGCTAAGCTCCATACTTCTTTCGTCTAACCTATCCTAACCTAACCCAGACTAAGCTCCATACTTCTACTCGTCTAACCTAATTTCTAAGCCCTTGCTTCTACTCTTTTTACTTTGGTCTTTCATATTTTAACCTAACCTAACTTAGCCTAACCTAAGGTAGCTAGCCTAGATCCTCCTCTTATTGTTATTTATTCTATTTCATCACCATGATCCGTTTCTAGATATTCATTCTATCCTCTTATCTATTATATATCCTCCTCCTCTGCTTGTCTATTCCATCCTGCCATAAGGCGTTCTGATTTCCCTCTTTGTGGGTATAACCTCAGGGTATTTATTCGTTGCTTGTAGAGGATTTCCAACAAATTTAGGATTTAGAAGATATTCAGACTCACCGGCATGCACGTTTTCAGGACTTTTTTAATCTTTTCGGAGCATTGTATTGCTATTTTAAGTGCTTTAAGACACTTTTCGGGATATTGAGAGGGCTTTTACACCAGTTGTAAGTACATTTTTTGAAACGTTTCACTCCAATTTCAATGCTATTTTGGTCCCTCTGATAGATGTTTTCGTCACTTTTAGTATATTCCTGGTACTTTTTGCAACATATTTAAGAACTTTTCAGGCAATTTCGGGGGGTTATTTAGACGCATCTAACATAACCAACCATCACCGTTACCAACGCAGCCTTATCCTGCACAACCACCATATTCTGCGACTATGGTATAGTATGTTTGACATTTTCTCCATATCTAACCTGAGCTAACCCTACGTTTCCTCTGGAGTATTATTTACAGCCCTCATTCAACCTTGTTTTTCCTATCCTCTCTCCTTATAGAACTTTAAACTTCTACTAGAAGATGTTCTAGCCTTTGATGTTGAATTACTCATTAGACCTGTTTTACCCTCTCACAAATTTTATTCAGCTGTATGAACCCTTCGCTTAGTTCTACATGTTATCAAGGTAACATCTCGAACACGCCAAGTAGTTTTTGTAACACTCACCCCCACCTAACATGATATAACCTGTTTCTTTTAAAGTATTATTTTACGGCTTTATCCAACATTATTGTTTTCTCTAGTCCCCCCCCCCCTCCTTATAGAGCTTTAAAAGATGTCCTAACCGATGATGTTGAATTTGAAGGTATTGCATCCTCTGACATGTGAATCCTAAGCATTTTCTAAACACTGCACAGTATGTTAATGTTGTTTTAGGAGTTTTCTGGGTATTTCACCCATTTTTGCGGTTTTGTGGAGGTTTTCAGGAATTTTGGAAGCTTCGTCGTGATTTTTCTGTTTTCACGTCTCTAGTATGTTTTAATGTTTTTAAGGGGTATATGGAGCCTTTTTTAGCGATGTGTTATGCTTTCATGATCAAATTCCATCCTTTTGTAAATGTATGATGTTCTCGTCTAGAGAATTACTTACAGTGTTTCTAAGACTGACCTAACTTAACCACAAACCTCTTTACAGACATTTCTTCAACGTTATTTAACATTATACAGGCTTCTTTTTCCCCTCCCTCCAACTCTTTTTGTAAACTAACATTAGAAGACGTTGTAACCTTGTTATTCAAATAGCTATTGTATCCGTCTTTGTACACTGCTCCAGTATGCTATACATGTCAACTTCATTTAACGATTCTCTTAATTAGTTCTGTATCTTATAACGGTAACACGTGAAACGCTGCTTACATTCGTTCTAAGACCATACAAATTTAACCTGGCCCACCACCACCACCACCACCACCATCTTCACCACCATCGCTATCACCACAATAAAATCCATGTATCATAAACATAAGAATTATAAAGAAAAGGGACGAACAATACCTATAACTATCGACATAAGAAGCATTACAGATATATTCTACCGATTGCAGCGCCTTATAGCGGCTTCAATCAGTACTAAAACACACATTATACAGATGTTATACTTTTATGACGATACATTATATATTAGTCATCAACTATCCGTATTTTTACTATTTTTCTACGTTTTTACGTACTTTGAAACAAATTCAGCATCGAATTAAGACGCGAAACGGCAGCTATGTATCTTTAAGTAACATTTCTTTTATCGATATCGGGTGACAGTAATGGAACCATCTAAACAATATTTAAACGCTTAAAAACCAAATTTCTGCTATATTTCATCAAAAATTCCAATTTTTATGACTTTTTCATCTTTTACGCACTTTGAAACGAATTCATCATCGAATTAAGACGCGAAACGACGGCTACGTATCTTTAAGTAACAAAAACATGACTTTTAACGATATCGAATGACAGTGATAGAAGCACTTGAACAATATTTAAACGCTTAAAAACCCAAATTTCTGCTATATTACATCAATTTCAGCATTAGAGTCCTATGACGTCACACTCAAGCACCGACGGAATGTCTGCTCCCTCCAAACATATTCATACAAGTCTAATGACGTCACGTAAGCACCATACAGAAGACATGATTCAACGACAAACACATTAAACTATATATTCCCGCAATGAAATAAACGTATTTGAAAGCGTCTTAACACGTTAACTTCAATGCATGTATATATAAAACCTCTAATATAACAATAAAAAGAAAGAAAAAAGAAAAAAAGAAAAGAAAAAGGAATAAATAAGAAATAGAATAAAGGGAAAAGAAATTATTAGCAGAATACACCCTTAGAAACGAGGTTATTCCATATCTTTCATCATTCAGCCAACCAACATAGCTAAATGACGTCACACAATAGTGGCGACGTTTCGTCTACATTCCTTCAAAACAAGTCGACACAGGTAATAATCCCTACCCTCGGCTGCACGCAGCGACGTTATAAGGCCAGCAGTTACCTGGGAGCCATCAGAGCGAGTATATGGGACGTGAGCACCCGAAAACGCTTTTCACCATTTAAGCTTATTTGCATCGTATTTTTGCAGGTACTCATCAATCATACATTGTACTACACACATCATATAGATCACAATACTTAGCGCTGTATGCTATAATTTTTAATGTTCACGATTTTATACTCATTTAATGATTTAAATTCAACATTTCTAGCATTCACCCTCTTCTTCTTCTTCTTCTTCTTCTTCTTCTTCTTCTTCTTCTTCTTCTTCTTCTTCTTCTTCTCATATCACACCTTTACCTTAATCCTGTTCTCCTTCTCCTTCGTGCTGTCAAGAAATATACGCGTAATTGGACGTTATTAGCTTACATATTAAAGAAAATAACAGCATTTTCCGTCAACTATATCCAAACGGCTTTTTCCGAGTTGTACATGATTAAGGGTTCTGGAATCAAGATAGACCATGTTTCTCTCAATAAGAGCATTCAGTAATTGATTTTGTAAATAATATCACTAATTCAAGCCTTATTTCAAGCCTCTAAGACCCCTAGTTTGGAAGGTATTTAAATGGACTCTTAGAGATTCGAACTAGACCCGCAGTATAAAAATTATCGTTTTATAAATAAATCAGAACCAGAGAATGTATCTGAACCGTTTAACTTTCTATTTCATAGCGCTATCTTTATTGATTCGCGAATAAATCGACTTCGAAGTAATTGCCCCCTCCCGGTAATCGAACTATGAGTCGTAGGGATAACATTTTCTAATATATAACTTTATGCGTCAAGTTACCCTAATTTGTCTTTACATTACTATTCCAAGTGCAACAAATCGCGATATAGGTCAAAATTCAATAATTGTCCGCAACGTAGGAATCGAACCCACGATACCTCAACTCTAGAATGTTGGAAAATAATTGTCCTTAATGAGTTTTACCATATAAAGTTTATTTCAGTCTTCTAGCTTAAGCGATTCTCGAATAATTAAATTTACCAAATCGGGATTGGAACACAAGACTCCAGGATCCCCAGCATAACACAGAGGAAAGTCCATAACAATACCCATTTAATAAAATTTATTCGAAGTTTTTATCACTAATAGTTTAGGAATTATTCCAATAATAAAAGTATTGATTGCACGGGAATCGATCCCTAGACCCCCGACGATCTTCAAAATTATATCAAAAGATGCGCCATTTTAATAGAACATAATTACCGTTTACCGCATTTCGATAGCTCATGTAGTAGGGTACTTTAGCCGGCTTTCACCCTTTGAAGTCAGTGCCGCCCGATAATTGAACACATGTTAAACACATGTTAACATGGGTAATTAACCTGTCAACCCTCGTCAACCCTTGTCAACCCTTGTCGATGGTAATCTGACAGATAATGAGGGTTGCCCCTTTGTCGGCTTTTCACCGGCAAAGGGAAGGGGGGTGTGAAAAACACGTGTTAAACACGTGTAATCAATTAGCGGCAACCCTTTGATATGCAAAGTGTGTTCAAACCGGCAAAAGTACCCTACTACATGAGCTATCGAAATGCGGTAAACGGTGATTATGTTCTATTAAAATGGCGCATCTTTTGATATAATTTTGAAGATCGTCGGGGGTCTAGGGATCGATTCCCGTGCAATCAATACTTTTATTATTGGAATAATTCCTAAACTATTAGTGATAAAAACTTCGAATAAATTTTATTAAATGGGTATTGTTATGGACTTTCCTCTGTGTTATGCTGGGGATCCTGGAGTCTTGTGTTCCAATCCCGATTTGGTAAATTTAATTATTCGAGAATCGCTTAAGCTAGAAGACTGAAATAAACTTTATATGGTAAAACTCATTAAGGACAATTATTTTCCAACATTCTAGAGTTGAGGTATCGTGGGTTCGATTCCTACGTTGCGGACAATTATTGAATTTTGACCTATATCGCGATTTGTTGCACTTGGAATAGTAATGTAAAGACAAATTAGGGTAACTTGACGCATAAAGTTATATATTAGAAAATGTTATCCCTACGACTCATAGTTCGATTACCGGGAGGGGGCAATTACTTCGAAGTCGATTTATTCGCGAATCAATAAAGATAGCGCTATGAAATAGAAAGTTAAACGGTTCAGATACATTCTCTGGTTCTGATTTATTTATAAAACGATAATTTTTATACTGCGGGTCTAGTTCGAATCTCTAAGAGTCCATTTAAATACCTTCCAAACTAGGGGTCTTAGAGGCTTGAAATAAGGCTTGAATTAGTGATATTATTTACAAAATCAATTACTGAATGCTCTTATTGAGAGAAACATGGTCTATCTTGATTCCAGAACCCTTAATCATGTACAACTCGGAAAAAGCCGTTTGGATATAGTTGACGGAAAATGCTGTTATTTTCTTTAATATGTAAGCTAATAACGTCCAATTACGCGTATATTTCTTGACAGCACGAAGGAGAAGGAGAACAGGATTAAGGTAAAGGTGTGATATGAGAAGAAGAAGAAGAAGAAGAAGAAGAAGAAGAAGAAGAAGAAGAAGAAGAAGAAGAAGAAGAAGAAGAAGAGGGTGAATGCTAGAAATGTTGAATTTAAATCATTAAATGAGTATAAAATCGTGAACATTAAAAATTATAGCATACAGCGCTAAGTATTGTGATCTATATGATGTGTGTAGTACAATGTATGATTGATGAGTACCTGCAAAAATACGATGCAAATAAGCTTAAATGGTGAAAAGCGTTTTCGGGTGCTCACGTCCCATATACTCGCTCTGATGGCTCCCAGGTAACTGCTGGCCTTATAACGTCGCTGCGTGCAGCCGAGGGTAGGGATTATTACCTGTGTCGACTTGTTTTGAAGGAATGTAGACGAAACGTCGCCACTATTGTGTGACGTCATTTAGCTATGTTGGTTGGCTGAATGATGAAAGATATGGAATAACCTCGTTTCTAAGGGTGTATTCTGCTAATAATTTCTTTTCCCTTTATTCTATTTCTTATTTATTCCTTTTTCTTTTCTTTTTTTCTTTTTTCTTTCTTTTTATTGTTATATTAGAGGTTTTATATATACATGCATTGAAGTTAACGTGTTAAGACGCTTTCAAATACGTTTATTTCATTGCGGGAATATATAGTTTAATGTGTTTGTCGTTGAATCATGTCTTCTGTATGGTGCTTACGTGACGTCATTAGACTTGTATGAATATGTTTGGAGGGAGCAGACATTCCGTCGGTGCTTGAGTGTGACGTCATAGGACTCTAATGCTGAAATTGATGTAATATAGCAGAAATTTGGGTTTTTAAGCGTTTAAATATTGTTCAAGTGCTTCTATCACTGTCATTCGATATCGTTAAAAGTCATGTTTTTGTTACTTAAAGATACGTAGCCGTCGTTTCGCGTCTTAATTCGATGATGAATTCGTTTCAAAGTGCGTAAAAGATGAAAAAGTCATAAAAATTGGAATTTTTGATGAAATATAGCAGAAATTTGGTTTTTAAGCGTTTAAATATTGTTTAGATGGTTCCATTACTGTCACCCGATATCGATAAAAGAAATGTTACTTAAAGATACATAGCTGCCGTTTCGCGTCTTAATTCGATGCTGAATTTGTTTCAAAGTACGTAAAAACGTAGAAAAATAGTAAAAATACGGATAGTTGATGACTAATATATAATGTATCGTCATAAAAGTATAACATCTGTATAATGTGTGTTTTAGTACTGATTGAAGCCGCTATAAGGCGCTGCAATCGGTAGAATATATCTGTAATGCTTCTTATGTCGATAGTTATAGGTATTGTTCGTCCCTTTTCTTTATAATTCTTATGTTTATGATACATGGATTTTATTGTGGTGATAGCGATGGTGGTGAAGATGGTGGTGGTGGTGGTGGTGGTGGGCCAGGTTAAATTTGTATGGTCTTAGAACGAATGTAAGCAGCGTTTCACGTGTTACCGTTATAAGATACAGAACTAATTAAGAGAATCGTTAAATGAAGTTGACATGTATAGCATACTGGAGCAGTGTACAAAGACGGATACAATAGCTATTTGAATAACAAGGTTACAACGTCTTCTAATGTTAGTTTACAAAAAGAGTTGGAGGGAGGGGAAAAAGAAGCCTGTATAATGTTAAATAACGTTGAAGAAATGTCTGTAAAGAGGTTTGTGGTTAAGTTAGGTCAGTCTTAGAAACACTGTAAGTAATTCTCTAGACGAGAACATCATACATTTACAAAAGGATGGAATTTGATCATGAAAGCATAACACATCGCTAAAAAAGGCTCCATATACCCCTTAAAAACATTAAAACATACTAGAGACGTGAAAACAGAAAAATCACGACGAAGCTTCCAAAATTCCTGAAAACCTCCACAAAACCGCAAAAATGGGTGAAATACCCAGAAAACTCCTAAAACAACATTAACATACTGTGCAGTGTTTAGAAAATGCTTAGGATTCACATGTCAGAGGATGCAATACCTTCAAATTCAACATCATCGGTTAGGACATCTTTTAAAGCTCTATAAGGAGGGGGGGGGGGACTAGAGAAAACAATAATGTTGGATAAAGCCGTAAAATAATACTTTAAAAGAAACAGGTTATATCATGTTAGGTGGGGGTGAGTGTTACAAAAACTACTTGGCGTGTTCGAGATGTTACCTTGATAACATGTAGAACTAAGCGAAGGGTTCATACAGCTGAATAAAATTTGTGAGAGGGTAAAACAGGTCTAATGAGTAATTCAACATCAAAGGCTAGAACATCTTCTAGTAGAAGTTTAAAGTTCTATAAGGAGAGAGGATAGGAAAAACAAGGTTGAATGAGGGCTGTAAATAATACTCCAGAGGAAACGTAGGGTTAGCTCAGGTTAGATATGGAGAAAATGTCAAACATACTATACCATAGTCGCAGAATATGGTGGTTGTGCAGGATAAGGCTGCGTTGGTAACGGTGATGGTTGGTTATGTTAGATGCGTCTAAATAACCCCCCGAAATTGCCTGAAAAGTTCTTAAATATGTTGCAAAAAGTACCAGGAATATACTAAAAGTGACGAAAACATCTATCAGAGGGACCAAAATAGCATTGAAATTGGAGTGAAACGTTTCAAAAAATGTACTTACAACTGGTGTAAAAGCCCTCTCAATATCCCGAAAAGTGTCTTAAAGCACTTAAAATAGCAATACAATGCTCCGAAAAGATTAAAAAAGTCCTGAAAACGTGCATGCCGGTGAGTCTGAATATCTTCTAAATCCTAAATTTGTTGGAAATCCTCTACAAGCAACGAATAAATACCCTGAGGTTATACCCACAAAGAGGGAAATCAGAACGCCTTATGGCAGGATGGAATAGACAAGCAGAGGAGGAGGATATATAATAGATAAGAGGATAGAATGAATATCTAGAAACGGATCATGGTGATGAAATAGAATAAATAACAATAAGAGGAGGATCTAGGCTAGCTACCTTAGGTTAGGCTAAGTTAGGTTAGGTTAAAATATGAAAGACCAAAGTAAAAAGAGTAGAAGCAAGGGCTTAGAAATTAGGTTAGACGAGTAGAAGTATGGAGCTTAGTCTGGGTTAGGTTAGGATAGGTTAGACGAAAGAAGTATGGAGCTTAGCTTAGGTTAAGTTAGATTAGGTTAGCTTGGTCAGACTACGAGATAGAGCAGTTGTTGTTGGTGATGATGATGACGATGATGATACGATTGTTCCTGGGTTAGGTTAGTAGTGAAATGTAGTCGAAATAATAAGTACAAGAAATGCAATAAATGAATGGATAGGTTGGACTGCACCTCAACTGCTGTAAAACAAAAGCAAGTAATGAAGAAAACTTGGTGAAATGTGCTTAGATCAACTAAAATATCTCTAGCAGTGTCAAAAATACCTGCTTCACTGTCTTAAAACGTCTTTAAACTCGTGAAAAATGCTTGTCACAAGCCTGAGATACCCTGAAAACCCTGAAATTCCTGCGAAGGATTTGAAATGTTTTAATTAGTGTTAAAAAAACATTAAAAGCGTTTAACGCCTATAAAAGTGTTTCAAGTATCCTGAAGACTATCCAAAATGTCGGTGTAAAAGTTTAAAATACTCGCATAGTGCTTAAAATGTCTCTAAAATGTCTGAAACGATATTTAAACTAGCAGATACATACGTCCAACAACACTTGAAATACCATGAAACCTCTGGAAAATCGATCAAATAATCTATATAATCCCCAAAATTGCCTGAAAAGCTCTTAAATATACTGTAAAAGCAGCAAGAATATACCAAAAGTGTCTAAAAGATCTATCAGAGGAACCATAATAAAATTGGCTAGTAAATTCTTAAATATGTTGCAAAAGCATTCTGAACAGCTTAAAAGCAGCTAAAATATCTGTAAAACGAGCTTAGACAGCATCAAAATAGCATGAAACCTCTGGAAAATCTAATAACTAACCTACATAATTCTCAAAATTGCCTGAAAGGTTCTCAAATGGTGGTGGTGGTGGTGATGACGGAGGTGGGGGTGCTGCGATGGTTATAGTCGTGCAGGTTATGGTGGTGCTGGTGCTCCAGGTGTTGATGTTGGTGGTGGTGGTGGCGGTGGTGGTGGTGGTGTTGCAGAATAGGTGTCGTTGGTTGGTGTGGTGATGATGATGGTGGGTGTGGTCATGGCTGAGTTGATAGTTAAGGGGTATGATGGTAGTAATGACAGTTGTAGTGGTGGTGGTTGTGGTAATGGCTGTGTTGGTGGTGTTGGTGGTGGAGGCGGTGGTGGCAATGGTTATGGCGTTGCAGCATAGGTTGCGTTGGTGACGATGATGGTTGGTTATGTTAAGTTAGGTCATGATAGTCTTAGAAGGAATGTAAGCGACATCTGGCGTGTTGCCATTAGAACATACTGAACTATGCTATAGAATCGTTAAAATGAAGTTAGCATGTATAGCATACTGAAGCAGTGAACAAAATTCACCCATTGCCCTTGAAAGCACTTAAAAGCGAGTAAAATATCTGTTAAACGGTCTAAAACAAGCTCAAAATACCATGAAACCTCTAGAAAATCGATCAAATAATCTACATAATCCTCAAAATTACCTGAAAAGTTCTTAAATATACCGGAAAAACAGCAAGAATATACTAAAAGTGTCTAAAAGCTCTATCAGAGGAACCATAATAAAATTGCCTAGAAAGTTCTTAAATATGTTGCAAAAGCATTCTGAACAGCTTAAAAGCAGCTAAAATATCTCTAAAACGACCTAAGACAGCATCAAAATAGCATGAAACCTCTGGAAAAATCTAATAAGTAACCTACATAATTCTCAAAATTGCCTGAAAGGTTCTTAAATATGCGTGTCATCGTGTCTGAGTACATTCTAAATCCTAAAATCGCTGACAATCCTCTACAAGTAACATGTAAATGCTCGAGGTTATATCCGCAAAGAGGGAAACCAGGACGCCTTATGGCAGGATGGAATAGACAAGCAGAGGAGGAGGATATAGGATAGATAATAAGGGGATAGAATGAATGTCTAGAAACGTCTCATTGTGGTGGTGTGGTGTTGGTGTCCGCTATGAGGTGTTGGTGATGATGGTGGTGGTGCTGCTGGTGGTGATGGTGTCCGTTATGGTGGTGCTGATGATGATGGTACTGGTGATTATGGTGGTGGTGGTGGTAGAGGTGTTGGTGTCCGTTGTGGGGGGGCGCTGGTGATGATGGTGGCGCTGGTGATGATGGCGGAGTGGTATTGGTGGTGGTGGTAGTGGTGGTGGTCGTTGGTGGTAGTGGTAGTGGTGGCCGTTATAGTGGCACTGGTGAGGGTGTTGCTGTTGTTGTTGGTGGTGGAGGTGTTGCAGAATAGATGGTGTTGGTTGGTGTGGTGATGATGATGGCAAGGATGGTGGCTATGGTAACGATGGTGGTGGCGATTACGGTGATGGTGATGGTAACGATGGTGGTGATGGTGAGGATGGAGGTACTGGTGAAGGTTATGGTGGATAATGTAACGATGGTGATGATGGTGATGGTAACGTGGAGGTGACAGTGAGGATGATGGTACTGGTGATGGTTATGGCGGTGATGATGGCAAGGATGGTGGCTATGGTAACGATGGTGGTGATGATAACGGTGGTGGTGATGGTAACGATGGTGGCGATGGTGAGGATGGTGGTAATGGTGATGGTTATGGTAGAGATGGTAGCGATGGTGGTGATGGTGAGGATGGTGGTGGTGGTGGTGGAGGTGGTTGGTTAGGTTAGGTTAGGATAGTCTTAGAAGGAAAGAAAGCAGCGTTTGACCTTTTACCATTAGAACATACAGAACTATACAAAAGAATCGCTCAATGAGGTTAAGATACACAGTATACAGGAACAGTGTACAAAGACATTGACAATAGCTAGTTGAATAACAAGGTTGAAACGTCTTCTAATGTTAGTTTAAGAAAGAGAGAGGGGGGAGGGTAGAAGAAGCATGAATAAGGTCAAATAAGGATGAGGAAATATCTCTAAAGAGGTTTGTGGTTAAGTTAGGTTAGTCTTAGAAAGATCGTAAGCAATGCTCTAGGCAAGAACGTCATAAAGTTACGAAAGGATGAAATTTGACCATGAAAGCATAACAAATCGCAAAAAGGGTCTACATGCTCATCAAAAGTATCAATAGATGCTAAAGACGTGAAAACACCGAAAAATCATGACAAAGCTTAAAAAATTCGAAAAACTCTCCAGAATACTGCAAAAGTGGCTAGAATGCCTACCAAACTCCTAAATACCGAGAAATGTTTAGAAAATGCTTAGGGTTCATACGTTAGGTATCTAATAGCTTCAAAGTATGTAAAGTTGCTGAAAAACATCTGCAAACGAATGCTAAATGTCTAAGCCTGAAACGGTATGGTGTGAAGGTTAGAATAGGTTATAGAAGAATAGAACGCTGAACCAAACTAGGAGTGAAACAGGTTAAGTTAAGTTAAAATATCTTAATAAATAGGAAGGTTTATGCTCACTTAGGTTAAGTAACGTTAGGTTAGGTTAGACGAGTAGAAGTATGGGGCTTAGGTTATGTGAAATTATGAAAGACCATATAGTAAAAAGAGTAGGGATTAGATGAGCAAAAGGGATGAAGAATAAATCATTAGATGAGGTGTTAGGTTAGGTTAGACGAGTAGAAGTATGGGGCTTAGGCTAGGTTAGATTAGGTTAGGTTAAGATAGGTTAGACGAGTAGAAGTATGGGGCTTAGGCTAGGTTAGATTAGGTTAGGATAGGTTAGGTTAGACGAGTAGAAGTATGGGGCTTAGGTTATGTTAAATTATGAAAGTTCAAAGTAAAAAAGAGTGGGAGCTAGGTTAGGTTAGGATAGGTTAGACGAGTAGAAGTATGGGGCTTAGGCTAGGTTAGGGCCACTATGTGGGGGCGAGGTGTCATGTTGGGGTAACATATTCAATCAAGATAGAAAGCTCTTACGTTTGGCGGTTTACATCGATATAGTGAACGGCTTACTCAACTACCATGAACGTTCATAAACTAGCATACACTGCTATAGGCTTTACAAGTTATCCCTAGAGGTTCATTCAAACACCTACAACGTCCTGCTTCCCCTACCACCTTACCTAGTAATGCTTAGATTACGCATGGCGGCCATCTTGCCCATAAAAAAGTGTGCCAGCCTTCCCTCAACTACCCTACTAGTCATATATACTTATGATACATTCACCTCATCCATCCTCCTGTCAGGAACATAGACACAAAAGATCATATTTCAGTCGAGGTACTAAGTCCCTCTCCGTAAGTTGTCATTGAGTCATATATACTTATGATACATTCACCTCATCCATCCTCTTGTCAGGAACATAGACACAAAAGATCACCTTTCAGTCGAGGTACTAAGTCCCTCTCCGTAAGTTGTCATTGAGTCATATATACTTATGATACATTCACCTCATCCATCCTCCTGTCAGGAACATAGACACAAAAGATCACCTTTCAGTCGAGGTACTAAGTCCCTCTCCGTAAGTTGTCATTGAGTCATATATACTTATGATACATTCACCTCATCCATCCTCCTGTCAGGAACATAGACACAAAAGATCACCTTTCAGTCGAGGCACTAAGGCCCTCTCCGTAAGTTGTCATTGAGTCATATATACTTATGATACATTCACCTCATCCATCCTCTTGTCAGGAACATAGACACAAAAGATCACCTTTCAGTCGAGGTACTAAGTCCCTCTCCGTAAGTTGTCATTGAGTCATATATACTTATGATACATTCACCTCATCCATCCTCCTGTCAGGAACATAGACACAAAAGATCACCTTTCAGTCAAGGTACTAAGTCCCTCTCCGTAAGTTGTCATTGAGTCATATGTACTTATGATACATTCACCTGATCCATCCTCCTGTCAGGGACATAGACACAAAAGATCACCTTTCAGTCGAGGTACTAAGTCCCTCTCCGTAAGTTGTCATTGAGTCATATATACTTATGATACATTCACCTCATCCATCCTCCTGTCAGGAACATAGACACAAAAGATCACCTTTCAGTCGAGGTGCTAAGTAAAGTAAAGAAATCAGCGGGGAAGTCTTTGTCATTTTGAACCAAAAACTTAGTGACAGTTAAGAGAATTGTGTAAGTTGGTTTAAGTGGTCGTGGGATTTTCACAGCTTCACGGCTTCCAACGCAGCGCTGTTTGTTGTAGCAGAAAATTATTCTGTTTCGAAACTTCAGACTGGGAACTTGCAGGAGAACGAAATTTCATTCATGAAAGCATTTGTTAAAATTTAGTGAGAAGAAATTGCGCCGTAGGTATTCCCACCTAGATCCAAGGTTTTATTCTTAAACGTAGAAGTATCGTATCACATGAATAAAGACAAAAATCTGATGTGTTGCAGTCACATGGCTTTCTCTACTCTTGTACTAAACATTCTTACAAAGTCTGATTCCTATATCTTGTTCGTGTTAGTTGAGATAAGCTTTTGTACAAATTATATGATTTTTTGTTGTTGTAGGTACAAGGGGTGTATGGGAATCGCTTTGAGTGAAGAGAGTGAAGAAATGAACAACGATGTTTCATTGGATAAAAGTTTTGTTTTCCGAAACTGACACAAATAAGAAGTATCTCCGAAATGGTTCACTCTACAAAAAATTCATTGAGACATAAATTGTCTTTTAGCAAGTTCTATATGTTTGTACAGTAAGATTTGGTCTATCTTTTACGGTTTATCAGTTATACACAAGTCATCCAGAGTAAACAGGACTATATGGGCTATAGACCGAAAATTCAAAATATACATGTCATTTTTGATACAAATATCTGAAACTTATGGTATTTTGATCAAAATCGTTAGAGCGATTTTCAAGAAAATCAAAATTTTTGAATTTCCCATGTAAACGGTAGTTTAGTTTTCTAAAAAACTTTATATATGGATTCCTAGGGCCTCAAAACATGTATTTGTGTTGAAATCTCGACATCTAAAAGTTACGTCGTTACTATACGTAGTTTTAATTTTGATTTTTATGTGTTTTCAGTGGTATGTATTGGTAGAAATAGAAGTGAATGGAGAAAGTGAGGTTACATTTCGTTTAATGAGACATTTTGGTATATAAAGGCCACTGAAAGCTATGGAATGTTTTGATATGGTTTTATTACAGCACATTTGTAAGCAGGGCCATTGCAAGGTGACAAGGGCAACTAGATGATCATTAACTGCACTAGGAAATAATGTTATCAGCGAAACAGCCATTTCCTGTAACGAGCGGCAGGATGCAGTAACTGTGCTGCCGCTCATCTTTTGTTTGTTTGTATCCTGTGACGTGTGTTTGTGTCAATAGATGAACCACCCTGCTAGGGAATTACACCACACTGGCTACTTTAACAAGTCGCTTGCATCAAAGCTAATCTGAGTTCAACCACGTTCAGACAAGCTGAGCTTCAAGGTTTGGTTGCGTAAACATTTATCTAAGTTCATGGCATCTTGATCTAAGATTATGTTTGCCTGGTGAATTTTCCTTCATCGCAGGCTACAGCTTTTACCCAAAAGGAGACTCAAAAACAAGCAAAAGCCCTCCGCACCCTTCACGGTTACGGTTTACGGAGTCATTTAGCCACATTCGTTTTAAAGTTTCTACAGCTACCACGCTTTCCTGTACAGATTGCGAACACGCTCTCACAAGAGAGGGTCTAGGAGGTTGGTGTACCCCAGGGGTCAGTACTCAGTGTCAGGGTTGGTGTTGTTCGTGGCGGAATCACTGTATGCTGACGACTTTGCGAGCGGTATAGTCGAGTTGACCATAACGTCTATCGCTGAGTGGCCGCTCCGTACCGGCACGCCTAGGAGTGTATCCACTTTGATCCAGTTCGCGGTGTCCTGATCTCCACTTGCGTGGCACGCCGCTGCCGTTTGTTCCGCACTTCAAGTTCTTGGACCTTCACCTTGACAGAAAACTCACATAGGCTTACCGCACCAGTAGAGCCGATTGTCTGTATGCCGATTCTGGTGAACCTCCGCTGTCTGTCCGATGCTTTGGTCTTACTTGGCACGTTTGACCGCTTATCCAGACCATCCTTCTTTTCCGTCTGTTTTGCGCCCAGACCTCGCCCACCGTTATCTGCGTCTCAGTGGTATTCGACTTCTCAGCGCACATGTCCTGAGACTGCCTGCCATAAGCGACACTGCTTTGGTGTACAACGGTGAGCCTTACAATTACCGAGTTCCGAACAACAGTTTGGTTTTTGCCACGCAGTTGTCCAGTTCAGTTCCTGGACGTTGTCTTATCTGCTGTGACTCGCTGAGCGCTATTCAGGCGCTGCAACAGTTTGTGGGCAACTCGGCATTAATTCCTTACAGACTCTCGCATCTCAGTTGTTACCTCGCTGACACCAGGTAGGTCATGCAGGTACATACTCCCGGGAACGAGGAGGCGGATGCAGGTGCTCCACCCGCACGCTCAGCAGACACTGTGCAACCCTGGCAGAGCTCAGGCGGGAAGAGATGATCCTAACCCTCCTGAACCCGGCGCCTATCTGCACATAGAGTGTCCGCGATACGCCCCAGAGCGCCTGGGTTGTACTCTGCCGTCAGTCAGACTCAGTGCTGCCGTTTGTTGTCTCTGACAAGCAAGTTTCACTTCTCTTTTATTTCGTAGCCTGTCTCGACTTTTATCATGTTTTACTCCCTTTATTTCTAACGCTTAAACGGCTACCGTTTTACGATTGGTTTTAAGTTACTTTTATGTTTCAACTTATTTTTAATCTTTTAACGGTGAATTTTAACGGGTGATGACATTCACTTTTTTATCTTTCGACTAGGGGCACAAATGACCTAGTTGTCGACGGGCACTTAAACATCACTCACTCAGTCACTCACCCAGTGTCTCAGTCTCTCAACGAAATTCAGTGTAAAGAAGCAGTTAAGATATTAATCTGAGACTACTCGACTTTACATTTTTAATACTCTATCTGCTCCATGTACATTGAGTTTTGTGTTATGCTCCTCGAATGAGTGTGTGCCCCATTTATGTGACTTCAATACGTAACAAAAGGTTTGAAACATATTTTCTATGTCCATCGAAGGAAATCAATTATCTCAGAAGGAATTCTCTTCCCTTCCTGCCAGAGATTGATGCTGTTTATTGAACAATTACAGTTTAAAAAATAATAAAACTATTGTAATATTTTAATTTTCGTGTGTGGTAGTTTATAACGCCAACGCCGAAGAATTGATTTTATAGCTATAAAATATATAACATTAAAATTTCAGTCCCTTAAAGGAGTTCAAACTTATAAATACAAAATCCGATGTGTTGCACTCACATGACTTTCTCTACTCTTGTACTAACCATTCTTACAAACTCTTATTCCGATATCTTCTTCATGTTAGTTGAGATAAACATTTGTACAAATTATCTTATTGCTTATTTCCTTGTAGGTACAAGGGGAATATTAGAATATAGTAGGCTTTCTGCGATAGTCAAATGTTTTACAGCTTTGAGATCCGTTCTCTTTGCACGCTTAACATATAAAAAATGAACAATGATGTTCCATTTCACCAAAGTATGTTTTCCGAAACCGAGAAAAATAGGAAGTAATATTTCCAAAATGATTCACTTTCAAAAAAAAAAAAAAAAAAGGTTACCCAGAGTAAACAGGACTACATGGGGCTATAGCCAGAAAATTCACGATATGCATTTTATTTCCGATAAAAAATATCTTAGACATATGGCATTTTAATCAAAATCGTTAGAGCTATTTTCGATAAAATTGTTTTTGAAACATTTTTTACAAATACGGTAGTTTAGGTTGGAGCAATTTTCTTCAGAATCTTCGTGTCGCATCCTTAAGATTTTTAACTTAAATACCAACTTCGGTTTTTAACCGGTTTTTCGTTTTTGAGTTATGCGTACGCGGATCTTCCTAAAAAAATGCAGTTTCTTTGGATTCAGGGGACCCCAAAACATATATTCCCGGTTGAATTTCAACATCCAACTTTTGTGTGGAATACAATACTTGCTCTACCCAGTATATGTAGTAGAGAAAGTAGAAAAGGAAATGCTTCTGTGTGTGTCGATTAGCAGTTTTGTTTTTTGGACTTGGTGGCTGTGAACGAACGCCAGAAGGACAAAAGTGACAATCACTGCAACTAATGATGAACTTTTACTGAAGTTTTAGGAGGAAACGTGCAGATGTCGCCACCCTCAGTGACCACACTCAACTTTCATAAACTCATTTTGAACACGAGGGGAAAGAAGGCGCTGCGCAGTGCCCACGTCCATGGCAGTTGTGGCAACACCTCGCAATCAAATACTTACAAAACTTGCTAGACACAAATACTGTTCCGGATTATTCGATCCCCGGGGCCAATCGGAGGTTTCCCTGTCGCTAGGAGAATGTAATGTCCCTCAATTTCGTTACATTAATCATTTCATTTCTCCCTTCATCCCCTTAGGGTTGGTAGTGTCGGCTAGTGTCGCGGAAACGTCGTCCTTCGGATAGGAATAAAGGAAGGCCAGCATTCTTTGGTCTCCCTCACTGGTACACCTTTGATTGGTGGATACCAGTGTCGTTATGCGCTGATACACCTTTGATTGGTGGATACCAGTGTCGTTATGCGCTGATACACCTTTGATTGGTGAATACCAGTGTCGTTATGCGCTGATACACCTTTGATTGGTGGATACCAGTGTCGTTATGCGCTGATACACCTTTGATTGGTGGATACCAGTGTCGTTATGCGCTGATACACCTTTGATTGGTGGATACCAGTGTCATGCGCTGATATACCTTTGATTGGTGGATACCAGTGTCGTTATGCACTGATACACCTTTGATTGGTGAATACCAGTGTCGTTATGCTGTGATACACTTTTGATTGGTGGATACCAGTGTCGTTATGCTGTGATACACTTTTGATTGGTGGATACCAGTGTCGTTATGCTGTGATACACCTTTGATTGGTGGATACCAGTGTCGTTATGCACTGATACACCTTTGATTGGTGGATACCAGTGTCGTTATGCTGTGATACACTTTTGATTGGTGGATACCAGTGTCGTTATGCACTGATACACCTTTGATTGGTGGATACCAGTGTCGTTATGCACTGATACACCTTTGATTGGTGGATACCAGTGTCGTTATGCGCTGATACACCTTTGATTGGTGAATACCAGTGTCGTTATGCTGTGATACACTTTTGATTGGTGGATACCAGTGTCGTTATGCGCTGATACACCTTTGATTGGTGGATACCAGTGTCGTTATGCGCTGATACACCTTTGATTGGTGGATACCAGTGTCGTTATGTGCTGATACACTTTTGATTGGTGGATACCAGTGTCGTTATGCGCTGATACACCTTTGATTGGTGGATACCAGTGTCGTTATGCGCTGATACACCTTTGATTGGTGGATACCAGTGTCGTTATGCGCTGATACACCTTTGATTGGTGGATACTAGTGTCGTTATGCGCTGATACACCTTTGATTGGTGGATACTAGTGTCGTTATGCTGTGATACACCTTTGATTGGTGGATACTAGTGTCGTTATGCGCTGATACACCTTTGATTGGTGGATACCAGTGTCGTTATGCGCTGATACACCTTTGATTGGTGGATACCAGTGTCGTTATGCTGTGATATACTTTTGATTGGTGGATACTAGTGTCTTTATGCGCTGATACACCTTTGATTGGTGGATACCAGTGTCGTTATGCGCTGATACACCTTTGATTGGTGGATACCAGTGTCGTTATGCTGTGATACGCTTTTGATTGGTGGATACCAGTGTCGTTATGCACTGATACACCTTTGATTGGTGGATACCAGTGTCGTTTGCGCTGATACACCTTTGATTGGTGGATACCAGTGTCGTTATGCTGTGATACGCTTTTGATTATTGGATACTAGTGTCGTTATGCGCTGATACACCTTTGATTGGTGGATACCAGTGTCGTTATGCGCTGGTACACCTTTGATTGGTGAATACCAGTGTCGTTATGCGCTGATACACCTTTGATTGGTGGATACCAGTGTCGTTATGCGCTGATACACCTTTGATTGGTGAATACCAGTGTCGTTATGCGCTGATACACCTTTGATTGGTGGACACCAGTGTCGCTATGCGCTGATACACCTTTGATTGGTGGATACCAGTGTCGTTATGCGCTGATACACCTTTGATTGGTGGATACTAGTGTCGTTATGCGCTGATACACCTTTGATTGGTGGATACTAGTGTCGTTATGCTGTGATACACCTTTGATTGGTGGATACTAGTGTCGTTATGCGCTGATACACCTTTGATTGGTGGATACCAGTGTCGTTATGCGCTGATACACCTTTGATTGGTGGATACCAGTGTCGTTATGCTGTGATACACTTTTGATTGGTGGATACTAGTGTCGTTATCCGCTGATACACCTTTGATTGGTGGATACCAGTGTCGTTATGCGCTGATACACCTTTGATTGGTGGATACCAGTGTCGTTATGCTGTGATACGCTTTTGATTGGTGGATACCAGTGTCGTTATGCACTGATACACCTTTGATTGGTGGATACTAGTGTCGTTATGCGCTGATACACCTTTGATTGGTGGATACTAGTGTCGTTATGCTGTGATACACCTTTGATTGGTGGATACTAGTGTCGTTATGCGCTGATACACCTTTGATTGGTGGATACCAGTGTCGTTATGCGCTGATACACCTTTGATTGGTGGATACCAGTGTCGTTATGCGCTGATACACCTTTGATTGGTGGATACTAGTGTCGTTATGCGCTGATACACCTTTGATTGGTGGATACCAGTGTCGTTATGCGCTGATACACCTTTGATTGGTGGATACCAGTGTCGTTATGCTGTGATACGCTTTTGATTGGTGGATACCAGTGTCGTTATGCACTGATACACCTTTGATTGGTGGATACCAGTGTCGTTATGCGCTGATACACCTTTGATTGGTGGATACCAGTGTCGTTATGCTCTGATACGCTTTTGATTGGTGGATACTAGTGTCGTTATGCGCTGATACACCTTTGATTGGTGGATACCAGTGTCGTTATGCGCTGATACACCTTTGATTGGTGGATACCAGTGTCGTTATGCTGTGATACACTTTTGATTGGTGGATACCAGTGTCGTTATGCGCTGATACACCTTTGATTGGTGGATACCAGTGTCGTTATGCTGTGATACACCTTTGATTGGTGGATACCAGTGTCGTTATGCTGTGATACACTTTTGATTGGTGGATACCAGTGTCGTTATGCGCTGATACACCTTTGATTGGTGGATACCAGTGTCGTTATGCGCTGATACACCTTTGATTGGTGGATACCAGTGTCGTTATGCGCTGATACACCTTTGATTGGTGAATACCAGTGTCGTTATGCGCTGATACACCTTTGATTGGTGGATACCAGTGTCGTTATGCGCTGATACACCTTTGATTGGTGAATACCAGTGTCGTTATGCGCTGATACACCTTTGATTGGTGGATACCAGTGTCGTTATGCGCTGATACACCTTTGATTGGTGGATACCAGTGTCGTTATGCGCTGATACACCTTTGATTGGTGAATACCAGTGTCGTTATGCGCTGATACACCTTTGATTGGTGGATACCAGTGTCGTTATGCTGTGATACACCTTTGATTGGTGGATACCAGTGTCGTTATGCTGTGATACACTTTTGATTGGTGGATACCAGTGTCGTTATGCACTGATACACCTTTGATTGGTGAATACCAGTGTCGTTATGCGCTGATACACCTTTGATTGGTGGATACCAGTGTCGTTATGCTGTGATACACCTTTGATTGGTGAATACCAGTGTCGTTATGCGCTGATACACCTTTGATTGGTGGATACCAGTGTCGTTATGTGCTGATACACCTTTGATTGGTGAATACCAGTGTCGTTATGCGCTGATACACCTTTGATTGGTGGATACCAGTGTCGTTATGCGCTGATACACCTTTGATTGGTGTATACCAGTGTCGTTATGCGCTGATACACCTTTGATTGGTGGATACCAGTGTCGTTATGCTGTGATACACTTTTGATTGGTGGATACCAGTGTCGTTATGCTGTGATACACTTTTGATTGGTGGATACCAGTGTCGTTATGCGCTGATACACCTTTGATTGGTGGATACCAGTGTCGTTATGCGCTGATACACCTTTGATTGGTGGATACCAGTGTCGTTATACGCTGATACACCTTTGATTAGTGAATACCAGTGTCGTTATGCGCTGATACACCTTTGATTGGTGAATACCAGTGTCGTTATGCGCTGATACACTTTTGATTAGTGAATACCAGTGTCGTTATGCGCTGGTACACCTTTGATTGGTGAATACCAGTGCCGTTATGCGCTGGTACACCTTTGATTGGTGGATACCAGTGTCGTTATGCGCTGGTACACCTTTGATTGGTGAATACCAGTGCCGTTATGCGCTGGTACACCTTTGATTGGTGGATACCAGTGTCGTTATGCACTGATATACCTTTGATTGGTGAATACCAGTGCCGTTATGCGCTGGTACACCTTTGATTGTTGGATACCAGTGTCGTTATGCACTGATATACCTTTGATTGGTGAATACCAGTGCCGTTACGCGCTGGTACACCTTTGATTGGTGGATACCAGTGTCGTTATGCACTGATATACCTTTGATTGGTGAATACCAGTGCCGTTATGCGCTGGTACACCTTTGATTGGTGGATACCAGTGTCGTTATGCGCTGGTACACCTTTGATTGGTGAATACCAGTGCCGTTATGCGCTGGTACACCTTTGATTGGTGGATACCAGTGTCGTTATGCACTGATATACCTTTGATTGGTGGATACCAGTGTCGTTATGCACTGATACACATTTGATTGGTGGATACCAGTGTCGTTATGCACTGATATACCTTTGATTGGTGGATACCAGTGTCGTTATGCACTGATATACCTTTGATTGGTGGATACCAGTGTCGTTATGCACTGATATACCTTTGATTGGTGGATACCAGTGTCGTTATGCGCTGGTACACCTTTGATTGGTGGATACCAGTGTCGTTATGCACTGATACACCTTTGATTGGTGGATACCAGTGTCGTTATGCACTGATACACCTTTGATTGGTGGATACCAGTGTCGTTATGCACTGATACACCTTTGATTGGTGGATACCAGTGTCGTTATGCACTGATACACCTTTGATTGGTGGATACCAGTGTCGTTATGCGCTGGTACACCTTTGATTGGTGGATACCAGTGTCGTTATGCGCTGATACACCTTTGATTGGTGAATACCAGTGCCGTTATGCGCTGGTACACCTTTGATTGGTGGATACCAGTGTCGTTATGCGCTGGTACACCTTTGATTGGTGAATACCAGTGTCGTTATGCGTTGATACACATTTGATTGGTGGATACCAGTGCCGTTATGCGCTGGTACACCTTTGATTGGTGAATACCAGTGCCGTTATGCGCTGGTACACCTTTGATTGGTGAATACCAGTGCCGTTATGCGCTGGTACACCTTTGATTGGTGGATACCAGTGTCGTTATGCGCTGGTACACCTTTGATTGGTGGATACCAGTGTCGTTATGCGCTGATACACCTTTGATTGGTGAATACCAGTGTCGTTATGCGCTGATACACATTTGATTGGTGGATACCAGTGCCGTTATGTGCTGGTACACCTTTGATTGGTGGATACCAGTGTCGTTATGCGCTGATTCACCTTTGATTGGTGAATACCAGTGCCGTTATGCGCTGGTACACCTTTGATTGGTGAATACCAGTGCCGTTATGCGCTGGTACACCTTTGATTGGTGGATACCAGTGTCGTTATGCGCTGGTACACCTTTGATTGGTGGATACCAGTGTCGTTATGCGCTGATACACCTTTGATTGGTGGATACCAGTGTCGTTATGCACTGATACACCTTTGATTGGTGGATACCAGTGTCGTTATGCACTGATACACCTTTGATTGGTGGATACCAGTGTCGTTATGCACTGATACACCTTTGATTGGTGGATACCAGTGTCGTTATGCACTGATACACCTTTGATTGGTGGATACCAGTGTCGTTATGCACTGATACACCTTTGATTGGTGGATACCAGTGTCGTTATGCACTGATACACCTTTGATTGGTGGATACCAGTGTCGTTATGCACTGATACACCTTTGATTGGTGGATACCAGTGTCGTTATGCACTGATACACCTTTGATTGGTGGATACCAGTGTCGTTATGCACTGATACACCTTTGATTGGTGGATACCAGTGTCGTTATGCACTGATACACCTTTGATTGGTGGATACCAGTGTCGTTATGCACTGGTACACCTTTGATTGGTGGATACCAGTGTCGTTATGCACTGATACACCTTTGATTGGTGGATACCAGTGTCGTTATGCACTGATACACCTTTGATTGGTGGATACCAGTGTCGTTATGCACTGATACACCTTTGATTGGTGGATACCAGTGTCGTTATGCACTGATACACCTTTGATTGGTGGATACCAGTGTCGTTATGCACTGATACACCTTTGATTGGTGGATACCAGTGTCGTTATGCACTGATACACCTTTGATTGGTGGATACCAGTGTCGTTATGCACTGATACACCTTTGATTGGTGGATACCAGTGTCGTTATGCACTGATACACCTTTGATTGGTGGATACCAGTGTCGTTATGCACTGATACACCTTTGATTGGTGGATACCAGTGTCGTTATGCACTGATACACCTTTGATTGGTGGATACCAGTGTCGTTATGCACTGGTACACCTTTGATTGGTGGATACCAGTGTCGTTATGCGCTGATACACCTTTGATTGGTGGATACCAGTGTCGTTATGCACTGATACACCTTTGATTGGTGGATACCAGTGTCGTTATGCGCTGGTACACCTTTGATTGGTGGATACCAGTGTCGTTATGCGCTGATACACTTTTGATTGGTGGATACCAGTGTCGTTATGCGCTGATACACCTTTGATTGGTGGATACCAGTGTCGTTATGTGCTGATACACTTTTGATTGGTGGATACCAGTGTCGTTATGCACTGATACACCTTTGATTGGTGGATACCAGTGTCGTTATGCGCTGATACACCTTTGACTTGTGGTTAAAGACCTCCACATACAAGCGCACGGCCGATCACAAACATGCTCAACTACTCCGGTAGAAGATAGAAATAAAACAAATTTATAAAGAAAGGTCTAAATGGTATTAAATCTCAACACCCAATATTCTAATGGTTTATATTGATAGTTAGCATTGGTAAAAACTTCAAAACTCCTTCTCTCCGAGCGGGTGGAAGGAGATGATTTCAACCTCCCCTAACTTGCCTGCAGTTGAGCACCGCTGGTCTAGCACTTGTGCAAAAGTCATCAATAGTAAACAGCACTACATGGGCTATATCTAGAAACCTTAAAATATACATTTCATTTGTCATAATTTCTGAAACGTATAATATTTTAACCAAAGTCGTTAGTCAGGTTTGAGAAAATGAATATTTTGGAGACATTTTCCACACAGAGGATGCTCTAGGGTAGACGAATTTTCCTGAAAATCTTCATGTCGCATCCTTGAATGATATTAAACTTAAATACCAACTTTGGTTTTTGAGCGACCTTTCGTTTTTGAGTTATGCTGTCCACAGACTGGCAAACACACACACACACGGACATTTAACAAAATGCCTTCCTCTGTTGTACTTAGGGATCTCAAAACATTGTACATACGTACAGCGAGCTGTTAATGAAGGTTTACTCGCTACTTCCTGTCCATCATAATAATTGTATTAATATTTTAATTTTGTGTGAGCCAACTGTTCAACGTTTTAATATTTAAAAACATAGTAGCAGTATATGTACTCTTTAAATGTAGGTTTGGAGAGAGGGGTTGTGCATCAGATTGGATAACGCGCTCGCTGTTGCACCATTAGCTTTATTTCCAAGCCAATAGCCAGCTTTTGTTGGAGTAGTGCGCGCCGCCGGATTCAGGAAGTCCATGACAATAAACCACGAGGCCCTTGAACAGAACAAATCTTACGTGTATGGTTGCACAATATATGTACAGGCTGTTTCCCTGCGGAACAGTGCACAATGTGTTCATGTGCTTAAAATAATATCTAACATTCACCAAACATAGAGAGAAAATACTGTGAAGGAGTGACAGTTCCAAGTACCGATCCCACATCTGACACCACCAAGTCCAGCATGTTCACTTTCTCTGCTACGTATATGAAGTAGAGCAAGTATTGTATCCCACCCTAAAATTCCATAGCGACATTTCACCGGAAATGCATTTTCAAGCCCCCTCAATCCATAAAAAAGAATTTTTGGAAAAAGGTCAGCGCGCACATACGTATGTACGTGTCGTTGAGCCTGTGAACAGCCTAACTCAAAAACGAAAAGTCGGTTAAAAACCAATGTTGGTATTTAAATTTAATATCTTTCAAAGATGCGATACGAAGATTTCGAAGAAAGTTGCTCCACTCTCAACTAACCTTTACATGGACAATTGTTCGAAAATTTTTATTTTCTTGAAAATGGCTGTAACGATTTCTAGTAAAATGTCATATATTTAAGATATTTGTATGACAAATGACGTGCATATTTTGAATTTTCTGGCTATAGATCGTGTAGTCCTATTTACTCTTGATGACTTTTACATAACTGGTAAACCGTAAGAGATAGACCAAATCTTACTATATAAAAAATATATATCTCGTTAAAACACAGAAGTTTGATACATTTTTTTGTGAAGTGGCCCATTTTGGAGATGTTTTTGTTGTTTTTCGTCAATATTTTACAATACTTACAGTTTCCTTAAATATGATGTATTTATTCACGTTGTCATCTCTTAGCCGTACAAATAGGATGGAATGTCAATCGTCACATATCGACCAGTTCTTAAAACATTGAACTATTACTTAAGTCTACTGTATTCCCGTATTACCCTTGTACCTATAATAAGATAATTTGTACAAATGCTTATATGTGATCAGATGAAGTAGACACAACTATACGCGTTTGTAGGAACAGTTTGCATAAGAGTGAGTGGAGAGAATCATGTGACTGAAACATCACGAAAAATCTGATGTGTTGCACTCACATGACTTTCTCTACTCTTCTACTAACCATTCTTACAAACTCTTATTCCTATATCTTCTTCGTGTTATTATTGCTTATTTCCTTGTAGGTACAAAGGGAATATGGGAATACAGTAGGCTTGATGCGATAGGCAAATGCTTTAAGGCTTTAAGATTCCGTTCTCTTTGCACGGCTAAGATATAAAAATTCAATATCGTTGTTATGTTAGACGAAATTTTAAGTATTGCAACTCTCACAGAAATAAGAAGGAATATCTCTGAAATGGTTCACTCTAGAAAAAAATTATTTCGACATAAGTTGTGTGTTTTAGCGAGATGTACATTTTCTTACAGTAAGATTTTGCCTGTCGTTTACGGTTTACCGGTTATGCAAAAGTCATGCAAAGTAAACAGAACTATATGCGCTATAGGCATTTGTAATCAAAATATGTTCAACATATGTCATTTTATCAGAAATCGTTACGGCCATCTTCGTAAAAATAAAAATTTTCGTAAATTGTTCATGTAAAGGTTAGTTCAGAGTGAAGCAATTTTCTTCAAAATCTTCGTATCGCATCTTTGAGAGATATTGAACTTAAATACCAACTTTAGTTTTTAATTTAGTTTTAGCTTTTGAGTTATGTTGTCCAGAAGGTAACACATACAAACGGAGGTACTTCTAAAAGTGCTTTTTTAGATTCAGGGGACCTCAAAACATATTTTCGGTGAAATCTGGACTATTGTGTGGAATACAATACTTGCTCTAGTAGAGGAAGTAAAACAGCGTTTCAACATTAGGAAAAAGCTGCCACGTGGGCAATGATCCGACGAGACGGGAGTAAGGCAAGGAGGTACTGAAAGGTGAAAGAAGATAAAACAAATGAAAACGTTACGTAACGTTGGCAATTGGCTCCCGACGTTTGCTTTATTGCGGGTCTCCTTGCTAATTACACACACGCCTTACATTCTGCGAGAAATTGCAATTATATGTAATGAAATTGTAACGCGCGGCTTCTCCTGCAAAATTAGGTGACGTCATCTAATTAATTACAAATGCTGGATATCACAGTACAAGAGGTTTTACTTGCAACACTGGCATTACGTCACGGCTTGTTGCCACGCTCCCGATTATGTGACCCAAATGTTCGTTCATAGTGGAACCAACTACACAAGTGCACTACAGTTGTCTTCCTTTGATTCATGTTCCTCTACAACCCTTACACAAATACACAGTTCTCTTTCACTGATGTTAACACAGTCTACAGTCTTTCATGATATTACAACTCACAACTGTTTACTTCTCATAACCTTGACTCACTCCTTTCATTGTCTTTCTTCACTTTCTCTGTCTCTCATACACTAATTACACAAATACACAGTTCTCTTTTACTGATGTTAACACAGTCTACAGTCTTTCATGATATTACAACTCACAACTGTTTACTTCTCATAACCTTGACCCACTCCTTTCACTGTCTTTCTTCACTTTCTCTGTCTCTCTCTCTCATACACTAATTACACAAATACGCAGTTCTCTTTTACTGATGTTAACACAGTCTGCAGTCTTTCATGATATTACAACTCACAACTGTTTACTTCTCATAACCTTGACTCACTCCTTTCACTGTCTTTCTTCACTTTCTCTGTCTCTCTCTCATACACTAATTACACAAATACACAGTTCTCTTTCACTGATGTTAACACAGTCTACAGTCTTTCATGATATTACAACTCACAACTGTTTACTTCTCATAACCTTGACTCACTCCTTTCATTGTCTTTCTTCACTTTCTCTGTCTCTCATACACTAATTACACAAATACACAGTTCTCTTTTACTGATGTTAACACAGTCTACAGTCTTTCATGATATTACAACTCACAACTGTTTACTTCTCATAACCTTGACCCACTCCTTTCACTGTCTTTCTTCACTTTCTCTGTCTCTCTCTCTCATACACTAATTACACAAATACGCAGTTCTCTTTTACTGATGTTAACACAGTCTGCAGTCTTTCATGATATTACAACTCACAACTGTTTACTTCTCATAACCTTGACTCACTCCTTTCACTGTCTTTCTTCACTTTCTCTGTCTCTCTCTCATACACTAATTACACAAATACACAGTTCTCTTTCACTGATGTTAACACAGTCTACAGTCTTTCATGATATTACAACTCACAACTGTTTACTTCTCATAACCTTGACTCACTCCTTTCATTGTCTTTCTTCACTTTCTCTGTCTCTCATACACTAATTACACAAATACACAGTTCTCTTTTACTGATGTTAACACAGTCTACAGTCTTTCATGATATTACAACTCACAACTGTTTACTTCTCATAACCTTGACCCACTCCTTTCACTGTCTTTCTTCAGTTTCTCTGTCTCTCTCTCTCATACACTAATTACACAAATACGCAGTTCTCTTTTACTGATGTTAACACAGTCTGCAGTCTTTCATGATATTACAACTCACAACTGTTTACTTCTCATAACCTTGACTCACTCCTTTCACTGTCTTTCTTCACTTTCTCTGTCTCTCTCTCATACACTAATTACACAAATACACAGTTCTCTTTCACTGATGTTAACACAGTCTACAGTCTTTCATGATATTACAACTCACAACTGTTTACTTCTCATAACCTTGACTCACTCCTTTCACTGTCTTTCTTCACTTTCTCTGTCTCTCTCTCATACACTAATTACACAAACACACAGTTCTCTTTCACTGATGTTAACACAGTCTACAGTCTTTCATGATATTACAACTCACAACTGTTTACTTCTCATAACCTTGACTCACTCCTTTCACTGTCTTTCTTCACTTTCTCTGTCTCTCTCTCATACACTAATTACACAAACACACAGTTCTCTTTCACTGATGTTAACACAGTCTACAGTCTTTCATGATATTACAACTCACAACTGTTTACTTCTCATAACCTTGACTCACTCCTTTCACTGTCTTTCTTCACTTTCTCTGTCTCTCTCTCATACACTAATTACACAAATACACAGTTCTCTTTTACTGATGTTAACACAGTCTACAGTCTTTCATGATATTACAACTCACAACTGTTTACTTCTCATAACCTTGACTCACTCCTTTCACTGTCTTTCTTCACTTTCTCTGTCTCTCATACACTAATTACACAAATACACAGTTCTCTTTTACTGATGTTAACACAGTCTACAGTCTTTCATAATATTACAACTCACAACTGTTTACTTATCATAATCTTGACTCACTCCTTTCACTGTCTTTCTTCACTTTCTCTGTCTCTCTCTCATACACTCATTACACAAATACACAGTTCTCTTTCACTGATGTTAACACAGTCTACAGTCTTTCATGATATTACAACTCACAACTGTTTACTTCTCATAACCTTGACTCACTCCTTTCACTGTCTTTCTTCACTTTCTCTGTCTCTCTCTCATACACTAATTACACAAATACACAGTTCTCTTTCACTGATGTTAACACAGTCTACAGTCTTTCATGATATTACAACTCACTACTGTTTACTTATCATAACCTTGACTCACTCCTTTCTTCACTTTCTCTGTCTCTCATACACTAATTACACAAATACACAGTTCTCTTTTACTGATGTTAACACAGTCTACAGTCTTTCATGATATTACAACTCACAACTGTTTACTTCTCATAATCTTGACTCACTCCTTTCACTGTCTTTCTTCACTTTCTCTGTCTCTCTCTCATACACTCATTACACAAATACACAGTTCTCTTTCACTGATGTTAACACAGTCTACAGTCTTTCATGATATTACAACTCACAACTGTTTACTTATCATAATCTTGACTCACTCCTTTCACTGTCTTTCTTCACTTTCTCTGTCTCTCTCTCATACACTCATTACACAAATACACAGTTCTCTTTCACTGATGTTAACACAGTCTACAGTCTTTCATGATATTACAACTCACAACTGTTTACTTCTCATAACCTTGACTCACTCCTTTCACTGTCTTTCTTCACTTTCTCTGTCTCTCTCTCATACACTAATTACACAAATACACAGTTCTCTTTCACTGATGTTAACACAGTCAACAGTCTTTCATGATATTACAACTCACAACTGTTTACTTATCATAACCTTGACTCACTCCTTTCTTCACTTTCTCTGTCTCTCATACACTAATTACACAAATACACAGTTCTCTTTTACTGATGTTAACACAGTCTACAGTCTTTCATGATATTACAACTCACAACTGTTTACTTCTCATAATCTTGACTCACTCCTTTCACTGTCTTTCTTCACTTTCTCTGTCTCTCTCTCATACACTAATTACACAAATACACAGTTCTCTTTCACTGATGTTAACACAGTCTACAGTCTTTCATGATATTACAACTCACAACTGTTTACTTATCATAACCTTGACTCACTCCTTTCACTGTCTTTCTTCACTTTCTCTGTCTCTCTCTCATACACTCATTACACAAATACACAGTTCTCTTTCACTGATGTTAACACAGTCTACAGTCTTTCATGATATTACAACTCACAACTGTTTACTTCTCATAACATTGACTCACTCCTTTCACTGTCTTTCTTCACTTTCTCTGTCTCTCTCATACACTAAATACACAAATACACAGTTCTCTTTTACTGATGTTAACACAGTCTACAGTCTTTCATGATATTACAACTCACAACTGTTTACTTCTCATAACCTTGACTCACTGCTTTCACTGTCTTTCTTCACTTTCTCTGTCACTGAAAAAGCTGACTTTGACAATACAACACTCAGTACTCATTACTGGTGTTAGTAGTCCAGCTACATTAAAGAGGATTCGGGTTATGTGCGACGTGGCTTGCGTCAGACTGCTCCCTCCTCAGCACTGGTCGTGCCAGCCAGCATCGTTGTAGTTGACTAAAGGATTTCAGTGTAGTATCAGCATCTTGTCTCGGGACGGTGGACTCCGCCATGGTGTCACGTCCTTTTGATCAGCGCCCCTTGTCTGCTAACCTTCTGAAACCTCTGCGGCAACTTGCCCGGTTGTGACGGGTATTCCTCCACCTGCCCAGATACTCTAGCATGCTCTCCCAGGGGGTTCAGTGACTGCCGACCTCTCTGGTGTATCTTCCCCTCCCAGTCCAACTACAGCCTCCTCCAGGGTCACTCTGTCGACCTGCCCAGATACTCTAGCATGCTCTCCCAGGGGGTTCAGTGACTGCCGACCTCTCTGGTGCAGCTTCCCCTCCCAGTCCAACTACAGCCTCCTCCAGGGTCACTCTGTCGAGATGCCCAGATACTCTAGCATGCTCTCCCAGGGGGTTCCGTGACTGCCGACCTCTCTGGTGCAGCTTCCCCTCCCAGTCCAACTACAGCCTACTCCAGGGTCACTCTGTCGAGCTGTCCAGATACTCTAGCATGCTCTCCCAGGGGGTTCAGTGACTGCCGACCTCTCTGGTGCAGCTTCCCCTCCCAGCCCAACTACAGCCTCCTCCAGGGTCACTCTGTCGACCTGCCCGGATACTCTAGCATGCTCTCCCACGGGGTTCAGTGACTGCCGACCTCCCTGGTGCATCTTCCCCTCCCAGCCCAACTACAGCCTCCTCCAGGGTCACTCTGTCGATCTGCCCAGATACTCTAGGATGCTCTCCCAGGGGGTTCAGTGACTGCCGACCTCCCTGGTGCATCTTCCCCTCCCAGCCCAACTACAGCCTCCTCCAGGGTCACTCTGTCGACCTGCCCAGATACTCTAGGATGCTCTCCCAGGGGGTTCAGTGACTGCCGACCTCCCTGGTGCATCTTCCCCTCCCAGCCCAACTACAGCCTCCTCCACGGTCACTCTGTCGACCTGCCCAGATACTCTAGCATGCTCTCCCACGGGGTTCAGTGACTGCCGACCTTCCTGGTGCATCTTCCCCTCCCAGCCCAACTACAGCCTCCTCCAGGGTCACTCTGTCGACCTGCCCGGATACTCTAGCATGCTCTCCCAGGGGGCTCAGTGACTGCCGACCTCCCTGGTGCATCTTCCCCTCCCAGTCCAACTACAGCCTCCTCCAGAGTCACTCTGTCGACCTGCCCAGATACTCTAGCATGCTCTCCCAGGGGGTTCAGTGACTGCCGACCTCCCTGGTGCATCTTCCCCTCCCAGCCCAACTACAGCCTCCTCCAGGGTCACTCTGTCGACCTGCCCAGATACTCTATCATGCTCACCCAGGGGGTTCAGTGACTGCCGACCTTCCTGGTGCATCTTCCCCTCCCAGTCCAACTACAGCCTCCTCCAGGGTCACTCTGTCGACCTGCCCAGATACTCTGGCATGCTCACCCAGGGGGTTCAGTGACTGCCGACCTTCCTGGTGCATCTTCCCCTCCCAGCCCAACTACAGCCTCCTCCAGAGTCACTCTGTCGACCTGCCCAGATACTCTAGCATGCTCACCCAGGGGGTTCAGTGACTGCCGACCTTCCTGGTGCATCTTCCCCTCCCAGTCCAACTACAGCCTCCTCCAGAGTCACTCTGTCGTCCTGCCCAGATACTCTAGCATGTTCTCCCAGGGGGTTCAGTGACTGCCGACCTCCCTGGTGCATCTTCCCCTCCCAGCCCAACTACAGCCTCCTCCAGGGTCACTCTGTCGACCTGCCCAGATACTCTAGGATGCTCACCCAGGGGGTTCAGTGACTGCCGACCTCCCTGGTGCATCTTCCCCTCCCAGCCCAACTACAGCCTCCTCCAGGGTCACTCTGTCGACCTGCCCAGATACTCTAGCATGCTCTCCCAGGGGGTTCAGTGACTGCCGACCTCCCTGGTGCATCTTCCCCTCCCAGCCCAACTACAGCCTCCTCCAGAGTCACTCTGTCGACCTGCCCAGATACTCTAGCATGCTCTCTCAGGGGGTTTCGTGACTGCCGACCTCTCTGGTGCATCTTCCCCTCCCAGCCCAACTACAGCCTCCTCCAGAGTCACTCTGTCGACCTGCCCAGACACTCTAGCATGCTCTCCCAGGGGGTTCAGTGACTGCCGACCTCCCTGGTGCATCTTCCCCTCCCAGCCCAACTACAGGCTCCTCCAGGTCACTGTGTCGACCTGCCCAGATACTCTAGCATGCTCTCCCAGGGGGTTCAGTGACTGCCGACCTCCCTGGTGCATCTTCCCCTCCCAGCCCAACTACAGCCTCCTCCAGGGTCACTCTGTCGACCTGCCCAGATACTCTAGCATGCTCTCCCAGGGGGTTCAGTGACTGCCGACCTCCCTGGTGCATCTTCCCCTCCCAGTCCAACTGCAGCCTCCTCCAGGGTCACTCTGTCGACCTGCCCAGATACTCTAGCATGCTCTCCCATGGGGTTCAGTGACTGCCGACCTCCCTGGTGCATCCTCCCCTCCCAGCCCAACTACAGCCTCCTCCAGGGTCATTCTGTCGATCTGCCCAGATACTCTAGCATGCTCACCCAGGGGGTTCAGTGACTGCCGACCTCCCTGGTGCATCTTCCCCTCCCAGCCCAACTACAGCCTCCTCCAGGGACACTCTGTCGACCTGCCCAGATACTCTAGCATGCTCACCCAGGGGGTTCAGTGACTGCCGACCTCCCTGGTGCATCTTCCCCTCCCAGCCCAACTACAGCCTCCTCCAGGGTCACTCTGTCGACCTGCCCAGATACTCTAGCATGCTCTTCCATGGGGTTCAGTGACTGCCGACCTCCCTGGTGCATCTTCCCCTCCCAGCCCAACTACAGCCTCCTCCAGGGTCACTCTGTCGGCCTGTCCAGATACTCTAGCATGCTCTCCCACGGGGTTCAGTGACTGCCGACCTCCCTGGTGCATCTTCCCCTCCCAGTCCAACTGCAGCCTCCTCCAGGGTCACTCTGTCGACCTGCCCAGATACTCTAGCATGCTCTCCCATGGGGTTCAGTGACTGCCGACCTCCCTGGTGCATCCTCCCCTCCCAGCCCAACTACAGCCTCCTCCAGGGTCACTCTGTCGGCCTGTCCAGATACTCTAGCATGCTCTCCCACGGGGTTCAGTGACTGCCGACCTCCCTGGTGCATCTTCCCCTCCCAGTCCAACTACAGCCACCTCCAGGGTCACTCTGTCGACCTGCCCAGATACTCTAGCATGCTCTCCCAGGGGGTTCAGTGACTGTCGACCTCTCTGGTGTATCTTCCCCTCCCAGCCCAACTACAGCCTCCTCCAGAGTCACTCTGTCGACCTGCCCAGATACTCTAGCATGCTCTCCCAGGGGGTTCAGTGACTGCCGACCTCCCTGGTGCATCTTCCTCTCCCAGCCCAACTACAGCCTCCTCCAGGGTCACTCTGTCGACCTGCCCAGATACTCTAGCATGCTCTCCCACGGGGTTCCGTGACTGCCGACCTCCCTGGTGCATCTTCCCCTCCCAGCCCAACTACAGCCTCCTCCAGGGTCACTCTGTCGACCTGCCCAGATACTCTAGCATGCTCTCCCAGGGGGTTCCGTGACTGCCGACCTCCCTGGTGCATCTTCCTCTCCCAGCCCAACTACAGCCTCCTCCAGGGTCACTCTGTCGACCTGCCCAGATACTCTAGCATGCTCTCCCAGGGGGTTCCGTGACTGCCGACCTCCCTGGTGCATCTTCCCCTCCCAGCCCAACTACAGCCTCCTCCAGGGTCACTCTGTCGACCTGCATATAGTCGTCAAGGAAATAAGCAATAAGATAATTTGTACAAATGTTTATCTCAACTAACACAAAGAAGATATAGCAATAAGAGTTTGTAAGAATGGTTAGTACAAGAGTGAGTAGAGAAAGTCATGTGAGTGCAACACGTCAGATTGGAAAGGTGTAGTCTGTGTTGTATACATAAGGCTGTGACGCACGCGCAGTTGTTTGTACAGACGTGCAGAGAGAATTAAAAATGTTGGAAACAAGTTGTGCTGCCAGTTTTAATGGAATGTATATTTCATCGTATTTTAATTAAAACTTGTTCCACAAAATAATGAATGTTAATTGGTGGAACGTTGTCATTCATTTACTACGCATTATAAGCAAAGGAATATCGTAAAACAATCTGCTGCTTTCACATGGAGGAGGTCATTGTTAACATCTGTTTGTTGTTCGCTTCTATCAGATACATAGGTGCGGGGGAAGTAAGTTACTGATGTCTTACAAAACACTATGTTGCGGTTAATATACTAGCTCAATTTCGTGTGACATATTTATGAGTACTTGCTTACTTATTCACTTCCTTTCTCCCTCCCTCCCCAGGTCGGACACACCTTTGACCTCTTTAGCAAGGGCATCCCATATTGCATTGGATTGTGGAAGCAATTCTTTGGTGTTTGTTCATCCAAAATTCGTTCAACATGATCTAAACGTTTTATTCTTCTTGTTTTATAAACCTTACAATATTTTCTTTTTCTAGTACAGTAAAACCTGGCTAAACCGGACCCCCTATGATCCTAACGCGGAAACGGAGCAGTTTTTCTGGAACCGTTTGCATAAATAACCTGAGAGGGATTTCCATTGTGCTTAATACATAGTTACGTGCTTTGATAACGAACTGATGGAGAAACTGCAATGAAGTATGACATATAAGTAGAAACAATAGCAAAACATACAATTGAACCTATTTCTTGTTTATAGAATTTTATTTTAAATTATTCCCTTAGTTTAATTCTGTGCGATTATATTTTTTGAAACTGCTTTTTCTTTATACGCTTAACGTATAAAAATGAATAACGATGTTCCATTTGACACAAGTATAAGTTCTCCAAAACTTGCACAAATAACAATGAATATCTCCGAAATAGTTCACTCGACCAAAAAATTGTATTCAGATATAAATTGTGTGTTTTAGCAAGATATACATTTTTTCTGAAGTAAGATTTGGTCTATGTTTTACGGTTTACCAGTTATTCAAAAGTCATCCAGAGTAAACAAGACTTTATAGGCTATAGCCAGAAAATTCAAGATATATCTGTCATTTGTCATAAAAATCTCTGAAATATATGGCATTTTAGTCAAAATGGTTAGAACCATTTTCAAGAAAATAGAAATTTTCAAAATATTTTTCATGTAAAAGGTAGTTTATGGTGAAGTAATTTTCTTCAAAATCTTCGTGTAGCATCCTTGAAAGGTATTAAACTTAAATACCAACTTTGGTTTTTAACCGACTTTTCGTTCGAGTTATACTGTCGACACACACACACACACATGGACCTTTTTCTAAAAATGTTTTTTTTTTAAAAAAAAAAAGATTCAGGGGCCCTCAAAATATATATTTCCGGTGAAATCTCGACATAAAATGTTTGGATGGAATACAATACTTCCTCTACTATATACCCACTAGACACAGACGGCCCGCCTCGGTAGCGTGATGGTTAGCGTTTCTGCCTCACGTTCAAGAGGTCGCGAGTTCCGAGGTTTTCCCTTATCTTAAAGCTTCATGGACCTCAGGCTCATTTGACCATCATTTCACCTGTTTTATGCATTCACAGAAAAAGAAAAGAAAAATATACAGTGTAATAAAAATGCCAGCATTGAGTGTAAATTATGACACAATGTTTTTGCGTTGACAATATCTGGCCTCCTGTGTGTTGTGATCATACGACTGACTAGCCCTCTCCCACTTCCTATAGTCCATACTCAGCAAATTTTGTTTTTGTGTATGGAGGTTCATTAGAATTCAGCATATCAGATAGAATGGTCGAGAGTCGAACTCAGGATTGAGAGGCACAAACGCTTGCCTTTGCATCCTGGTAATTCTACTGGGAAATTTGAAACTTCACTGTATAACGTTCTGTGGGTTAGTGGGCGGACGCTGGTCGGCCATAGAGTTACCTTCTCTAATGACCTATCAGCGTAATTAAATTTTTCTATGACACTGCTGGGACTGTTGACATATGTGCCGCTGTGTTTGTTGCAAGGATAGTTAATAAATACACTTACTTCCACTGTTTACAATTTACGTCACCTCCACAATCATGATAATTTTATGTATTTCACTCACAGGACTTTCCCTACTCAGTCTTTTGCACACTTTTGCTACAAAGTCTTATTCTTCTATGTACTTCATATTATTACAGAGAAACAAGACACAATTGGATATAGTATACTTGAAATCGGTGATCTCTTCAGCACAGGGAGCAGGAAGAAATCACATGGTGGGACTATAGGGTGTAGTCTCAGTTCCTTACATTGTTACATTAGCGGTGTGAAGGTGTTGATGAAGGATGGTTGAAACCTAATCCCTAATGTCCTTGTAGGTTAGTCTTGGATCTTCCCTAATCATTGTGGTGATGTTGGTCTCTTCATCTTTAAGAGATTGCCGCCCCCTCTTAAATTCTACAAACCAGTGTCACGTGACAGAGAATAGTCCCCAAAAGTCCCTCTCAAACACTCAAGTGACTGTGTTTCATTTAAGTCACATTTGAAGTCGTACAAAATCATTACATGAAAATGTTCTCTCTCAATCTCCATTGTACTTGAAAAAATGTTCATACTTTCCAGACTTCAGACTTAAACTGAGCAACAATGAATGACAGTGCTACCATTGTATTACCAATGACTCAGCTATTTTGACATAGCAACAACACCTTCCCAGGGGTGTCCAATTTTCCGTGTCTCAATACATATCCAGTGATCGTCGCATTTAAGTTACATTTTGTACAATAAGCGATGTTAAGTGTTTTCTCTGATACGGTGATGAGTAAATAGAATGCAGAAGACTGACACGAGAAGCGAATGTGAAAGGAAAAACGTTTTGTGAACCGTGTTGGATTAAACATTTATGTTTACCACAGAAAATTACTGCACATCCAGTGAAATTAATTACAGTGATTGCTTAATGTTTGTCTGTCGTAATGAAGTTAACATTGAGCTCATTACCAGCTCCCCCTGTCTCTCTCTTTTAACGTGCAGTTAAAACAAATATCGCCTTTACTGTTAAGGTTCACTGCTTTCTCTACTATATGTAGTAAGTAGAGCAAGTATTGTATTCCACCCAAAAATTCGATGTCGAGATTTCACCGGAAATGTTTGTTTCGAAGCTCCCTGAATTAGAAAAAAGCCATTTTAGGAAAGCATTTTTATGTGTGAGTGCCTGTTTGTCATTCTGCATAACCCAAAAACTAAAAGTCGGTTAAGCTATGCAACACAAAGCTCCACCCTAAACTACCCTTTGTTAAAAGTTTTGATTTTCCAAAAAATGACTAACAATTTTGATTACACCACGTTGAAATTACATTATCCTATGACGAGCGAAAAAATGGAGGAAATCAATTTTCACTTGCAATTTCAGAAAAATATAAACAATTGAACGTTCAAACTGGTAATAACTAGCCACATGAGAAATTGGACACAAATTCTAAAGGCTTCTTAAGTAGTAGATATATGTGTAGGTATGTTTCAAGGTTTATCAGTTATACAAAATTCATGCATAGTGAAGAGCACTTAAGAGACTATTCCCAAAAAATTGAACTTATACACTTAATTTAAGATAACGATATCCTAAACAGTCTTTGGAACCATTTTTCAGAAAGTGAAAATTTTTAAATTGTTTGTCACTTAAAGGAGTTCAGTTCAGTTCAGTTCAGTTTGTTTATTATAAAGTATTGGCCTGGTGCCGGTACATAGGGCCCAGCTTACAGGCTATATTTGACATTTATATACAATTTGCTTACTTATAACTAATTATAGTTTTCGGTTTGTGCAAAAACCCATACGGTGACCGTCTATCGGTAACCGAGAATAGTTTCCTTATGTCCTTTACACACACCTTCACTGGCACACCAGAAATATGCGTCCCAGCGCACTGCACTATTTACACTTCATATATACACTTTCCCGCAGTTTTCCTGCGCGGGCAGGGGACAGCTCCTGAATATTTTCCGAGGCGAGGGCCTCTGCCGAAACATGTGTGTGGCTTAGGACCGAGGTTGCGTGGACGCGCATTTGTCGGCGAGTCGTGCCGCTTCTAGAATATTTTTATTCTAGTATGCTTGCGGTGCTTCGGCTCGCCTTTGCCGATGTTGGCGATCACGTCATTCTCGTGGTTTCTAATGCGTGTCGATGCCGCCATTGCTCGTTTTTCAATTGCCTCAGGGATGAATGGGATCCGGGTTTCGCGGTGAAGAGTGCGGTTAGTGGTGAGGAGTGGATCAGAGAGGATTTTTCTGAGGGAGAGGTTTTGGAGGGTTTGGAGTTGTTTGAGGGCAGTTTTGGAGGCATTAGCCCAGGCCACACATGCATACAGGACCACCGAGAGAATAAATGACCTATATAGTATAAGTTTTGACTTTAGTCGCAACTGTTTACTACGGAAGATGGGGGCGCACAACTTTAGCCGCTGTGTGCCTTTATTGGCACTATTTTTTATGTGGGTGGACCAACACATTGTACGGTCCAAGGTAACACCTAAGTACTTAACCTGCTGACGGCAGTGCAATATTTGACCACCGACCGTTAGGTCCATTGCCAAGGTGTGATGCCGCTTAGAGAAATGAATCAGCTGGCATTTGTCGGGGTTAATTTTGATTTTCCAGTCATGTTGCCATGAGAGGAAGTTGTTCACATAACGTTGCATTTCTGCAAGGCCGAAACGTGGATTTCTATGGTGGTTGTATATTGCAGTGTCGTCAGCATACATGGCGACCTTGCATCTGGCATCCACTGGGAAGTCATTGGTGAATAATATGTACAGAAAAGGGGATATCGTATGGTAGGTATTTGTTCAAAATCTTAGAACCACATCCTTCAAAGTTTGGCTTGTGGTTGGTTGATTGTTAAATTGGTTGATCGATTGGTCGATTAGTTGATTGGTTGGTCGATTGATTGATTAGTTGATTGGTTGGTTGATTCGTTGGTTAATAGGTTGGTTGACAATTCGTTGATTTGTTGATTGGTTGATTGACTGATTGGTTGGTTGATCTGTTGATTGATTGGATAATGCATTGGTCGCTTGTTTGATTGGTCGGCCAGTAAGTTTGTTGATCGTTTGATTGGTTGATTGTATCAAGAACTGTGATGATAGTATTCACCAAGAGCGGGTCCTTATAGGTAGTTCGTCGAGGCGACGGTAGACACTGAGAAGATGAATGGAAGGACAAGAAATCTGAGAGAAGTGTGACCTTGAAGTCATACTAAACTTGTGGACCTCCCTTAATCGAGTGGACATCAAAACATGTATTTCTTGTGAAATGTGTATGCTCTAGCTACCGGGAGGTGTATGAGTTACGCTTTGTCGTGGACCTAGCCTTATAGAGAGCAATTATAAGTTGACAAACACTTGAATGTTCAATAAGAATGTCTACAAGATTGAAGGAGGAACCCTTCAAACTCTGTCAAGTGTATAATAATGGAGATTATAGCGAGCGAACAAGGGAGCATCGTCTCTCTCTCGCATTGATTAATTCAGGATCACCAAGTACAAGAAGCTTCTCCAAGTTTTCAACCACTTTATATGTACTCTTGCCTTCTGAACTCTGAGTCGTCGTCGTATAGAAGCAATTAAGTTAATATTTATATAATCCTGGCGTGATTAAAACGACATAAATGGTACAATATTACCTTGTATCTGGAGCCAGTATGAGAAAATGTCACCACCACCACAACACAATTTTCTCCAATGTGCCTGTAATAAAACGTGAGCTTGTCACTCTCGGCACTGGGTTCAAAATGTCATTACCTTTTATAAGTGTTGACAATACATCTCTGATAATACAAAATTATTAATTATTTTTACGTATTTTAATACTAAAAAATCTGATATGTTACACTCACATGACTTTCTCTACTCTTGTACTAACCATTCTTACAAACTCTTATTCCTATATCTTCTTCGTGTTAGTTGAGATAAACATTTGTACAAATTATCTTATTGCTTATGTCCTTGTAGGTACAAGAGGAATATTGGAATACTGTAGGCTTTGGGCGATAGTCAAATATTTTAAAACTTTGAGATCCGTTCTCTTTGCACACCTAACATATAAAAAAACGAGTAACGATGTTCCATTTGACAAAAGTATAAGTTCTTCAAAGCTCACACAAATAACAAAGAATATCTCCGAAATGGTTGATTGTACAACAAAAATTATTTACACATAAATTCTGCATTTTAACAAGAACTAAGAAGTCATTACATTAATTTAAATTATTGCTAGACCTCGGTACTTGGAACATATTTTGTATCTCAGCTTTTGTCTCTGACCATTTCCTATGGAGATATTTTGCTTTTGTCGAAAACAAACTGGCAACACTGCAGATTGTGTGGGTGTCACTTTCACTAGGTCTCGTGAACGTCAACAAACACCATCTATCCTACCATATTTACTGTGAGAGTGTAGACCAATCAGAATCGTTAACTCCCAAATCATTGCACGAGTCTGCAACCAACCGACCTGTATATAGCCAGAAACCGGTTCAGTTCTCTGACCAACCTCAACACAACGTTGTCAAGTTACTTCACGTCTGAAAGAGCTGCTCGGAGTATTCCTTTACGTCTTTTAAGTGATTAATTATTTCGAAACGCTGTGTGACGTCAGAAATAAGTTACTCTACGCATCTTACAAGTAACGAACAGTTATCTTCGTACATTCTTGTGGAATTATGCATCCAATTTGGAACAAAAACCATTTATTTTTTAGAAATCGGCTGATCAAAGAACAAAATGCCAGTATACCTTTTTGTTTGTAATGCTTCTATGAAGAAGGAATGTAATGACTTGCCTTCCATGTTGTATATTTCTGGTGAAATATCGACAAATTCAATACTTACCCCACTTAGTCTACGTGGTGGAAGAAGAATGGGTAGAGAAGTACATGTGATCAGATACTAACGAGGGGGTGATGACGAAAGAGATAAAGCTGGCCGGGGTGGGGGTTACATTTAGAACATTCTACTGCAAGGCAGTGTCTGTGACACAAGCAACCAACCCAGGGGGTTGAACTACCCCATGATGTTAATTACAAGTCACTTTTCCTACCCCAATGGGCAAGAACCGGCCTGCTATTACAGCAATATTGCGAAACAAGAGAAACGCAGTGGCGTGCACCATATGCCTTAATATTCCACGTCTGTGGTCGCTCAGCAACCCTCTTATTAGTGTGACGTCATCACCAAGTGTTGCACACAAACGGTATTTCTTCCATGGAATTGAGTTTGCATTTCCTTCTCTATTGTTAGTTAAATGGACGGACGGGCGGGCAGGCGGCGTCGTACTCTCAAATAATGAAAATTAACTAACTTTCGCTTACCAAAAAATCTGATGCGTTGCACTCACATTACTTTCTCTACTCTTGTATTGAGATATACATTTGTACAAATTATATTATTGTTAAGTTTCTTATAGGTAGGGGGGGGGATACAGAAAGTTTAACTATTGCAAAATTCGTTTAAATAACATGGAATATCTGCGAAAAGGTTCACTCCACGATAACATCCATTTGGATATAAGGAGATGTTTTAACAAGATGTGGCATTACAATTAAAATTGTTAAAACCATTTTCCATAAAATCAAAATGTAAAAAAATTTACTTGTAATGATTAGTTTATGGAGAGGAATTTTCTTCAAAATCCCCGTGTCGCATCCTTAAAAAATATTAAGCTCAAATACGAAATTTCGTTTCTAATAGGACATTTTTACTTTCTCTACTGGTAAGTAGGGGAAGTATTGTATTCCACCCAAAAATTCGAAGTCGAGATTTCACCGGAAATACATGTTTTGAGGCCCCCTGAATCCAAAAAAAGCATTTTTAGAAAAAGGTCTGTGTGTCTGTGTCCGCGTGTCTGTCAGTCTGTCAGTCTGTGGACAGCATAGCTCAAAAACGAAAAGTCGGTTAAAAACGAAAGTTGGTATTTAAGTTTAATGTCGTTCAAGGATGTGACACGAAGATTTTGAAGAAAACAGCCCCACCCTAAACTACCCTTTACATGGGAAATTTTTCGAAAATTTTGATTTTCTTGAAAATGGCTCTAACGATTTTGACTAAAATGTCATATGTTTGAGATATTTTTATGACAAATGAAATGTATATCTTGAATTTTCTTGCTATAGCCCCTGTAGTCGTATTTACTCTGGACGACTTTTGCATAACTGGTAAACCGTTAGAGATAGACCAAATTATACTATACAAAAAATGTAGACCTTGCTAAAATACACAATTTATGTCTCAATAAATTTTCTTGTAGGGTGAACCATTTCGGAGATATACTTTGTTATGTGTGTGAGTTTCGGAAAACTTGGAACTTTCGTGAAATGGGTCATCGTTGTTCATGTTTTTATGTTACGTGTACAAAGAGAACGGAATCTCAAAGCTTTAAAAGATTTGACTATCGCACAAAGCCTACTGTTCTAACATTCCCCTTGTACCTACAAGGAAATAAGCAATAACATAATTTGTACAAATGCTTATCTCAACTAACACGAAGAAGATATAGGAATAAGAGTTTGTAAGAATGGTTAGTACAAGAGTAGAGAAAGTCAAAGAGTAGAGAAAGTCATGTGAGTGCAACACATCAGATTTTTCTAAAAGAAGTCTTTTTGGATCTACGGGACATCAAACATATTTCCGGAGAAATCTCGACATCAAATTTTTGGGTGGAATACAATACTTGCTCTACTTACGTAGTAGACTTTATACTTATCCTGTCTACTTATTATTAATATAGACTATTCCACTCAGGCGATATTGTCACTTCCTGGTTATGGACATTTGAAGTTGTACAAATTCATTACATGAAAATGTTCTCTCTGAATCTCCACTGTACTTGACAAAACGTTCACACTTTCCAGACTTCAAACATAAACTGAGCAACAATGAATGATACAACAATGGTATGACTGCTACCATTGTATTACGAATGAGTCAGCTATTTTGACAAAGCAATAGTGTTCTCCCCAGGGGTGTCCAATTCTCATGTCTCAATATATATTTAGCGATCGTCATGTTTATTATTAAGAAGTGTATGATAAAATGTTCTGTTTTTAATGTGATAATAAGACAAATTTTATATTATAAATACTTATGTGTATGTAATGTTGGTTATAAGTCGAGATAAAATATTTTTGTTTTAGTTGTGAGATTTGCGGCGACGTTAGACCTAAGTGGTAGACGAACGGTCTAACCATCGTCTGGAGTCAAACCCAGGGTCCATAGGTTCCTCTGCTCCCCGATAGACGTCTGGGGGTTTAGGGCTTAAATACAGGCACTAAAGATTAAATATTTTGGACATTATTTTAGCTTATTCTCTTTTTTAAAATGTCTAACCGTACTTGTTGGTGAACCTAAGGCCCTAACATATGCTGTAACAGAAAGTGAAGGAACGAACGAACGAGCGATTGGCTGTGCAGGAACACGTGATGTGGCTGATATAAAATGTTAGTGCACGACATGTTGATATTCAGGAGTTGTAACTCTCGCTCAAATGTGTGTTTGGAACACGCGAGTGACATGACTTGTACAAATACCACGGCAGTCATCAGTTATCAGTATTACAGCACCTCACTTGGACCTGAGGCAAGCTTCCGTCCATAATAACTCCATCTTTACTGAATCTGCTGCAGTGGTGAACACTCAGAGGCATTTTAGTAGCAATTAACGTCTACTGTACAGTGGAACTTGGATAATTCGAACAATTATAACTCTAATCGTCGTTAAATCCAAGCCTTTTATTGGTCTGTTGAATTTTGTATTAAAGTAATGTAGAAGATACATGTAATTACAATTTTGTGTTCTTAATTGGAAGTTTTTGTTCAGAATTGTCAGTCGAAATTTAATCTAAACGCAAATAACTGTCTATGCGTTTCTCAAAAGAGGATTGTTTGTTCTGGAGGGTGGAATATCTTTCGTAGCTGCCGGTCTTGAGCTTCTATACGTGCTCCCGCATCCCCTTGTTGAAAACAGGTGCACTTCCTACTGTTCAGCGTGTTCAATGCCACTATAGTGAACCACTACAAGACTTAAACTTTTGTCCCTCATTTGAGAATTTGAAGAGGTTTCGAGGAAATAATCCAAAATCACGAAACAATACAACTTATATAAAGAATAAGGGATAATTTGCTAAACTGTCAATTTCACACTAACGTTTGCTATTCTAATTTTAATATTTAGATGAAATAGATAGTGTTTGTAAGAATAGTTAGTGCAAGAGTGAGTAGGGAAAGTCATGTGAGTGTAATGCTAATATGAAATGATCCTCGGATCCTACTGTAATGTTAATTTGGGTCTAGTATTGCCAACCTTATGTCACATCCTCTTACGTTGTATGCAGTTCTTCAGAGAATTCCTTTCGATCCCTTCGAGAACATTCCAGAATGATTCGGGCCGCTCATCTACCGTCGCATCTAAGAATAAACTAAGTTCAAAAGGTACTTGATTAATGAAGTAAGTGCTTAAACTGCATTTTCATGTGTTTAATGTACTTTATTTTGCAATACTTTATCGTTGGTCAGAAGAAGTTGAATGGAAAATAACACAAACCTTCCGCTCGACCACCACAGCCCTGCCAGGTGCGGTATGCGGGAGCTATCCATAACTTGGTGATTTTACAACCCATTAGTGTAAGTTTAACATTCTATTGCTGTTTTATCTTTGTTAATGAACATGGCTGAAGCTGTTACGCTTCTTATACAAACTTATAAGTGCCAACATTGAATTATTGAACTATTTAACATTTATAGATAAATGAAAGCTTTCAGGGCCGGGGTCATAATTAGTAAAATAGGCTTCTTCCGGGCTAAGAGGCCGTGGTGCACATTCCTCTCCCAGACGTTTCGCTTAAAGGTGCGGCAGGCATCATCAGCGGCGGTGTATAACGCTCCTAGGTCTCTCAGTCGCTAGCAGATGTTTATCACGTAAGATTTAAAACTACTTTGAAACACATTGTACATATAACCAATCCGCCACTGCAACACAGTGCACGGCTAGGGGTTAAAGAGTGGCAAAGTTCACGTATACTGGAAGGAGGTGAACCCAACCTCCCCTCTTTCGCAAACGTTGGACATCGCTGTTCTGGACAACAGACAATTATTATTGTTACAGGAAGATGTCCAAGTGACAAGTAATAAAATGCAGCATTTCTGCTTTCCGAAGCTGTTTTTTTTTTCATGTTTGTACATGCCTGTTCTTGCTAAATTGCTAACAGAATTGCTATAATAATATCTTCTTATCTTTACAGGTAAGAAATCACAATTCCGATTTCTACAATATTCATGCTCGACGTGGTAAGTGAAATATCAAAGTAATTGTCATATTTTGGCCTTAAAGTTATTCACTACTAACTTTTAATAACTCCCTGCCTAAAAGAAAGAAAGAATGGTTTTATAGCGAGAAATGGTGTGAATATATTTGCTTGAACAACGTGGAAGTAGTTTGTGTAGCGTTTTTCATTACATAACCTAAATCGGTAACAATTTATACTAGCGGTGCTCAACCGCAGGCAAGTTAGGGGAGGTTGAAATCACCTCCTTCCTCCCGCTGGGACAGAATAACACCCTTTGTATCTATCTCTCAAGCTTGTACTATGCGATGTATTACATTCACATTTATTTTTCTGTTCGGTTTTCTTTCAGTAAAACATACACATATCTATGTCTACTTGTCTTTGAGTCTACAATTTAAATAAAAATGCAGTGTATTACATTCAGAGGCGTTTCTCTACCCGCTTTTCTTCGTCTGGTGTTTCTGATTGTTAGTGTGTTCGCGGTCTGGGACTGAAACAAGAGAATACTATAGCGGAAGTGGAACCTAAGTGTAAATGTTGCAGATATACAGGAAACACTGTCTTAGTTATCTCTAATGTAAGTGTTACGATCCCAGGCGCCGTAACCGGGATTTGAACCCCTACACGAGGCTGTTGTGGCCACAGAATGTAATAATTTCAGACATTTGCAAGCTGAGATGTGTGATTTTGCTGATAAAACATGGTTAGGTATGTGGAGAACAGGCCCTGCTCTGTGATCATGTGCTAAAAGGGTTTTTAGGCGGGTAGCTTTAAAAGCAACAGAGGAGTAACTCTCCTGGGAGTTGGTGTCGGGTTTTTGTTGGTTTGTTCCATTCCAGGAAATTAGTATTCAAGCTCCTGGGAGAGAGAGAGACAGCAGACTCCAGATTACATTCAGCGAATCGTAATATCTACACACACTTCCTACTCGCTTTTCTTTAATACGATACGAGCTTCTAAAATACTTTAAAAATTGCAACATTACTAATAACGAAAATGTTACTTTACGGGTGATTAAGATGACATAAATCGTGTGCGATTACTCTATTTCTGGCACCAGTATCAGGAAATGAATAACTTCACTACCATAGCAACAAGACAGTGACGTCATCAACATAACGTGGCAGCAATAAATCATAAAATCGTCACTTTCGGCAAAACTCAAACACAAAAATCACCTCAACTAATAAAGTACAGCTGGCAAACAAAAGATAAGAATTTAAAAATAAACTACAATAGCAAAGTTCACTTTAAAAACATCCAAAATACTTTTAGGCTACATCATTCTTAAAACAGTTAATTCTGTTGCTTATATTATTTAAGTATTAATTTGTTTAGTAGCGCAGTGGTAGCGCGCCTGCCTGAGGCGCGGAGGACCCGGGTTCGATCCCCGCTACCGGCATGGGATTTTTCCCCCCGCTGGGAGGTCTGGTACGGGGTGCACTCAGCCTCGTTAGGTCTCTGGGGGGCCAATTGAGGAGCTATCCTGATAGAAAGGTAGCGTCCCTAAAAGGTCAAAGTAGTCACCTTACGGTGGGGGAGTCGGCGTGCTGACACCCAACCTGCACTCCTCCGTGGCCTTGGCTGCGGCTGGAGGACGTAGCGGCCGGGCGATGAGGGTAACCTCTGAATAAGGGGAAGACGCCCTAGGGAAGTTAATTTGTTTATATTATGTTACTAAACATATATGAATGTGTTACGTAAAACAAAAGTGAGTTCAGAAAACCACATTAATATAGTACGTTTTATTTAACTTTGAATCATAGAAAATACTATGAACTGTATGCTGTAGGGCAAGTAAAAAACTGAGTAGAAAAAACCATCTGAATTTAATCCGTTACATAGTAAAAGGATAGCAGCTCAATAGTAGAGTTAACTAATAGTCAAATGTTTTAAGAGTTAGTTGATATGCAACGACTGTGAAGTTTGTATGGCTAGGATATAAACAAATCTGATGTGTTACACTCACATGACTTTCTCTACTCTTGTACTAACCATTCTTACAAACTCTTATTCCTATATCTTCTTCGTGTTAGTTGAGATAAACATTTGTACAAATTATCTTATTGCTTATTTCCTTGTAGGTACAAGGGGAATATGGGAACATAGTAGACTTTGAGCGATAGTCAAATGTTTTAAAGCTTTGAGATCGCGTTCTCATTGCACGCTTAACATATAAAAAATGAGCAACGATGTTCCATTTCAAGAAAGTTTTGTTTTCCGAAGCTCACACAAATAACAAGGAATATCTCCGAAATGATTCACCCTACAAAAACATTTATTCATATATTGTGTCTGAAGAAATTTTTTTGTAGAGTTAACCATTTCTGAGATGTTCCTCGTTATTTGTGTCAGTTTTGGAGAACTTATATGGTACATCGCTATTCATTTTTTATATATTAACCGTGCAAAGAGAACGGGATCTCAAAGTTTTAAAAGATTTTACTATCGCTCAAAGTCTACTGCACTGCCATATTCCCCATGTACCTACAAGGAAATAAGCAATAAGATAATTTGTACAAATGTTCATGTTAAGTAACACGAAGAAGGCCAGATATACTGTAATTTCATAACAAGCCAGGCCAGAAAGATGACAAAGAAACCAACTGTAGGGGGAAATCTGACCATTCAGCAAGTGCGGTCGACGGGTGTTGAACCCACGGACAGCTGGATGTTGCCACATTAGTAGGAGCTGAGTAATTAAGTTGTGCAACTATAAGTTTGTACCGTATTGTGTTTTAAGTACAAGTTTGGTCGTAGGAAACTGCGTAGCCACACAGACAGAGAGAGACGTGAATTTATTGCTGGCTACTTGAGATTTTCATTATCGTGAAGATGAATTACTTGATAAGTTGGGGGCTTACTCATTTATCACTCACTCCCTCACTCACTCCCTAGCAGCTACTTGCATCCACTTCTTACACTGCAACCTGCGTCAGTCCAACCGGATTTGTGTACAATAACATCCACGTTTCCATGTTCAACTGAACAAGGAATGACATCGATATGTGTACAATCACATTCTCAATAACATCCACGTTTCCATGTTGAACTGAATAAGGAATGACATCGATATGTGTACAATCACATTCTCAATAACATCCACGTTTCCATGTTCAACTGAATAAGGAATGACATCGATATGTGTACAATCACATTCTCAATAACATCCACGTTTCCATGTTCAACTGAATAAGGAATGACATCGATATGTGTACAATCACATTCTCAATAACATGCACGTTTCCATGTTCAACTGAATAAGGAATGACATCGATATGTGTACAATCACATTCTCAATAACATGCACGTTTCCATGTTCAACTGAATAAGGAATGACATCGATATGTGTACAATCACATTCTCATCAACATCCACGTTTCCATGTTCAACTGAATAAGGAATGACATCGATATGTGTACAATCACATTCTCAATAACATCCACGTTTCCATGTTCAACTGAATAAGGAATGACATCGATATGTGTACAATCACATTCTCAATAACATCCACGTTTCCATGTTCAACTGAATAAGGAATGACATCGATATGTGTACAATCACATTCTCATCAACATCCACGTTTCCATGTTCAACTGAATAAGGAATGACATCGATATGTGTACAATCACATTCTCAATAACATCCACGTTTCCATGTTCAACTGAATAAGGAATGACATCGATATGTGTACAATCACATTCTCAATAACATCCACGTGTCCATGTTCAACTGAATAAGGAATGACATCGATATGTGTACAATCACATTCTCAATAACATCCACGTTTCCATGTTGAACTGAATAAGGAATGACATCGATATGTGTACAATCACATTCTCAATAACATCCACGTTTCCATGTTGAACTGAACAAGGAATGACATCGATATGTGTACAATCACATTCTCAATAACATCCACGTTTCCATGTTGAACTGAATAAGGAATGAGATCGATATGTGTACAATCACATTCTCAATAACATCCACGTTTCCATGTTGAACTGAACAAGGAATGACATCGATATGTGTACAATCACATTCTCAATAACATGCACGTTTCCATGTTGAACTGAATAAGGAATGACATCGATATGTGTACAATCACATTCTCAATAACATCCACGTTTCCATGTTGAACTGAATAAGGAATGACATCGATATGTGTACAATCACATTCTCAATAACATGCACGTTTCCATGTTCAACTGAATAAGGAATGACATCGATATGTGTACAATCACATTCTCAATAACATCCACGTTTCCATGTTCAACTGAATAAGGAATGACATCGATATGTGTACAATCACATTCTCAATAACATCCACGTTTCCATGTTCAACTGAATAAGGAATGACATCGATATGTGTACAATCACATTCTCAATAACATCCACGTTTCCATGTTCAACTGAATAAGGAATGACATCGATATGTGTACAATCACATTCTCAATAACATCCACGTTTCCATGTTGTACTGAATAAGGAATGACATCGATATGTGTACAATCACATTCTCAATAACATCCACGTTTCCATGTTCAACTGAATAAGGAATGACATCGATATGTGTACAATCACATTCTCAATAACATCCACGTTTCCATGTTCAACTGAATAAGGAATGACATCGATATGTGTACAATCACATTCTCAATAACATCCACGTTTCCATGTTCAACTGAATAAGGAATGACATCGATATGTGTACAATCACATTCTCAATAACATCCACGTTTCCATGTTCAACTGAATAAGGAATGACATCGATATGTGTACAATCACATTCTCAATAACATGCACGTTTCCATGTTCAACTGAATAAGGAATGACATCGATATGTGTACAATCACATTCTCAATAACATCCACGTTTCCATGTTCAACTGAATAAGGAATGACATCGATATGTGTACAATCACATTCTCATCAACATCCACGTTTCCATGTTCAACTGAATAAGGAATGACATCGATATGTGTACAATCACATTCTCATCAACATCCACGTTTCCATGTTCAACTGAATAAGGAATGACATCGATATGTGTACAATCACATTCTCAATAACATCCACGTTTCCATGTTCAACTGAATAAGGAATGACATCGATATGTGTACAATCACATTCTCATCAACATCCACGTTTCCATGTTCAACTGAATAAGGAATGACATCGATATGTGTACAATCACATTCTCATCAACATCCACGTTTCCATGTTCAACTGAATAAGGAATGACATCGATATGTGTACAATCACATTCTCAATAACATCCACGTTTCCATGTTGAACTGAATAAGGAATGACATCGATATGTGTACAATCACATTCTCAATAACATGCACGTTTCCATGTTCAACTGAATAAGGAATGACATCGATATGTGTACAATCACATTCTCATCAACATCCACGTTTCCATGTTCAACTGAATAAGGAATGACATCGATATGTGTACAATCACATTCTCAATAACATCCACGTTTCCATGTTGTACTGAATAAGGAATGACATCGATATGTGTACAATCACATTCTCAATAACATGCACGTTTCCATGTTCAACTGAATAAGGAATGACATCGATATGTGTACAATCACATTCTCATCAACATCCACGTTTCCATGTTCAACTGAATAAGGAATGACATCGATATGTGTACAATCACATTCTCAATAACATCCACGTTTCCATGTTGTACTGAATAAGGAATGACATCGATATGTGTACAATCACATTCTCAATAACATCCACGTTTCCATGTTCAACTGAATAAGGAATGACATCGATATGTGTACAATCACATTCTCAATAACATCCACGTTTCCATGTTCAACTGAATAAGGAATGACATCGATTTGTGTACAATCACATTCTCAATAACATTCACGTTTCCATGTTCAACTGAATAAGGAATGACATCGATATGTGTACAATCACATTCTCAATAACATCCACGTTTCCATGTTGAACTGAATAAGGAATGACATCGATATGTGTACAATCACATTCTCAATAACATCCACGTTTCCATGTTGTACTGAATAAGGAATGACATCGATATGTGTACAATCACATTCTCATCAACATCCACGTTTCCATGTTGAACTGAATAAGGAATGACATCGATATGTGTACAATCACATTCTCAATAACATCCACGTTTCCATGTTGTACTGAATAAGGAATGACATCGATATGTGTACAATCACATTCTCAATAACATCCACGTTTCCATGTTGTACTGAATAAGGAATGACATCGATATGTGTACAATCACATTCTCAATAACATCCACGTTTCCATGTTGTACTGAATAAGGAATGACATCGATATGTGTACAATCACATTCTCATCAACATCCACGTTTCCATGTTGAACTGAATAAGGAATGACATCGATATGTGTACAATCACATTCTCAATAACATCCACGTTTCCATGTTGTACTGAATAAGGAATGACATCGATATGTGTACAATCACATTCTCAATAACATCCACGTTTCCATGTTCAACTGAATAAGGAATGACATCGATTTGTGTCCAATCACATTCTCAATAACATCCACGTTTCCATGTTCAACTGAATAAGGAATGACATCGATATGTGTACAATCACATTCTCAATAACATCCACGTTTCCATGTTCAACTGAACAAGGAATGACATCGATATGTGTACAATCACATTCTCAATAACATCCACGTTTCCATGTTCAACTGAACAAGGAATGACATCGATATGTGTACAATCACATTCTCAATAACATCCACGTTTCCATGTTGTACTGAATAAGGAATGACATCGATATGTGTACAATCACATTCTCAATAACATCCACGTTTCCATGTTGTACTGAATAAGGAATGACATCGATATGTGTACAATCACATTCTCATCAACATCCACGTTTCCATGTTCAACTGAATAAGGAATGACATCGATATGTGTACAATCACATTCTCAATAACATCCACGTTTCCATGTTGTACTGAATAAGGAATGACATCGATATGTGTACAATCACATTCTCATCAACATCCACGTTTCCATGTTCAACTGAATAAGGAATGACATCGATATGTGTACAATCACATTCTCAATAACATCCACGTTTCCATGTTGTACTGAATAAGGAATGACATCGATATGTGTACAATCACATTCTCATCAACATCCACGTTTCCATGTTGTACTGAATAAGGAATGACATCGATATGTGTACAATCACATTCTCAATAACATGCACGTTTCCATGTTCAACTGAATAAGGAATGACATCGATATGTGTACAATCACATTCTCAATAACATCCACGTTTCCATGTTCAACTGAATAAGGAATGACATCGATATGTGTACAATCACATTCTCAATAACATCCACGTTTCCATGTTCAACTGAATAAGGAATGACATCGATATGTGTACAATCACATTCTCAATAACATGCACGTTTCCATGTTCAACTGAATAAGGAATGACATCGATATGTGTACAATCACATTCTCAATAACATCCACGTTTCCATGTTGTACTGAATAAGGAATGACATCGATATGTGTACAATCACATTCTCAATAACATCCACGTTTCCATGTTCAACTGAATAAGGAATGACATCGGTATGTGTACAATCACATTCTCAATAACATCCACGTTTCCATGTTCAACTGAATAAGGAATGACATCGATATGTGTACAATCACATTCTCAATAACATCCACGTTTCCATGTTCAACTGAACAAGGAATGACATCGATATGTGTACAATCACATTCTCAATAACATCCACGTTTCCATGTTGTACTGAATAAGGAATGACATCGATATGTGTACAATCACATTCTCAATAACATCCACGTTTCCATGTTGTACTGAATAAGGAATGACATCGATATGTGTACAATCACATTCTCAATAACATCCACGTTTCCATGTTGTACTGAATAAGGAATGACATCGATATGTGTACAATCACATTCTCAATAACATCCACGTTTCCATGTTGTACTGAATAAGGAATGACATCGATATGTGTACAATCACATTCTCAATAACATGCACGTTTCCATGTTCAACTGAATAAGGAATGACATCGATATGTGTACAATCACATTCTCATCAACATCCACGTTTCCATGTTCAACTGAATAAGGAATGACATCGATATGTGTACAATCACATTCTCAATAACATCCACGTTTCCATGTTGTACTGAATAAGGAATGACATCGATATGTGTACAATCACATTCTCAATAACATCCACGTTTCCATGTTGTACTGAATAAGGAATGACATCGATATGTGTACAATCACATTCTCAATAACATGCACGTTTCCATGTTCAACTGAATAAGGAATGACATCGATATGTGTACAATCACATTCTCATCAACATCCACGTTTCCATGTTCAACTGAATAAGGAATGACATCGATATGTGTACAATCACATTCTCAATAACATCCACGTTTCCATGTTGTACTGAATAAGGAATGACATCGATATGTGTACAATCACATTCTCAATAACATCCACGTTTCCATGTTCAACTGAATAAGGAATGACATCGATATGTGTACAATCACATTCTCAATAACATCCACGTTTCCATGTTCAACTGAATAAGGAATGACATCGATTTGTGTACAATCACATTCTCAATAACATTCACGTTTCCATGTTCAACTGAATAAGGAATGACATCGATATGTGTACAATCACATTCTCAATAACATCCACGTTTCCATGTTGAACTGAATAAGGAATGACATCGATATGTGTACAATCACATTCTCAATAACATCCACGTTTCCATGTTGTACTGAATAAGGAATGACATCGATATGTGTACAATCACATTCTCATCAACATCCACGTTTCCATGTTGAACTGAATAAGGAATGACATCGATATGTGTACAATCACATTCTCAATAACATCCACGTTTCCATGTTGTACTGAATAAGGAATGACATCGATATGTGTACAATCACATTCTCAATAACATCCACGTTTCCATGTTGTACTGAATAAGGAATGACATCGATATGTGTACAATCACATTCTCAATAACATCCACGTTTCCATGTTGTACTGAATAAGGAATGACATCGATATGTGTACAATCACATTCTCATCAACATCCACGTTTCCATGTTGAACTGAATAAGGAATGACATCGATATGTGTACAATCACATTCTCAATAACATCCACGTTTCCATGTTGTACTGAATAAGGAATGACATCGATATGTGTACAATCACATTCTCAATAACATCCACGTTTCCATGTTCAACTGAATAAGGAATGACATCGATTTGTGTCCAATCACATTCTCAATAACATCCACGTTTCCATGTTCAACTGAATAAGGAATGACATCGATATGTGTACAATCACATTCTCAATAACATCCACGTTTCCATGTTCAACTGAACAAGGAATGACATCGATATGTGTACAATCACATTCTCAATAACATCCACGTTTCCATGTTCAACTGAACAAGGAATGACATCGATATGTGTACAATCACATTCTCAATAACATCCACGTTTCCATGTTGTACTGAATAAGGAATGACATCGATATGTGTACAATCACATTCTCAATAACATCCACGTTTCCATGTTGTACTGAATAAGGAATGACATCGATATGTGTACAATCACATTCTCATCAACATCCACGTTTCCATGTTCAACTGAATAAGGAATGACATCGATATGTGTACAATCACATTCTCAATAACATCCACGTTTCCATGTTGTACTGAATAAGGAATGACATCGATATGTGTACAATCACATTCTCATCAACATCCACGTTTCCATGTTCAACTGAATAAGGAATGACATCGATATGTGTACAATCACATTCTCAATAACATCCACGTTTCCATGTTGTACTGAATAAGGAATGACATCGATATGTGTACAATCACATTCTCATCAACATCCACGTTTCCATGTTGTACTGAATAAGGAATGACATCGATATGTGTACAATCACATTCTCAATAACATGCACGTTTCCATGTTCAACTGAATAAGGAATGACATCGATATGTGTACAATCACATTCTCAATAACATCCACGTTTCCATGTTCAACTGAATAAGGAATGACATCGATATGTGTACAATCACATTCTCAATAACATCCACGTTTCCATGTTCAACTGAATAAGGAATGACATCGATATGTGTACAATCACATTCTCAATAACATGCACGTTTCCATGTTCAACTGAATAAGGAATGACATCGATATGTGTACAATCACATTCTCAATAACATCCACGTTTCCATGTTGTACTGAATAAGGAATGACATCGATATGTGTACAATCACATTCTCAATAACATCCACGTTTCCATGTTCAACTGAATAAGGAATGACATCGGTATGTGTACAATCACATTCTCAATAACATCCACGTTTCCATGTTCAACTGAATAAGGAATGACATCGATATGTGTACAATCACATTCTCAATAACATCCACGTTTCCATGTTCAACTGAACAAGGAATGACATCGATATGTGTACAATCACATTCTCAATAACATCCACGTTTCCATGTTGTACTGAATAAGGAATGACATCGATATGTGTACAATCACATTCTCAATAACATCCACGTTTCCATGTTGTACTGAATAAGGAATGACATCGATATGTGTACAATCACATTCTCAATAACATCCACGTTTCCATGTTGTACTGAATAAGGAATGACATCGATATGTGTACAATCACATTCTCAATAACATCCACGTTTCCATGTTGTACTGAATAAGGAATGACATCGATATGTGTACAATCACATTCTCAATAACATCCACGTTTCCATGTTCAACTGAATAAGGAATGACATCGATATGTGTACAATCACATTCTCAATAACATCCACGTTTCCATGTTCAACTGAATAAGGAATGACATCGATATGTGTACAATCACATTCTCAATAACATCCACGTTTCCATGTTCAACTGAATAAGGAATGACATCGATTTGTGTCCAATCACATTCTCAATAACATCCACGTTTCCATGTTCAACTGAATAAGGAATGACATCGATATGTGTACAATCACATTCTCAATAACATCCACGTTTCCATGTTGAACTGAATAAGGAATGACATCGATATGTTTACAGTCACATTCTCAATAATATCCACGTTTCCATGTTGTACTGAATAAGGAATGACATCGATTTGTGTCCAATCACATTCTCAATAACATCCACGTTTCCATGTTGAACTGAATAAGGAATGACATCGATTTGTGTCCAATCACATTCTCAATAACATCCACGTTTCCATGTTGTACTGAATAAGGAATGACATCGATTTGTGTCCAATCACATTCTCAATAACATCCACGTTTCCATGTTGAACTGAATAAGGAATGACATCGATATGTTTACAGTCACATTCTCAATAATACCCACGTTTCCATGTTGTACTGAATAAGGAATGACATCGATTTGTGTCCAATCACATTCTCAATAACATCCACGTTTCCATGTTGAACTGAATAAGGAATGACATCGATTTGTGTCCAATCACATTCTCAATAACATCCACGTTTCCATGTTGTACTGAATAAGGAATGACATCGATTTGTGTCCAATCACATTCTCAATAACATCCACGTTTCCATGTTGTACTGAATAAGGAATGACATCGATTTGAGTCCAATCACATTCTCAATAACATCCACGTTTCCATGTTGTACTGAATAAGGAATGACATCGATTTGTGTCCAATCACATTCTCAATAACATCCACGTTTCCATGTTGTACTGAATAAGGAATGACATCGATTTGTGTCCAATCACATTCTCAATAACATCCACGTTTGCATGTTGAACTGAATAAGGAATCACATCGATTTGTGTCCAATCACATTCTCAATAACATCCACGTTTCCATGTTGTACTGAATAAGGAATGACATCGATTTGAGTCCAATCACATTCTCAATAACATCCACGTTTCCATGTTGAACTGAATAAGGAATGACATCGATTTGTGTCCAATCACATTCTCAATAACATCCACGTTTCCATGTTGAACTGAATAAGGAATGACATCGATTTGTGTCCAATCACATTCTCAATAACATCCACGTTTCCATGTTGTACTGAATAAGGAATGACATCGATTTGAGTACAATCACATTCTCAATAACATCCACGTTTCCATGTTGAACTGAATAAGGAATGACATCGATTTGTGTCCAATCTCATTCTCAATAACATCCACGTTTCCATGTTGAACTGAATAAGGAATGACATCGATTTGTGTCCAATCACATTCTCAATAACATCCACGTTTCCATGTTGTACTGAATAAGGAATGACATCGATTTGAGTCCAATCACATGAGATTACAGAAACAATCAAGTGACTGTTGTTTTATTACGTCACTTTACTAAGAAAAAATGACGAGCGTGCTGCGTGTTACAACGAGTATAACACAAGTTAGCAACTTTAGAGGATTCAGATAGATTTGAATACGGTAAGTGTTTCCATGTAAGAAAATTTCGATCCGATCCAACTTCTTTGAGGATTCATTTCAGTCTGAATCCACGTTTGCATATAGTATTCAATCCGGAATGAAAACTCAAATTATTTGAATTGCGAAGATAAACATTTTATCTGTCATGAAGTGTTGAACATGTGTTATTGTAACGGGAATCGTCAGAGCCAGGGTTTAGTTACTACCCGTAGTAAAACAGCTGAAACACGAGCAGCGTCTTGCGTCTGGAGTGAGACAGATACAAGGACATTATGAATGAAGAGAAGAAGTAAGAAGTAGAAAGTTGAATCAAGTGGAAAATTGTCGCTTTGAAAGGGTCCACAAGGATGAAAATATTGTGCGGAAATGAAGGAGAAGCATTAAGAAGTAGCTACGTATAATAGTTTCTGGTTCATTGAGAGCCCATTACGAAAATAATAATGTGTCATTGTGAAGCAAGTCTTAAAGAACGGGGAAACAAACTGCAAAACAGTCAAGCATTAGTAAATCACATCATCTTCCATCTCACTTATAGCCTCCCAGGAATTCCACGCAGACATTCCACCGGAAATACATGTTTTGAGGTCCCTTAATACAAGAAATTGTATTTTTAGTAAAAGATCTCTGTGTGTGAGTCTGTCTGTGTGTCTGTTACTGAGCAACATAACAAAAAAATCTGATATGTTGCACTCACATGACTTTCTCTACTCTTGTACTAACCATTCTTACAAACTTTTATTCCTATATCTTCTTCGTATTAGTTGAGATAAACATTTGTACAAATTATCTTATTGCTTATTTCCTTGTAGGTACAAGGGGAATATTAGAAAACAGTAGGCTTTGTGCGACAGTCAAATCTTTTAAAGCTTTCAAATCCCGTTCTCTTTGCACACTTAACATGTAAAAATTGAACTGAACAACGAACAATTTCACCAAAGTTGTAAGTTTTCCGAAACTGTCACAAATAACAAGAAATATCTCCGAAATGGTTCACTGTATAAAAAAATTTATTCGGATATAAATTGTTTAAGGAGATCTACATTTTCTGTACAGTAAGATTTGGTCTATCTCTTACGGTTTACGAGTTATTCCAAAGTCATCGAGAGTAAACAGGACTACATGGGCTATAACCAGAAAATTCAAAATATACATTTTATTTGTCCTAAAAATATACACATATGGCATTTTAATCAAAATCGTTAGTCATTTTCAAGAAAATCAAAATTTTCGAAAAATTTTTCATGTAAAGGGTACTTTAAGGTGGGGCTGTTTTCTTCAAAATCTTCGTGTCGCATCCTTGAAAGACATTAAACTTAAATACCTACTTTGCTTTCTAACCTACTTTTCGTTGTTGAGTTATGCTGTCTACAAAGTCACACCGACACACACACTTTCACACTGTCACCTTCTCACACTCACGCACTGAGACTCATTCTCACGCTCTCACACTCACGCTCACACCCACTCTCAAGCTCTCACTCACGCTCGCGCTCAAGCTCTCACACGTTCTTATGCCCACACACTCTCTCATTCAGTCTCGCTCTCACACTCTCAGTCATTCTCACGCTTTCACCCACTCTCAAGCTCTCACTCACGCTCACGCTCAAGCTCTCACACGTTCTTATGCCCACACACTCTCTCATTCAGTCTCGCTCTCACACTCTCAGTCATTCTCACGCTCTCACCCACTCTCAAGCTCTCACTCACGCTCACGCTCAAGCTCTCACACGTTCTTATGCCCACACACTCTCTCATTCAGTCTCGCTCTCACACTCTCAGTCATTCTCATGCTCACACCCACTCTCAAGCTCTCACTCACGCTCACGCTCAAGCTCTCACACGTTCTTATGCTCACACACTCTCTCATTCAGTCTCGCTCTCACACTCTCAGTCATTCTCACGCTCTCACCCACTCTCAACCTCTCACTCACGCTCACGCTCAAGCTCTCACACGTTCTTATGCTCACACACTCTCTCATTCAGTCACGCTCTCACACTCACGCTCACACCCACTCTCAAGCTCTCACTCACGCTCACGCTCAAGCTCTCACACGTTCTTATGCTCACACACTCTCTCATTCAGTCTCGCTCTCACACTCTCAGTCATTCTCACGCTCTCACCCACTCTCAACCTCTCACTCACGCTCACGCTCAAGCTCTCACACGTTCTTATGCTCACACACTCTCTCATTCAGTCACGCTCTCACACTCACGCTCACACCCACTCTCAAGCTCTCACTCACGCTCACGCTCAAGCTCTTACACGTTCTTATGCCCACACACTCTCTCATTCAGTCTCGCTCTCACACTCTCAGTCATTCTCATGCTCACACCCACTCTCAAGCTCTCACTCACGCTCACGCTCAAGCTCTCACACGTTCTTATGCTCACACACTCTCTCATTCAGTCTCGCTCTCACACTCTCAGTCATTCTCACGCTCTCACCCACTCTCAAGCTCTCACTCACGCTCACGCTCAAGCTCTCACACGTTCTTATGCTCACACACTCTCTCATTCAGTCACGCTCTCACACTCACGCTCACACCCACTCTCAAGCTCTCACTCACGCTCACGCTCAAGCTCTCACACGTTCTTATGCTCACACACTCTCTCATTCAGTCACGCTGTCACGCTCTCAGTCATTATCATGGTCAGACACGCTCTCGTGCCCTCAATCTCACACTCAACACTCTTACGCCTACGCTTTCTCAGTGAGACTGACACCTTTTAAAGTGCCAGTTTATATTCAGGGGACCTCGAAACATATACTTGGGTGATGAATGTTGTATAGTGGTGCCGGGCGGGCAGTAACGTCACTGCTTGGTGGTGGAGCTCCATGTCAGTAGATTTACTGGCATGTAAAAGAACTCCTACGGAACAAAATTCCGGCACACCGACGATGTGTTTCTGGCAATTAACCAAACGCTATCAATCTCTGATTGAAAGAAAAAACAATTATTTTGAAGTAATTAATTATTTGCTTTGGTGGACATAGAAATATAATTCTCTGAAACCAAAGACTGAAGTTGAAGTCAATTCCATTATAAAATAATAAAAATGTTGATATTTTAGTTTCTGATGCGCATAAAGTATTTTAGTATTAATGTATTGCCATATTGTGAATAAACTGAATTATCAATTCCTTCAAAAGTATAATCCAGATTGTCAAAGTAATTATAGCGTCGTTGTTTTCTCCACGTCTTATTAAGAAGGTAACGTTACTTATATAAAAAGAATGGAATAAGTACAGGGTTATAACAAACAGCTCTGTTTCTACTTGTGTCCGCCAGATGGTACTACGGATGCCGTCCAGTGCATCTACTAACTTTACCAGTGGATAGGCGGCAGCGCATTCCTTATTTCCACATATTTTCATTTTTACTGTAGTTTTAGACTTAAGGTGCAACGTTGTGTCGTGGTATTAAATACCCGATCCTATACTTACCAAGGCGATTATGGAAAACCATGAAAAGCTCGGTCAAATTGGGTCGTCAACAAAAATTTGAACCCAGAACCCGCGAATGTGAACCATAAACGACTCAGGACCTTATTATGTTCCAGAATGGACTTGCTACTTATCTACGTGTATATACCTATTGAGGTAATTCCTCTTGCAATAATCTAATGGTGCTAACATAGTCTACAGTCTCTCATAATATTACATCTCAGATCTGTTTACTTCTCAAAACCTTGCGTCACTCCTTTCACTGTCTTTCTTCAGCTTTTCTATCTCTTAGACAACTGACTTTGACGATACAATTACACAGCACTCTTTAACTGCTTTGCCATCTTCATTTGGATACCTGCAGTTGTGCCACGATATCTGCACACACACACACACACACACCTAGAGAGAGAATTCTTGTGTTGTATACGATACCTCCCTTACTTAATGTAAATAAAAGGAATTTCTAAGCCACCACATAGCGAGCAATTTAAAAAACATTTAGCAGAAACTCCATTGTTACATTAGCGGTGTGAAGGTGCTGATGAAGGATGCTTGAAACCTAATCCCTAATGCCAGCTCAATGTCCTTGTAGGTTAGTCTTGGATCTTCCCTAATCATTGTGGTGATGTTGGTCTCTTCATCTTTAAGAGATTGCCGCCCCCTCTTAAATTCTGCAAACCAGTGGAACACAGTGTCACGTGACAGAGAATAGTCCCCAAAAGTCCCTCTCAAACACTCAAGTGACTGTGTTTCATTTAAGTCACATTTGAAGTCGTACAAAATCATTACATGAAAATGTTCTCTCTGAATCTCCATTGTACTTGAAAAAACGTTCACACTTTCCAGACTTCAAACACAAACTGAGCAACAATGAATGATACAACAATAGTGTACGTTCTAGCATTGTATTACCAATGAGTTAGCCATTTTGACAAAGGGACAATACTTCCCCACGGGTGGCCAATTTCCCGTGTCACAGTACATATGTATTGGCCCTCGTTTATTACACGTTTACATGAATTTCTCTTGTCAGTGTAACTTACAAGGGTGTGTCTATTCTAGTTAATGTATTACTCGTATAATTTTTCTCACAGTAGTTATTTTACGTCACTTTAACTACTTAGTCATAGTGTCTCAGATGTTAGGAGATCAGTTTTGTCTGTCATAAGGGTCGAACCCGTGACCGTGGGCCCAGCAAGGTCCTGCTATTAATTAAAAGTGTGTTTCTTATCTAGAATAACAACAAGCAGGTTCATTGACTCATCAATCACAACGAGCAGAACAAAAATGACAATCCTAGCCCGTGTCGCAGCATCCCCATCAATAAGGGATAATTTATGATGTATTGTATCACCCCACAAAACAAGAGACGGGCACAAAAAACAACAATAACCAACTAGAAATACGTGTTAGTTGTACATTTGGGAACAATGAGACATTGCATTTGTCAACTAAAAACTAATTCATCATCGCATTCATAAATATATGTACAGGGTTTGTGGTGTGTTCACTACAACCGCCGTGTTGAGTGAGTCACCTGCAGGAGCCAGATGATCCTTGTTGTACCGTCTCAGTCTGCTAACTGGACACTAGAGGTCTCCACCTGTATGTAGACAGATGATCCTTGTTGTACCGTCTCAGTCTACTAACTGGATACTAGAGGTCTCCACCTGTATGTAGACAGATGATGCTTGTTGTACCGTCTCAGTCTACTAACTGGATACTAGAGGTCTCCACCTGTATGTAGACAGATGATCCTTGTTGTACCGTCTCAGTCTGCTAACTGGACACTAGAGGTCTCCACCTGTATGTAGACAGATGATCCTTGTGTACCGTCTCAGTCTGCTAACTGGATACTAGAGGTCTCCACCTGTATGTAGACAGATGATGCTTGTTGTACCGTCTCAGTCTGCTAACTGGATACTAGAGGTCTCCACCTGTATGTAGACAGATGATACTTGTGTACTGTCTGAGTCTACTAACTGGATACTAGAGGTCTCCACCTGTATGTAGACAGATGATCCTTGTTGTACTGTCTCAGTCTACTAACTGGATACTAGAGGTCTCCACCTGTATGTAGACAGATGATCCTTGTTGTACTGTCTCAGTCTACTAACTGGATACTAGAGGTCTCCACCTGTATGTAGACAGATGATCCTTGTGTACCGTCTCAGTCTACTAACTGGATACTAGAGATATCCACCTGTATGTAGACAGATGATCCTTGTGTACCGTCTCAGTCTACTAACTGGATACTAGAGATATCCACCTGTATGTAGACAGATGATCCTTGTTGTACCGTCTCAGTCTGCTAACTGGATACTAGAGATATCCACCTGTATGTAGACAGATGATCCTTGTTGTACCGTCTCAGTCTACTAACTGGATACTAGAGGTCTCCACCTGTATGTAGACAGATGATCCTTGTGTACCGTCTCAGTCTACTAACTGGATACTAGAGATATCCACCTGTATGTAGACAGATGATCCTTGTGTACCGTCTCAGTCTACTAACTGGATACTAGAGGTCTCCACCTGTATGTAGACAGATGATCCTTGTTGTACCGTCTCAGTCTACTAACTGGATACTAGAGGTCTCCACCTGTATGTAGACAGATGATCCTTGTACCGTCTGAGTCTACTAACTGGATACTAGAGGTCTCCACCTGTATGTAGACAGATGATACTTGTTGTACTGTCTCAGTCTGCTAACTGGACACTAGAGGTCTCCACCTGTATGTAGACAGATGATCCTTGTGTACCGTCTCAGTCTACTAACTGGATACTAGAGATATCCACCTGTATGTAGACAGATGATGCTTGTTGTACCGTCTCAGTCTACTAACTGGATACTAGAGATATCCACCTGTATGTAGACAGATGATGCTTGTTGTACCGTCTCAGTCTACTAACTGGATACTAGAGATATCCACCTGTATGTAGACAGATGATGCTTGTTGTACCGTCTCAGTCTGCTAACTGGATACTAGAGGTCTCCACCTGTATGTAGACAGATGATACTTGTTGTACCGTCTCAGTCTGCTAACTGTATACTAGAGGTCTCCACCTGTATGTAGACAGATGATACTTGTTGTACTGTCTCAGTCTGCTAACTGTATACTGGAGGTCTCCACCTGTATGTGGACAGATGATACTTGTTGTACTGTCTCAGTCTACTAACTGGATACTAGAGGTCTCCACCTGTATGTAGACAGATGATACTTGTTGTACTGTCTCAGTCTACTAACTGGATACTAGAGGTCTCCACCTGTATGTAGACAGATGATACTTGTTGTACTGTCTCAGTCTACTAACTGGATACTAGAGATATCCACCTGTATGTAGACAGAAGATCCTTGTGTACCGTCTCAGTCTACTAACTGGATACTAGGGATATCCACCTGTATGTAGACAGATGATACTTGTTGTACCGTCTGAGTCTACTAAATGGATACTAGAGATATCCACCTGTATGTAGACAGATGATGCTTGTTGTACCGTCTGAGTCTACTAACTGGATACTAGAGATATCCACCTGTATGTAGACAGATGATGCTTGTTGTACCGTCTGAGTCTACTAACTGGATACTAGAGATATCCACCTGTATGTAGACAGATGATACTTGTTGTACCGTCTCAGTCTACTAACTGGATACTAGAGATATCCACCTGTATGTAGACAGATGATGCTTGTTGTACCGTCTGAGTCTACTAACTGGATACTAGAGATATCCACCTGTATGTAGACAGATGATACTTGTTGTACTGTCTCAGTCTACTAACTGGATACTAGAGATATCCACCTGTATGTAGACAGATGATACTTGTTGTACCGTCTCAGTCTACTAACTGGATACTAGAGATATCCACCTGTATGTAGACAGATGATACTTGTTGTACCGTCTCAGTCTACTAACTGGATACTAGAGATATCCACCTGTATGTAGACAGATGATACTTGTTGTACCGTCTCAGTCTACTAACTGGATACTAGAGATATCCACCTGTATGTAGACAGATGATACTTGTTGTACCGTCTCAGTCTACTAACTGGATACTAGAGATATCCACCTGTATGTAGACAGATGATACTTGTTGTACTGTCTCAGTCTACTAACTGGATACTAGAGATATCCACCTGTATGTAGACAGATGATACTTGTTGTACTGTCTGAGTCTACTAACTGGATACTAGGGATATCCACCTGTATGTAGACAGATGATCCTTGTTGTACTGTCTCAGTCTACTAACTGGATACTAGAGATATCCACCTGTATGTAGACAGATGATCCTTCCTGTACCGTCTCAGTCCTGCTAACTGGACACTTGAGGTCTCCACCTGTATGTAGACAGATGATGCTTGTTGTACCGTCTCAGTCTACTAACTGGATACTAGAGATATCCACCTGTATGTAGACAGAAGATCCTTGTTGTACCGTCTCAGTCTACTAACTGGATACTAGAGATATCCACCTGTATGTAGACAGATGATGCTTGTTGTACCGTCTCAGTCTACTAACTGGATACTAGAGATATCCACCTGTATGTAGACAGATGATCCTTGTTGTACTGTCTCAGTCTACTAACTGGATACTAGAGGTCTCCACCTGTATGTAGACAGATGATCCTTGTTGTACCGTCTCAGTCTACTAACTGGATACTAGAGATATCCACCTGTATGTAGACAGATGATACTTGTTGTACCGTCTCAGTCTACTAACTGGATACTAGAGATATCCACCTGTATGTAGACAGATGATCCTTGTTGTACCGTCTCAGTCTACTAACTAGATACTAGAGATATCCACCTGCATGTAGACAGATGATCCTTGTTGTACCGTCTCAGTCTACTAACTGGATACTAGAGGTCTCCACCTGTATGTAGACAGATGATCCTTGTTGTACTGTCTCAGTCTACTAACTGGATACTAGAGATATCCACCTGTATGTAGACAGATGATCCTTGTTGTACTGTCTCAGTCTACTAACTGGATACTAGAGATATCCACCTGTATGTAGACAGATGATCCTTGTTGTACCGTCTCAGTCTACTAACTGGATACTAGAGGTCTCCACCTGTATGTAGACAGATGATACTTGTTGTACTGTCTCAGTCTACTAACTGGATACTAGAGGTCTCCACCTGTATGTAGACAGATGATACTTGTTGTACCGTCTGAGTCTACTAACTGGATACTAGAGATATCCACCTGTATGTAGACAGATGATACTTGTTGTACCGTCTGAGTCTACTAACTGGATACTAGAGATATCCACCTGTATGTAGACAGATGATCCTTGTTGTACCGTCTCAGTCTACTAAGTGGATACTAGAGATATCCACCTGTATGTAGACAGATGATCCTTGTTGTACCGTCTCAGTCTACTAAGTGGATACTAGAGATATCCACCTGTATGTAGACAGATGATACTTGTTGTACCGTCTCAGTCTACTAACTGGATACTAGAGATATACACCTGTATGTAGACAGATGATACTTGTTGTACCGTCTCAGTCTACTAACTGGATACTAGAGGTCTCCACCTGTATGTAGACAGATGATACTTGTTGTACCGTCTCAGTCTGCTAACTGGATACTAGAGATATCCACCTGTATGTAGACAGATGATACTTGTTGTACTGTCTCAGTCCACTAACTGGATACTAGAGGTCTCCACCTGTATGTAGACAGATGATACTTGTTGTACCGTCTCAGTCTGCTAACTGGATACTAGAGATATCCACCTGTATGTAGACAGATGATACTTGTTGTACCGTCTCAGTCTACTAACTGGATACTAGAGGTCTCCACCTGTATGTAGACAGATGATCCTTGTTGTACCGTCTCAGTCTACTAACTGGATACTAGAGATATCCACCTGTATGTAGACAGATGATGCTTGTTGTACTGTCTCAGTCTACTAAGTGGATACTAGAGGTCTCCACCTGTATGTAGACAGATGATACTTGTTGTACTGTCTCAGTCTACTAACTGGATACTAGAGGTCTCCACCTGTATGTAGACAGATGATACTTGTTGTACCGTCTCAGTCTACTAACTGGATACTAGAGATATCCACCTGTATGTAGACAGATGATACTTGTTGTACCGTCTCAGTCTGCTAACTGGATACTAGAGATATCCACCTGTATGTAGACAGATGATACTTGTTGTACCGTCTCGGTCTACTAACTGGATACTAGAGATATCCACCTGTATGTAGACAGATGATACTTGTTGTACCGTCTCAGTCTACTAAATGGATACTAGAGATATCCACCTGTATGTAGACAGATGATGCTTGTTGTACTGTCTCAGTCTGCTAACTGGATACTGGAGATATCCACCTGTATGTAGACAGATGATCCTTGTGTACCGTCTCAGTCTACTAACTGGATACTAGAGATATCCACCTGTATGTAGACAGATGATCCTTGTTGTACCGTCTCAGTCTACTAACTGGATACTAGAGATATCCACCTGTATGTAGACAGATGATACTTGTTGTACCGTCTCAGTCTACTAACTGGATACTAGAGGTCTCCACCTGTATGTAGACAGAAGATACTTGTTGTACTGTCTCAGTCTACTAACTGGATACTAGAGGTCTCCACCTGTATGTAGACAGATGATACTTGTTGTACCGTCTGAGTCTACTAACTGGATACTAGAGATATCCACCTGTATGTAGACAGATGATACTTGTTGTACCGTCTGAGTCTACTAACTGGATACTAGAGATATCCACCTGTATGTAGACAGATGATCCTTGTTGTACCGTCTCAGTCTACTAAGTGGATACTAGAGATATCCACCTGTATGTAGACAGATGATCCTTGTTGTACCGTCTCAGTCTACTAAGTGGATACTAGAGATATTCACCTGTATGTAGACAGATGATACTTGTTGTACCGTCTCAGTCTACTAACTGGATACTAGAGATATCCACCTGTATGTAGACAGATGATACTTGTTGTACCGTCTCAGTCTACTAACTGGATACTAGAGGTCTCCACCTGTATGTAGACAGATGATACTTGTTGTACCGTCTCAGTCTGCTAACTGGATACTAGAGATATCCACCTGTATGTAGACAGATGATACTTGTTGTACCGTCTCAGTCTACTAACTGGATACTAGAGGTCTCCACCTGTATGTAGACAGATGATACTTGTTGTACCGTCTCAGTCTGCTAACTGGATACTAGAGATATCCACCTGTATGTAGACAGATGATACTTGTTGTACCGTCTCAGTCTACTAACTGGATACTAGAGGTCTCCACCTGTATGTAGACAGATGATCCTTGTTGTACCGTCTCAGTCTACTAACTGGATACTAGAGATATCCACCTGTATGTAGACAGATGATACTTGTTGTACCGTCTCAGTCTACTAACTGGATACTAGAGATATCCACCTGTATGTAGACAGATGATACTTGTTGTACCGTCTCAGTCTGCTAACTGGATACTAGAGATATCCACCTGTATGTAGACAGATGATACTTGTTGTACCGTCTCAGTCTACTAACTGGATACTAGAGGTCTCCACCTGTATGTAGACAGATGATACTTGTTGTACCGTCTCAGTCTGCTAACTGGATACTAGAGATATCCACCTGTATGTAGACAGATGATACTTGTTGTACCGTCTCAGTCTACTAACTGGATACTAGAGGTCTCCACCTGTATGTAGACAGATGATACTTGTTGTACCGTCTCAGTCTACTAACTGGATACTAGAGGTCTCCACCTGTATGTAGACAGATGATACTTGTTGTACCGTCTCAGTCTACTAACTGGATAATAGAGGTCTCCACCTGTATGTAGACAGATGATACTTGTTGTACCGTCTGAGTCTACTAACTGTATACTGGAGGTCTCCACCTGTATGTAGACAGATGATACTTGTTGTACCGTCTCAGTCTACTAACTGTATACTGGAGGTCTCCACCTGTATGTAGACAGATGATACTTGTTGTACCGTCTCAGTCTACTAACTGGATACTAGAGGTCTCCACCTGTATGTAGACAGATGATCCTTGTTGTACCGTCTCAGTCTACTAACTGGATACTAGAGATATCCACCTGTATGTAGACAGATGATACTTGTTGTACCGTCTCAGTCTACTAACTGGATACTAGAGATATCCACCTGTATATAGACAGATGATCCTTGTTGTACTGTCTCAGTCTACTAACTGGATACTAGAGATATCCACCTGTATGTAGACAGATGATACTTGTTGTACTGTCTCAGTCTACTAACTGGATACTAGAGATATCCACCTGTATGTAGACAGATGATACTTGTTGTACCGTCTCAGTCTACTAACTGGATACTAGAGGTATCCACCTGTATGTAGACAGATGATCCTTGTTGTACCGTCTCAGTCTACTAAGTGGATACTAGAGATATCCACCTGTATGTAGACAGATGATCCTTGTTGTACCGTCTCAGTCTACTAAGTGGATACTAGAGATATTCACCTGTATGTAGACAGATGATACTTGTTGTACCGTCTCAGTCTACTAACTGGATACTAGAGGTCTCCACCTGTATGTAGACAGATGATACTTGTTGTACCGTCTCAGTCTGCTAACTGGATACTAGAGATATCCACCTGTATGTAGACAGATGATACTTGTTGTACCGTCTCAGTCTACTAACTGGATACTAGAGGTGTCCACCTGTAAGTAGACAGATGATACTTGTTGTACCGTCTCAGTCTGCTAACTGGATACTAGAGATATCCACCTGTATGTAGACAGATGATAATTGTTGTACCGTCTCAGTCTACTAACTGGATACTAGAGGTCTCCACCTGTATGTAGACAGATGATCCTTGTTGTACCGTCTCAGTCTACTAACTGGATACTAGAGATATCCACCTGTATGTAGACAGATGATACTTGTTGTACCGTCTCAGTCTACTAACTGGATACTAGAGATATCCACCTGTATGTAGACAGATGATACTTGTTGTACCGTCTCAGTCTGCTAACTGGATACTAGAGATATCCACCTGTATGTAGACAGATGATACTTGTTGTACCGTCTCAGTCTGCTAACTGGATACTAGAGATATCCACCTGTATGTAGACAGATGATACTTGTTGTACCGTCTCAGTCTACTAACTGGATACTAGAGGTCTCCACCTGTATGTAGACAGATGATACTTGTTGTACCGTCTCAGTCTGCTAACTGGATACTAGAGATATCCACCTGTATGTAGACAGATGATACTTGTTGTACCGTCTCAGTCTACTAACTGGATACTAGAGGTCTCCACCTGTATGTAGACAGATGATACTTGTTGTACCGTCTCAGTCTACTAACTGGATACTAGAGGTCTCCACCTGTATGTAGACAGATGATACTTGTTGTACCGTCTCAGTCTACAAACTGGATACTAGAGGTCTCCACCTGTATGTAGACAGATGATACTTGTTGTACCGTCTGAGTCTACTAACTGTATACTGGAGGTCTCCACCTGTATGTAGACAGATGATACTTGTTGTACCGTCTCAGTCTACTAACTGTATACTGGAGGTCTCCACCTGTATGTAGACAGATGATACTTGTTGTACCGTCTCAGTCTACTAACTGGATACTAGAGGTCTCCACCTGTATGTAGACAGATGATCCTTGTTGTACCGTCTCAGTCTACTAACTGGATACTAGAGATATCCACCTGTATGTAGACAGATGATACTTGTTGTACCGTCTCAGTCTACTAACTGGATACTAGAGATATCCAGCTGTATGTAGACAGATGATACTTGTTGTACCGTCTCAGTCTACTAACTGGATACTAGAGATATCCACCTGTATATAGACAGATGATCCTTGTTGTACTGTCTCAGTCTACTAACTGGATACTAGAGATATCCACCTGTATGTAGACAGATGATACTTGTTGTACTGTCTCAGTCTACTAACTGGATACTAGAGATATCCACCTGTATGTAGACAGATGATACTTGTTGTACCGTCTCAGTCTACTAACTGGATACTAGAGGTATCCACCTGTATGTAGACAGATGATACTTGTTGTACTGTCTCAGTCTACTAACTGGATACTAGAGATATCCACCTGTATGTAGACAGATGATACTTGTTGTACCGTCTCAGTCTACTAACTGGATACTAGAGGTATCCACCTGTATGTAGACAGATGATACTTGTTGTACTGTCTCAGTCTACTAACTGGATACTAGAGATATCCACCTGTATGTAGACAGATGATACTTGTTGTACTGTCTCAGTCTACTAACTGGATACTAGAGATATCCACCTGTATGTAGACAGATGTTACTTGTTGTACTGTCTCAGTCCTACTAACTGGATACTAGAGATATCCACCTGTATGTAGACAGATGATACTTGTTTACTGTCTCAGTCTACTAACTGGATACTAGAGATATCCACCTGTATGTAGACAGATGATCCTTGTTGTACTGTCTCAGTCTACTAACTGGATACTAGAGATATCCACCTGTATGTAGACAGATGATACTTGTTGTACTGTCTCAGTCCTACTAACTGGATACTAGAGATATCCACCTGTATGTAGACAGATGATCCTTGTTGTACTGTCTCAGTCTACTAACTGGATACTAGAGATATCCACCTGTATGTAGACAGATGATACTTGTTGTACCGTCTCAGTCTACTAACTGGATACTAGAGGTATCCACCTGTATGTAGACAGATGATACTTGTTTATTGTCTCAGTCTACTAACTGGATACTAGAGATATCCACCTGTATGTAGACAGATGATACTTGTTGTACTGTCTCAGTCTACTAACTGGATACTAGAGATATCCACCTGTATGTAGACAGATGATACTTGTTGTACTGTCTCAGTCTACTAACTGGATACTAGAGATATCCACCTGTATGTAGACAGATGATACTTGTTGTACCGTCTCAGTCTACTAACTGGATACTAGAGGTATCCACCTGTATGTAGACAGATGATACTTGTTTATTGTCTCAGTCTACTAACTGGATACTAGAGATATCCACCTGTATGTAGACAGATGATACTTGTTTACTGTCTCAGTCTACTAACTGGATACTAGAGATATCCACCTGTATGTAGACAGATGATCCTTGTTGTACTGTCTCAGTCTACTAACTGGATACTAGAGATATCCACCTGTATGTAGACAGATGATACTTGTTTACTGTCTCAGTCTACTAACTGGATACTAGAGATATCCACCTGTATATAGACAGATGATCCTTGTTGTACTGTCTCAGTCTACTAACTGGATACTAGAGATATCCACCTGTATGTAGACAGATGATACTTGTTGTACTGTCTCAGTCTACTAACTGGATACTAGAGATATCCACCTGTATGTAGACAGATGATACTTGTTGTACTGTCTCAGTCTACTAACTGGATACTAGAGATATCCACCTGTATGTAGACAGATGATACTTGTTGTACTGTCTCAGTCTACTAACTGGATACTAGAGATATCCACCTGTATGTAGACAGATGATACTTGTTGTACTGTCTCAGTCCTGTTAACTGGATACTAGAGATATCCACCTGTATGTAGACAGATGATACTTGTTGTACTGTCTCAGTCTACTAACTGGATACTAGAGATATCCACCTGTATGTAGACAGATGATACTTGTTGTACCGTCTCAGTCTACTAACTGGATACTAGAGATATCCACCTGTATGTAGACAGATGATACTTGTTGTACCGTCTCAGTCTACTAACTGGATACTAGAGATATCCACCTGTATGTAGACAGATGATACTTGTTGTACTGTCTCAGTCTACTAACTGGATACTAGAGATATCCACCTGTATGTAGACAGATGATACTTGTTGTACTGTCTCAGTCTACTAACTGGATACTAGAGATATCCACCTGTATGTAGACAGATGATACTTGTTGTACCGTCTCAGTCTACTAACTGGATACTAGAGGTATCCACCTGTATGTAGACAGATGATACTTGTTTATTGTCTCAGTCTACTAACTGGATAGTAGAGATATCCACCTTTATGTAGACAGATGATACTTGTTGTACCGTCTCAGTGTACTAACTGGATACTAGAGGTCTCCACCTGTATGTAGACAGATGATACTTGTTGTACCGTCTCAGTCTACTAACTGGATAGTAGAGATATCCACCTGTATGTAGACAGATGATACTTGTTGTACCGTCTCAGTGTACTAACTGGATACTAGAGGTCTCCACCTGTATGTAGACAGATGATACTTGTTGTACTGTCTCAGTCTACTAACTGGATACTAGAGATATCCACCTGTATGTAGACAGATGATACTTGTTGTACTGTCTCAGTCTACTAACTGGATACTAGAGGTCTCCACCTGTATGTAGACAGATGATACTTGTTTACTGTCTCAGTCTACTAACTGGATACTAGAGGTCTCCACCTGTATGTAGACAGATGATACTTGTTGTACTGTCTCAGTCTACTAACTGGATACTAGAGATATCCACCTGTATGTAGACAGATGATACTTGTTGTACCGTCTCAGTCTACTAACTGGATACTAGAGATATCCACCTGTATGTAGACAGATGATACTTGTTGTACCGTCTCAGTCTACTAACTGGATACTAGAGATATCCACCTGTATGTAGACAGATGATACTTGTTGTACCGTCTCAGTCTACTAACTGGATACTAGAGATATCCACCTGTATGTAGACAGATGATACTTGTTGTACCGTCTCAGTCTACTAACTGGATACTAGGGATATCCACCTGTATGTAGACAGATGATACTTGTTGTACCGTCTCAGTCTACTAACTGGATACTAGAGGTATCCACCTGTATGTAGACAGATGATACTTGTTTACTGTCTCAGTCTACTAACTGGATACTAGAGATATCCACCTGTATGTAGACAGATGATACTTGTTGTACCGTCTCAGTCTACTAACTGGATACTAGAGGTATCCACCTGTATGTAGACAGATGATACTTGTACTGTCTCAGTCTACTAACTGGATACTAGAGATATCCACCTGTATGTAGACAGATGATACTTGTGTACCGTCTCAGTCTACTAACTGGATACTAGAGATATCCACCTGTATGTAGACAGATGATACTTGTTGTACTGTCTCAGTCTACTAACTGGATACTAGAGATATCCACCTGTATGTAGACAGATGATACTTGTTGTACCGTCTCAGTCTACTAACTGGATACTAGAGGTATCCACCTGTATGTAGACAGATGATACTTGTTTACTGTCTCAGTCTACTAACTGGATACTAGAGATATGCACCTGTATGTAGACAGATGATACTTGTTGTACCGTCTCAGTCTACTAACTGGATACTAGAGATATCCACCTGTATGTAGACAGATGATACTTGTTGTACCGTCTCAGTCTACTAACTGGATACTAGAGATATCCACCTGTATGTAGACAGATGATACTTGTGTACCGTCTCAGTCTGCTAACTGGTTACTAGAGATATACACCTGTATGTAGACAGATGATACTTGTGTACCGTCTCAGTCTACTAACTGGATACTAGAGATATCCACCTGTATGTAGACAGATGATACTTGTGTACCGTCTCAGTCTGCTAACTGGATACTAGAGATATCCACCTGTATGTAGACAGATGATACTTGTTGTACCGTCTCAGTCTACTAACTGGATACTAGAGGTCTCCACCTGTATGTAGACAGATGATCCTTGTTGTACCGTCTCAGTCTACTAACTGGATACTAGAGATATCCACCTGTATATAGACAGATGATACTTGTTGTACTGTCTCAGTCTACTAACTGGATACTAGAGGTCTCCACCTGTATGTAGACAGATGATACTTGTTGTACCGTCTCAGTCTACTAACTGGATACTAGAGGTCTCCACCTGTATGTAGACAGATGATACTTGTTGTACCGTCTCAGTCTACTAACTGGATACTAGAGATATCCACCTGTATGTAGACAGATGATACTTGTTTACTGTCTCAGTCTACTAACTGGATACTAGAGATATCCACCTGTATGTAGACAGATGATACTTGTGTACCGTCTCAGTCTGCTAACTGGATACTAGAGATATCCACCTGTATGTAGACAGATGATACTTGTGTACCGTCTCAGTCTACTAACTGGATACTAGAGATATCCACCTGTATGTAGACAGATGATACTTGTGTACCGTCTCAGTCTGCTAACTGGATACTAGAGATATCCACCTGTATGTAGACAGATGATACTTGTTGTACCGTCTCAGTCTACTAACTGGATACTAGAGGTCTCCACCTGTATGTAGACAGATGATCCTTGTTGTACCGTCTCAGTCTACTAACTGGATACTAGAGATATCCATCTGTATGTAGACAGATGATACTTGTTGTACCGTCTCAGTCTACTAACAGGATACTAGAGATATCCACCTGTATGTAGACAGATGATACTTGTTGTACCGTCTCAGTCTACTAACTGGATACTAGAGATATCCATCTGTATGTAGACAGATGATACTTGTTGTACCGTCTCAGTCTGCTAACTGGATACTAGAGATATCCACCTGTATGTAGACAGATGATACTTGTTGTACTGTCTCAGTCTACTAACTGGATACTAGAGATATCCACCTGTATGTAGACAGATGATACTTGTTGTACCGTCTCAGTCTACTAACTGGATACTAGAGATATCCACCTGTATGTAGACAGATGATACTTGTTTATTGTCTCAGTCTACTAACTGGATACTAGAGGTCTCCACCTGTATGTAGACAGATGATACTTGTTGTACTGTCTCAGTCTACTAACTGGATACTAGAGATATCCACCTGTATGTAGACATATGATACTTGTTTATTGTCTCAGTCTACTAACTGGATACTAGAGGTCTCCACCTGTATGTAGACATATGATACTTGTTTATTGTCTCAGTCTACTAACTGGATACTAGAGATATCCACCTGTATGTAGACATATGATACTTGTTTATTGTCTCAGTCTACTAACTGGATACTAGAGGTCTCCACCTGTATGTAGACAGATGATACTTGTTGTACTGTCTCAGTCTACTAACTGGATACTAGAGATATCCACCTGTATGTAGACATATGATACTTGTTTATTGTCTCAGTCTACTAACTGGATACTAGAGGTCTCCACCTGTATGTAGACAGATGATACTTGTTGTACCGTCTCAGTCTACTAACTGGATACTAGAGGTCTCCACCTGTATGTAGACAGATGATACTTGTTGTACCGTCTCAGTCTACTAACTGGATACTAGAGATATCCACCTGTATGTAGACAGATGATACTTGTTTATTGTCTCAGTCTACTAACTGGATACTAGAGGTCTCCACCTGTATGTAGACAGATGATACTTGTTGTACTGTCTCAGTCTACTAACTGGATACTAGAGATATCCACCTGTATGTAGACAGATGATACTTGTTTATTGTCTCAGTCTACTAACTGGATACTAGAGGTCTCCACCTGTATGTAGACAGATGATACTTGTTGTACCGTCTCAGTCTACTAACTGGATACTAGAGATATCCACCTGTATGTAGACAGATGATCCTTTTTTATTGTCTCAGTCTACTAACTGGATACTAGAGATATCCACCTGTATGTAGACAGATGATACTTGTTTATTGTCTCAGTCTACTAACTGGATACTAGAGATATCCACCTGTATATAGACAGATGATACTTGTTTATTGTCTCAGTCTACTAACTGGATACTAGAGGTCTCCACCTGTATGTAGACAGATGATACTTGTTGTACCGTCTCAGTCTACTAACTGGATACTAGAGATATCCACCTGTATGTAGACAGATGATCCTTTTTTATTGTCTCAGTCTACTAACTGGATACTAGAGATATCCACCTGTATGTAGACAGATGATACTTGTTTATTGTCTCAGTCTACTAACTGGATACTAGAGATATCCACCTGTATATAGACAGATGATACTTGTTTATTGTCTCAGTCTACTAACTGGATACTAGAGATATCCACCTGTATGTAGACAGATGATACTTGTTTATTGTCTCAGTCTACTAACTGGATACTAGAGATATCCACCTGTATGTAGACAGATGATACTTGTTTATTGTCTCAGTCTACTAACTGGATACTAGAGATATCCACCTGTATGTAGACAGATGATACTTGTTTATTGTCTCAGTCTACTAACTGGATACTAGAGATATCCACCTGTATGTAGACAGATGATACTTGTTTATTGTCTCAGTCTACTAACTGGATACTAGAGATATCCACCTGTATGTAGACAGATGATACTTGTTTATTGTCTCAGTCTACTAACTGGATACTAGAGGTCTCCACCTGTATGTAGACAGATGATACTTGTGTACCGTCTCAGTCTGCTAACTGGTTACTAGAGATATCCACCTGTATGTAGACAGATGATACTTGTTTATTGTCTCAGTCTACTAACTGGATACTAGAGATATCCACCTGTATGTAGACAGATGATACTTGTTTATTGTCTCAGTCTACTAACTGGATACTAGAGGTCTCCACCTGTATGTAGACAGATGATACTTGTGTACCGTCTCAGTCTACTAACTGGATACTAGAGATATCCACCTGTATGTAGACAGATGATACTTGTTGTACTGTCTCAGTCTACTAAATGGATACTAGTGATATCCACCTGTATGTAGACAGATGATACTTGTTTATTGTCTCAGTCTACTAACTGGATACTAGAGATATCCACCTGTATGTAGACAGATGATACTTGTTGTACTGTCTCAGTCTACTAACTGGATACTAGAGATATCCACCTGTATGTAGACAGATGATACTTGTTGTACCGTCTCAGTCTACTAACTGGATACTAGGGATATCCACCTGTATGTAGACAGATGATACTTGTTGTACTGTCTCAGTCTACTAACTGGATACTAGAGATATCCACCTGTATGTAGACAGATGATACTTGTTGTACCGTCTCAGTCTACTAACTGGATACTAGAGATATCCACCTGTATGTAGACAGATGATACTTGTTGTACTGTCTCAGTCTACTAACTGGATACTAGAGATATCCACCTGTATGTAGACAGATGATACTTGTTGTACCGTTTGAGTCCTGTTAACTGGATACTAGAGATATCCATCTGTATGTAGACAGATGATACTTGTTGTACCGTCTCAGTCTACTAACTGGATACTAGAGATATCCACCTGTATGTAGACAGATGATACTTGTTGTACCGTCTCAGTCTACTAACTGGATACTAGAGGTCTCCACCTGTATGTAGACAGATGATACTTGTTGTACTGTCTCAGTCTACTAACTGGATACTAGAGATATCCACCTGTATGTAGACAGATGATACTTGTTTATTGTCTCAGTCTACTAACTGGATACTAGAGATATCCACCTGTATGTAGACAGATGATACTTGTTGTACTGTCTCAGTCTACTAACTGGATACTAGAGATATCCACCTGTATGTAGACAGATGATACTTGTTGTACCGTCTCAGTCTACTAACTGGATACTAGAGATATCCACCTGTATGTAGACAGATGATACTTGTTGTACTGTCTCAGTCTACTAACTGGATACTAGAGGTCTCCACCTGTATGTAGACAGATGATACTTGTTGTACTGTCTCAGTGTACTAACTGGATACTAGAGGTCTCCACCTGTATGTAGACAGATGATACTTGTTGTACCGTCTCAGTCTACTAACTGGATACTAGAGATATCCACCTGTATGTAGACAGATGATACTTGTTGTACCGTCTCAGTCTACTAACTGGATACTAGAGATATCCACCTGTATGTAGACAGATGATACTTGTTGTACTGTCTCAGTGTACTAACTGGATACTAGAGGTCTCCACCTGTATGTAGACAGATGATACTTGTTGTACCGTCTCAGTCTACTAACTGGATACTAGAGGTCTGCACCTGTATGTAGACAGATGATACTTGTTGTACTGTCTCAGTGTACTAACTGGATACTAGAGATATCCACCTGTATGTAGACAGATGATACTTGTTGTACTGTCTCAGTCTACTAACTGGATACTAGAGGTCTCCACCTGTATGTAGACAGATGATACTTGTTGTACTGTCTCAGTGTACTAACTGGATACTAGAGGTCTCCACCTGTATGTAGACAGATGATACTTGTTGTACCGTCTCAGTCTACTAACTGGATACTAGAGATATCCACCTGTATGTAGACAGATGATACTTGTTGTACCGTCTCAGTCTACTAACTGGATACTAGAGATATCCACCTGTATGTAGACAGATGATACTTGTTTATTGTCTCAGTCTACTAACTGGATACTAGAGATATCCACCTGTATGTAGACAGATGATACTTGTTGTACCGTCTCAGTCTACTAACTGGATACTAGAGATATCCACCTGTATGTAGACAGATGATACTTGTTTATTGTCTCAGTCTACTAACTGGATACTAGAGATATCCACCTGTATGTAGACAGATGATACTTGTTTTACCGTCTCAGTCTACTAACTGGATACTAGAGGTCTCCACCTGTATGTAGACAGATGATCCTTGTTGTACTGTCTCAGTCTACTAACTGGATACTAGAGATATCCACCTGTATGTAGACAGATGATACTTGTTGTACTGTCTCAGTCTACTAACTGGATACTAGAGATATCCACCTGTATGTAGACAGATGATACTTGTTGTACTGTCTCAGTCCTGTTAACTGGATACTGGAGATATCCACCTGTATGTAGACAGATGATACTTGTTGTACTGTCTCAGTCCTGTTAACTGGATACTAGAGATATCCACCTGTATGTAGACAGATGATACTTGTTGTACTGTCTCAGTCCTGTTAACTGGATACTGGAGATATCCACCTGTATGTAGACAGATGATACTTGTTGTACTGTCTCAGTCCTGTTAACTGGATACTAGAGATATCCACCTGTATGTAGACAGATGATACTTGTTGTACTGTCTCAGTCTACTAACTGGATACTAGAGATATCCACCTGTATGTAGACAGATGATACTTGTTGTACTGTCTCAGTCCTGTTAACTGGATACTAGAGATATCCACCTGTATGTAGACAGATGATACTTGTTTATTGTCTCAGTCTACTAACTGGATACTAGAGATATCCACCTGTATGTAGACAGATGATACTTGTTGTACCGTCTCAGTCTGCTAACTGGATACTAGAGATATCCACCTGTATGTAGACAGATGATACTTGTTTATTGTCTCAGTCTACTAACTGGATACTGGAGATATCCACCTGTATGTAGACAGATGATACTTGTTGTCCTGTCTCAGTCCTGTTAACTGGATACTGGAGATATCCACCTGTATGTAGACAGATGATACTTGTTGTACTGTCTCAGTCCTGTTAACTGGATACTGGAGATATCCACCTGTATGTAGACAGATGATACTTGTTGTACTGTCTCAGTCTACTAACTGGATACTAGAGATATCCACCTGTATGTAGACAGATGATACTTGTTGTACCGTCTCAGTCTACTAACTGGATACTAGAGATATCCACCTGTATGTAGACAGATGATACTTGTGTACCGTCTCAGTCTACTAACTGGATACTAGAGATATCCACCTGTATGTAGACAGATGATACTTGTTGTACCGTCTCAGTCTACTAACTGGATACTAGAGATATCCACCTGTATGTAGACAGATGATACTTGTGTACCGTCTCAGTCTACTAACTGGATACTAGAGATATCCACCTGTATGTAGACAGATGATACTTGTGTACCGTCTCAGTCTACTAACTGGATACTAGAGGTCTCCACCTGTATGTAGACAGATGATACTTGTTGTACCGTCTCAGTCTACTAACTGGATACTAGAGATATCCACCTGTATGTAGACAGATGATACTTGTTGTACCGTCTCAGTCTACTAACTGGATACTAGAGATATCCACCTGTATGTAGACAGATGATACTTGTGTACCGTCTCAGTCTACTAACTGGATACTAGAGGTCTCCACCTGTATGTAGACAGATGATACTTGTTGTACCGTCTCAGTCTACTAACTGGATACTAGAGATATCCACCTGTATGTAGACAGATGATACTTGTTGTACCGTCTCAGTCTACTAACTGGATACTAGAGGTCTCCACCTGTATGTAGACAGATGATACTTGTTGTACTGTCTCAGTCTACTAACTGGATACTAGAGGTATCCACCTGTATGTAGACAGATGATACTTGTTGTACTGTCTCAGTCTACTAACTGGATACTAGAGATATCCACCTGTATGTAGACAGATGATCCTTGTTTTACTGTCTCAGTCTACTAACTGGATACTAGAGATATCCACCTGTATGTAGACAGATGATACTTGTTGTACCGTCTCAGTCTACTAACTGGATACTAGAGGTATCCACCTGTATGTAGACAGATGATACTTGTTGTACTGTCTCAGTCTACTACCTGGATACTAGAGATATCCACCTGTATGTAGACAGATGATACTTGTTGTACCGTCTCAGTCTACTAACTGGATACTAGAGGTATCCACCTGTATGTAGACAGATGATACTTGTTGTACTGTCTCAGTCTACTAACTGGATACTAGAGATATCCACCTGTATGTAGACAGATGATACTTGTTGTACTGTCTCAGTCTACTAACTGGATACTAGAGATATCCACCTGTATGTAGACAGATGTTACTTGTTGTACTGTCTCAGTCCTACTAACTGGATACTAGAGATATCCACCTGTATGTAGACAGATGTTACTTGTTGTACTGTCTCAGTCTACTAACTGGATACTAGAGATATCCACCTGTATGTAGACAGATGATCCTTGTTGTACTATCTCAGTCTACTAACTGGATACTAGAGATATCCACCTGTATGTAGACAGATGATACTTGTTGTACTGTCTCAGTCCTACTAACTGGATACTAGAGATATCCACCTGTATATAGACAGATGATCCTTGTTGTACTGTCTCAGTCTACTAACTGGATACTAGAGATATCCACCTGTATGTAGACAGATGATACTTGTTGTACCGTCTCAGTCTACTAACTGGATACTAGAGGTATCCACCTGTATGTAGACAGATGATACTTGTTTATTGTCTCAGTCTACTAACTGGATACTAGAGATATCCACCTGTATGTAGACAGATGATACTTGTTTACTGTCTCAGTCTACTAACTGGATACTAGAGATATCCACCTGTATGTAGACAGATGATCCTTGTTGTACTGTCTCAGTCTACTAACTGGATACTAGTGATATCCACCTGTATGTACACAGATGATACTTGTTTACTGTCTCAGTCTACTAACTGGATACTAGAGATATCCACCTGTATGTAGACAGATGATACTTGTTGTACTGTCTCAGTCTACTAACTGGATACTAGAGATATCCACATGTATATAGACAGATGATCCTTGTTGTACTGTCTCAGTCTACTAACTGGATACTAGAGATATCCACCTGTATGTAGACAGATGATACTTGTTGTACTGTCTCAGTCTACTAACTGGATACTAGAGATATCCACCTGTATGTAGACAGATGATCCTTGTTGTACTGTCTCAGTCTACTAACTGGATACTAGAGATATCCACCTGTATGTAGACAGATGATACTTGTTGTACTGTCTCAGTCTACTAACTGGATACTAGAGATATCCACCTGTATGTAGACAGATGATCCTTGTTGTACTGTCTCAGTCTACTAACTGGATACTAGAGGTCTCCACCTGTATGTAGACAGATGATGCTTGTTGTACTGTCTCAGTCTACTAACTGGATACTAGAGATATCCACCTGTATGTAGACAGATGATCCTTGTTGTACTGTCTCAGTCTACTAACTGGATACTACAGATATCCACCTGTATATAGACAGATGATCCTTGTTGTACTGTCTCAGTCTACTAACTGGATACTAGAGATATCCACCTGTATGTAGACAGATGATACTTGTTGTACTGTCTCAGTCTACTAACTGGATACTAGAGATATCCACCTGTATGTAGACAGATGATCCTTGTTGTACTGTCTCAGTCTACTAACTGGATACTAGAGGTCTCCACCTGTATGTAGACAGATGGTGCTTGTTGTACTGTCTCAGTCTACTAACTGGATACTAGAGATATCCACCTGTATATAGACAGATGATCCTTGTTGTACTGTCTCAGTCTACTAACTGGATACTAGAGATATCCACCTGTATGTAGACAGATGATACTTGTTGTACTGTCTCAGTCTACTAACTGGATACTAGAGATATCCACCTGTATGTAGACAGATGATCCTTGTTGTACTGTCTCAGTCTACTAACTGGATACTAGAGATATCCACCTGTATGTAGACAGATGATACTTGTTGTACTGTCTCAGTCTACTAACTGGATACTAGAGATATCCACCTGTATGTAGACAGATGATCCTTGTTGTACTGTCTCAGTCTACTAACTGGATACTAGAGGTCTCCACCTGTATGTAGACAGATGATGCTTGTTGTACTGTCTCAGTCTACTAACTGGATACTAGAGATATCCACCTGTATGTAGACAGATGATACTTGTTGTACTGTCTGGTCCTGTTAACTGGATACTAGAGATATCCACCTGTATGTAGACAGATGATACTTGTTGTACCGTCTCAGTCTACTAACTGGATACTAGAGATATCCACCTGTATGTAGACAGATGATACTTGTTGTACTGTCTGGTCCTGTTAACTGGATACTAGAGATATCCACCTGTATGTAGACAGATGATACTTGTTGTACCGTCTCAGTCTGTTAACTGGATACTAGAGGTCTCCACCTGTATGTAGACAGATGATACTTGTTGTACTGTCTCAGTCTACTAACTGGATACTAGAGGTCTCCACCTGTATGTAGACAGATGATACTTGTTGTACTGTCTGGTCCTGTTAACTGGATACTAGAGATATCCACCTGTATGTAGACAGATGATACTTGTTGTACCGTCTCAGTCTACTAACTGGATACTAGAGATATCCACCTGTATGTAGACAGATGATACTTGTTGTACTGTCTGGTCCTGTTAACTGGATACTAGAGATATCCACCTGTATGTAGACAGACGATACTTGTTGTACCGTCTCAGTCTGTTAACTGGATACTAGAGGTCTCCACCTGTATGTAGACAGATGATACTTGTTGTACCGTCTCAGTCTGTTAACTGGATACTAGAGATATCCACCTGTATGTAGACAGATGATACTTGTTGTACTGTCTGGTCCTGTTAACTGGATACTAGAGATATCCACCTGTATGTAGACAGATGATACTTGTTGTACCGTCTCAGTCTGTTAACTGGATACTAGAGGTCTCCACCTGTATGTAGACAGATGATACTTGTTGTACCGTCTCAGTCTGTTAACTGGATACTAGAGATATCCACCTGTATGTAGACAGATGATATTTGTTGTACCGTCTCAGTCTGTTAACTGGATACTAGAGATATCCACCTGTATGTAGACAGATGATACTTGTTGTACCGTCTCAGTCTGCTAACTGGATACTAGAGATATCCACCTGTATGTAGACAGATGATACTTGTTGTACTGTCTCAGTCTACTAACTGGATACTAGAGATATCCACCTGTATGTAGACAGATGATACTTGTTGTACCGTCTCAGTCTACTAACTGGATACTAGAGATATCCACCTGTATGTAGACAGATGATACTTGTTGTACCGTCTCAGTCTGCTAACTGGATACTAGAGATATCCACCTGTATGTAGACAGATGATACTTGTTGTACTGTCTCAGTCTACTAACTGGATACTAGAGATATCCACCTGTATGTAGACAGATGATACTTGTTGTACCGTCTCAGTCTACTAACTGGATACTAGAGATATCCACCTGTATGTAGACAGATGATACTTGTTTATTGTCTCAGTCTACTAACTGGATACTAGAGATATCCACCTGTATGTAGACAGATGATACTTGTTGTACTGTCTCAGTGTACTAACTGGATACTAGAGGTCTCCACCTGTATGTAGACAGATGATACTTGTTGTACCGTCTCAGTCTACTAACTGGATACTAGAGATATCCACCTGTATGTAGACAGATGATACTTGTTGTACCGTCTCAGTCTACTAACTGGATACTAGAGATATCCACCTGTATGTAGACAGATGATACTTGTTGTACTGTCTCAGTGTACTAACTGGATACTAGAGGTCTCCACCTGTATGTAGACAGATGATACTTGTTGTACCGTCTCAGTCTACTAACTGGATACTAGAGGTCTGCACCTGTATGCAGACAGATGATACTTGTTGTACTGTCTCAGTGTACTAACTGGATACTAGAGATATCCACCTGTATGTAGACAGATGATACTTGTTGTACTGTCTCAGTCTACTAACTGGATACTAGAGGTCTCCACCTGTATGTAGACAGATGATACTTGTTGTACTGTCTCAGTGTACTAACTGGATACTAGAGGTCTCCACCTGTATGTAGACAGATGATACTTGTTGTACCGTCTCAGTCTACTAACTGGATACTAGAGATATCCACCTGTATGTAGACAGATGATACTTGTTGTACTGTCTCAGTCTACTAACTGGATACTAGAGGTATCCACCTGTATGTAGACAGATGATACTTGTTGTACTGTCTCAGTCCTGTTAACTGGATACTGGAGATATCCACCTGTATGTAGACAGATGATACTTGTTGTACTGTCTCAGTCCTGTTAACTGGATACTAGAGATATCCACCTGTATGTAGACAGATGATACTTGTTGTACTGTCTCAGTCCTGTTAACTGGATACTGGAGATATCCACCTGTATGTAGACAGATGATACTTGTTGTACTGTCTCAGTCCTGTTAACTGGATACTGGAGATATCCACCTGTATGTAGACAGATGATACTTGTTGTACTGTCTCAGTCCTGTTAACTGGATACTAGAGATATCCACCTGTATGTAGACAGATGATACTTGTTGTACTGTCTCAGTCCTGTTAACTGGATACTGGAGATATCCACCTGTATGTAGACAGATGATACTTGTTGTACTGTCTCAGTCCTGTTCACTGGATACTAGAGATATCCACCTGTATGTAGACAGATGATACTTGTTGTACTGTCTCAGTCTACTAACTGGATACTAGAGATATCCACCTGTATGTAGACAGATGATACTTGTTGTACTGTCTCAGTCCTGTTAACTGGATACTAGAGATATCCACCTGTATGTAGACAGATGATACTTGTTTATTGTCTCAGTCTACTAACTGGATACTAGAGATATCCACCTGTATGTAGACAGATGATACTTGTTGTACTGTCTCAGTCCTGTTAACTGGATACTGGAGATATCCACCTGTATGTAGACAGATGATACTTGTTGTACTGTCTCAGTCTACTAACTGGATACTAGAGATATCCACCTGTATGTAGACAGATGATACTTGTTGTACCGTCTCAGTCTACTAACTGGATACTAGAGATATCCACCTGTATGTAGACAGATGATACTTGTTGTACTGTCTCAGTCTACTAACTGGATACTAGAGATATCCACCTGTATGTAGACAGATGATACTTGTTGTACCGTCTCAGTCTACTAACTGGATACTAGAGGTCTCCACCTGTATGTAGACAGATGATACTTGTGTACCGTCTCAGTCTACTAACTGGATACTAGAGATATCCACCTGTATGTAGACAGATGATACTTGTTGTACCGTCTCAGTCTACTAACTGGATACTAGAGATATCCACCTGTATGTAGACAGATGATACCTGTGTACCGTCTCAGTCTACTAACTGGATACTAGAGATATCCACCTGTATGTAGACAGATGATACTTGTTGTACCGTCTCAGTCTACTAACTGGATACTAGAGATATCCACCTGTATGTAGACAGATGATACTTGTGTACCGTCTCAGTCTACTAACTGGATACTAGAGGTCTCCACCTGTATGTAGACAGATGATACTTGTTGTACCGTCTCAGTCTACTAACTGGATACTAGAGATATCCACCTGTATGTAGACAGATGATACTTGTTGTACCGTCTCAGTCTACTAACTGGATACTAGAGGTCTCCACCTGTATGTAGACAGATGATACTTGTTGTACTGTCTCAGTCTACTAACTGGATACTAGAGGTATCCACCTGTATGTAGACAGATGATACTTGTTGTACTGTCTCAGTCTACTAACTGGATACTAGAGATATCCACCTGTATGTAGACAGATGATACTTGTTTATTGTCTCAGTCTACTAACTGGATACTAGAGATATCCACCTGTATATAGACAGATGATCCTGTTGTACTGTCTCAGTCTACTAACTGGATACTAGAGATATCCACCTGTATGTAGACAGATGATACTTGTTTTACTGTCTCAGTCTACTAACTGGATACTAGAGATATCCACCTGTATGTAGACAGATGATACTTGTTGTACCGTCTCAGTCTACTAACTGGATACTAGAGGTATCCACCTGTATGTAGACAGATGATACTTGTTGTACTGTCTCAGTCTACTAACTGGATACTAGAGATATCCACCTGTATGTAGACAGATGATACTTGTTGTACCGTCTCAGTCTACTAACTGGATACTAGAGGTATCCACCTGTATGTAGACAGATGATACTTGTTGTACTGTCTCAGTCTACTAACTGGATACTAGAGATATCCACCTGTATGTAGACAGATGATACTTGTTGTACTGTCTCAGTCTACTAACTGGATACTAGAGATATCCACCTGTATGTAGACAGATGTTACTTGTTGTACTGTCTCAGTCCTACTAACTGGATACTAGAGATATCCACCTGTATGTAGACAGATGTTACTTGTTGTACTGTCTCAGTCTACTAACTGGATACTAGAGATATCCACCTGTATGTAGACAGATGATCCTTGTTGTACTGTCTCAGTCTACTAACTGGATACTAGAGATATCCACCTGTATGTAGACAGATGATACTTGTTGTACTGTCTCAGTCCTACTAACTGGATACTAGAGATATCCACCTGTATATAGACAGATGATCCTTGTTGTACTGTCTCAGTCTACTAACTGGATACTAGAGATATCCACCTGTATGTAGACAGATGATACTTGTTGTACCGTCTCAGTCTACTAACTGGATACTAGAGATATCCACCTGTATGTAGACAGATGATCCTTGTTTACTGTCTCAGTCTACTAACTGGATACTAGAGATATCCACCTGTATGTAGACAGATGATACTTGTGTACCGTCTCAGTCTACTAACTGGATACTAGAGATATCCACCTGTATGTAGACAGATGATACTTGTTTACTGTCTCAGTCTACTAACTGGATACTAGAGATATCCACCTGTATGTAGACAGATGATACTTGTTTACTGTCTCAGTCTACTAACTGGATACTAGAGATATCCACCTGTATGTAGACAGATGATACTTGTTTACTGTCTCAGTCTCCTAACTGGATACTAGAGATATCCACCTGTATGTAGACAGATGATCCTTGTTGTACTGTCTCAGTCTACTAACTGGATACTAGTGATATCCACCTGTATGTACACAGATGATACTTGTTTACTGTCTCAGTCTACTAACTGGATACTAGAGATATCCACCTGTATGTAGACAGATGATCCTTGTTGTACTGTCTCAGTCTACTAACTGGATACTAGAGATATCCACCTGTATATAGACAGATGATCCTTGTTGTACTGTCTCAGTCTACTAACTGGATACTAGAGATATCCACCTGTATGTAGAGAGATGATACTTGTTGTACCGTCTCAGTCTACTAACTGGATACTAGAGATATCCACCTGTATGTAGACAGATGATACTTGTTGTACTGTCTCAGTCCTGTTAACTGGATACTGGAGATATCCACCTGTATGTAGACAGATGATACTTGTTGTACTGTCTCAGTCTACTAACTGGATACTAGAGATATCCACCTGTATGTAGACAGATGATCCTTGTTGTACTGTCTCAGTCTACTAACTGGATACTAGAGGTCTCCACCTGTATGTAGACAGATGATGCTTGTTGTACTGTCTCAGTCTACTAACTGGATACTAGAGATATCCACCTGTATGTAGACAGATGATACTTGTTGTACTGTCTGGTCCTGTTAACTGGATACTAGAGATATCCACCTGTATGTAGACAGATGATACTTGTTGTACCGTCTCAGTCTACTAACTGGATACTAGAGATATCCACCTGTATGTAGACAGATGATACTTGTTGTACTGTCTGGTCCTGTTAACTGGATACTAGAGATATCCACCTGTATGTAGACAGATGATACTTGTTGTACCGTCTCAGTCTGTTAACTGGATACTAGAGGTCTCCACCTGTATGTAGACAGATGATACTTGTTGTACTGTCTCAGTCTACTAACTGGATACTAGAGGTCTCCACCTGTATGTAGACAGATGATACTTGTTGTACTGTCTGGTCCTGTTAACTGGATACTAGAGATATCCACCTGTATGTAGACAGATGATACTTGTTGTACCGTCTCAGTCTACTAACTGGATACTAGAGATATCCACCTGTATGTAGACAGATGATACTTGTTGTACTGTCTGGTCCTGTTAACTGGATACTAGAGATATCCACCTGTATGAAGACAGACGATACTTGTTGTACCGTCTCAGTCTGTTAACTGGATACTAGAGGTCTCCACCTGTATGTAGACAGATGATACTTGTTGTACCGTCTCAGTCTGTTAACTGGATACTAGAGATATCCACCTGTATGTAGACAGATGATACTTGTTGTACTGTCTGGTCCTGTTAACTGGATACTAGAGATATCCACCTGTATGTAGACAGATGATACTTGTTGTACCGTCTCAGTCTGTTAACTGGATACTAGAGGTCTCCACCTGTATGTAGACAGATGATACTTGTTGTACCGTCTCAGTCTGTTAACTGGATACTAGAGATATCCACCTGTATGTAGACAGATGATACTTGCTGTACCGTCTCAGTCTGTTAACTGGATACTAGAGATATCCACCTGTATGTAGACAGATGATACTTGTTGTACCGTCTCAGTCTGCTAACTGGATACTAGAGATATCCACCTGTATGTAGACAGATGATACTTGTTGTACTGTCTCAGTCTACTAACTGGATACTAGAGATATCCACCTGTATGTAGACAGATGATACTTGTGTACTGTCTCAGTCTACTAACTGGATACTAGAGATATCCACCTGTATGTAGACAGATGATACTTGTGTACCGTCTCAGTCTACTAACTGGATACTAGAGATATCCACCTGTATGTAGACAGATGATACTTGTTGTACCGTCTCAGTCTACTAACTGGATACTAGAGATATCCACCTGTATGTAGACAGATGATACTTGTGTACTGTCTCAGTCTACTAACTGGATACTAGAGATATCCACCTGTATGTAGACAGATGATACTTGTTGTACTGTCTCAGTCCTACTAACTGGATACTAGAGATATCCACCTGTATGTAGACAGATGATACTTGTTTATTGTCTCAGTCTACTAACTGGATACTAGAGGTCTCCACCTGTATGTAGACAGATGATACTTGTTGTACTGTCTCAGTCTACTAACTGGATACTAGAGATATCCACCTGTATGTAGACAGATGATACTTGTTGTACTGTCTCAGTCCTACTAACTGGATACTAGAGATATCCACCTGTATGTAGACAGATGATACTTGTTGTACCGTCTCAGTCTACTAACTGGATACTAGAGATATCCACCTGTATGTAGACAGATGATACTTGTTGTACCGTCTCAGTCTACTAACTGGATACTAGAGATATCCACCTGTATGTAGACAGATGATACTTGTTTATTGTCTCAGTCTACTAACTGGATACTAGAGATATCCACCTGTATGTAGACAGATGATACTTGTTGTACCGTCTCAGTCTACTAACTGGATACTAGAGATATCCACCTGTATGTAGACAGATGATACTTGTTTATTGTCTCAGTCTACTAACTGGATACTAGAGATATCCACCTGTATGTAGACAGATGATACTTGTTGTACCGTCTCAGTCTACTAACTGGATACTAGAGATATCCACCTGTATGTAGACAGATGATACTTGTTTATTGTCTCAGTCTACTAACTGGATACTAGAGGTCTCCACCTGTATGTAGACAGATGATACTTGTTGTACTGTCTCAGTCTACTAACTGGATACTAGAGATATCCACCTGTATGTAGACAGATGATACTTGTTGTACCGTCTCAGTCTACTAACTGGATACTAGAGGTATCCACCTGTATGTAGACAGATGATACTTGTTTATTGTCTCAGTCTACTAACTGGATACTAGAGGTCTCCACCTGTATGTAGACAGATGATACTTGTTGTACCGTCTCAGTCTGCTAACTGGATACTAGAGATATCCACCTGTATGTAGACAGATGATACTTGTTGTACTGTCTCAGTCTACTAACTGGATACTAGAGGTATCCACCTGTATGTAGACAGATGATACTTGTTGTACCGTCTCAGTCTACTAACTGGATACTAGAGATATCCACCTGTATGTAGACAGATGATACTTGTTGTACCGTCTCAGTCTACTAACTGGATACTAGAGATATCCACCTGTATGTAGACAGATGATACTTGTTGTACCGTCTCAGTCTACTAACTGGATACTAGAGATATCCACCTGTATGTAGACAGATGATACTTGTTGTACTGTCTCAGTCTACTAACTGGATACTAGAGGTCTCCACCTGTATGTAGACAGATGATCCTTGTTGTACTGTCTCAGTCTACTAACTGGATACTAGAGATATCCACCTGTATGTAGACAGATGATACTTGTTGTACCGTCTCAGTCTACTAACTGGATACTAGAGATATCCAACTGTATGTAGACAGATGATACTTGTTTATTGTCTCAGTCTACTAAATGGATACTAGAGATATCCACCTGTATGTAGACAGATGATACTTGTTTATTGTCTCAGTCTACTAACTGGATACTAGAGATATCCACCTGTATGTAGACAGATGATACTTGTTTATTGTCTCAGTCTACTAACTGGATACTAGAGATATCCACCTGTATGTAGACAGATGATACTTGTTTATTGTCTCAGTCTACTAACTGGATACTAGAGATATCCACCTGTATGTAGACAGATGATACTTGTGTACTGTCTCAGTCTACTAACTGGATACTAGAGATATCCACCTGTATGTAGACAGATGATACTTGTGTACCGTCTCAGTCTACTAACTGGATACTAGAGGTATCCACCTGTATGTAGACAGATGATACTTGTTGTACTGTCTCAGTGTACTAACTGGATACTAGAGGTCTCCACCTGTATGTAGACAGATTATACTTGTTGTACCGTCTCAGTCTACTAACTGGATAGTAGAGATATCCACCTGTATGTAGACAGATGATACTTGTTGTACCGTCTCAGTCTACTAACTGGATACTAGAGGTATCCACCTGTATGTAGACAGATGATACTTGTGTACTGTCTCAGTCTACTAACTGGATACTAGAGATATCCACCTGTATGTAGACAGATGATACTTGTGTACTGTCTCAGTCTACTAACTGGATACTAGAGATATCCACCTGTATGTAGACAGATGATACTTGTGTACCGTCTCAGTCTACTAACTGGATACTAGAGATATCCACCTGTATGTAGACAGATGATACTTGTTGTACCGTCTCAGTCTACTAACTGGATACTAGAGATATCCACCTGTATGTAGACAGATGATACTTGTGTACTGTCTCAGTCTACTAACTGGATACTAGAGATATCCACCTGTATGTAGACAGATGATACTTGTGTACCGTCTCAGTCTACTAACTGGATACTAGAGGTATCCACCTGTATGTAGACAGATGATACTTGTTGTACTGTCTCAGTGTACTAACTGGATACTAGAGGTCTCCACCTGTATGTAGACAGATGATACTTGTTGTACCGTCTCAGTCTACTAACTGGATAGTAGAGATATCCACCTGTATGTAGACAGATGATACTTGTTGTACCGTCTCAGTCTACTAACTGGGTACTAGAGATATCCACCTGTATGTAGACAGATGATACTTGTTGTACCGTCTCAGTCTGCTAACTGGATACTAGAGGTCTGCACCTGTATGTAGACAGATGATACTTGTTGTACCGTCTCAGTCTACTAACTGGATAGTAGAGATATCCACCTGTATGTAGACAGATGATACTTGTTGTACCGTCTCAGTCTACTAACTGGATACTAGAGGTATCCACCTGTATGTAGACAGATGATACTTGTGTACTGTCTCAGTCTACTAACTGGATACTAGAGATATCCACCTGTATGTAGACAGATGATACTTGTGTACTGTCTCAGTCTACTAACTGGATACTAGAGATATCCACCTGTATGTAGAGAGATGATACTTGTGTACCGTCTCAGTCTACTAACTGGATACTAGAGATATCCACCTGTATGTAGACAGATGATACTTGTTGTACCGTCTCAGTCTACTAACTGGATACTAGAGATATCCACCTGTATGTAGACAGATGATACTTGTGTACTGTCTCAGTCTACTAACTGGATACTAGAGATATCCACCTGTATGTAGACAGATGATACTTGTGTACCGTCTCAGTCTACTACCTGGATACTAGAGGTATCCACCTGTATGTAGACAGATGATACTTGTTGTACTGTCTCAGTGTACTAACTGGATACTAGAGGTCTCCACCTGTATGTAGACAGATGATACTTGTTGTACCGTCTCAGTCTACTAACTGGATACTGGAGATATCCACCTGTATGTAGACAGATGATACTTGTTTACTGTCTCAGTCTACTAACTGGATACTAGAGATATCCACCTGTATGTAGACAGATGATACTTGTTGTACTGTCTCAGTCTGTTAACTGGATACTAGAGGTCTCCACCTGTATGTAGACAGATGATCCTTGTTGTACCGTCTCAGTCTACTAACTGGATACTAGAGATATCCACCTGTATGTAGACAGATGATACTTGTTGTACTGTCTCACTCTGTTAACTGGATACTAGAGGTCTGCACCTGTATGTAGACAGACGATACTTGTTGTACTGTCTGAGTCCTGTTAACTGGATACTAGAGGTCTCCACCTGTATGTAGACAGATGATACTTGTTGTACTGTCTCAGTGTACTAACTGGATACTAGAGGTCTCCACCTGTATGTAGACAGATGATACTTGTTGTACCGTCTCAGTCTACTAACTGGATACTAGAGATATCCACCTGTATGTAGACAGATGATACTTGTTGTACCGTCTCAGTCTACTAACTGGATACTAGAGATATCCACCTGTATGTAGACAGATGATACTTGTTTATTGTCTCAGTCTACTAACTGGATACTAGAGATATCCATCTGTATGTAGACAGATGATACTTGTTGTACCGTCTCAGTCTACTAACTGGATACTAGAGATATCCACCTGTATGTAGACAGATGATACTTGTTGTACCGTCTCAGTCTACTAACTGGATACTAGAGATATCCACCTGTATGTAGACAGATGATACTTGTTGTACTCTCTCAGTCCTGTTAACTGGATACTGGAGATATCCACCTGTATGTAGACAGATGATACTTGTTTATTGTCTCAGTCTACTAACTGGATACTGGAGATATCCACCTGTATGTAGACAGATGATACTTGTTGTACTGTCTCAGTCCTGTTAACTGGATACTGGAGATATCCACCTGTATGTAGACAGATGATACTTGTTGTACTGTCTCAGTCCTGTTAACTGGATACTGGAGATATCCACCTGTATGTAGACAGATGATACTTGTTGTACTGTCTCAGTCTACTAACTGGATACTAGAGATATCCACCTGTATGTAGACAGATGACACTTGTTGTACCGTCTCAGTCTACTAACTGGATACTAGAGATATCCACCTGTATGTAGACAGATGATACTTGTGTACCGTCTCAGTCTACTAACTGGATACTAGAGATATCCACCTGTATGTAGACAGATGATACTTGTTGTACCGTCTCAGTCTACTAACTGGATACTAGAGATATCCACCTGTATGTAGACAGATGATACTTGTGTACCGTCTCAGTCTACTAACTGGATACTAGAGATATCCACCTGTATGTAGACAGATGATACTTGTTGTACCGTCTCAGTCTACTAACTGGATACTAGAGATATCCACCTGTATGTAGACAGATGATACTTGTGTACCGTCTCAGTCTACTAACTGGATACTAGAGGTCTCCACCTGTATGTAGACAGATGATACTTGTTGTACCGTCTCAGTCTACTAACTGGATACTAGAGATATCCACCTGTATGTAGACAGATGATACTTGTTGTACCGTCTCAGTCTACTAACTGGATACTAGAGGTCTCCACCTGTATGTAGACAGATGATACTTGTTGTACTGTCTCAGTCTACTAACTGGATACTAGAGGTATCCACCTGTATGTAGACAGATGATACTTGTTGTACTGTCTCAGTCTACTAACTGGATACTAGAGATATCCACCTGTATGTAGACAGATGATACTTGTTTATTGTCTCAGTCTACTAACTGGATACTAGAGATATCCACCTGTATATAGACAGATGATCCTTGTTGTACTGTCTCAGTCTACTAACTGGATACTAGAGATATCCACCTGTATGTAGACAGATGATACTTGTTGTACTGTCTCAGTCTACTAACTGGATACTAGAGATATCCACCTGTATGTAGACAGATGATACTTGTTGTACCGTCTCAGTCTACTAACTGGATACTAGAGGTATCCACCTGTATGTAGACAGATGATACTTGTTGTACTGTCTCAGTCTACTAACTGGATACTAGAGATATCCACCTGTATGTAGACAGATGATACTTGTTGTACCGTCTCAGTCTACTAACTGGATACTAGAGGTATCCACCTGTATGTAGACAGATGATACTTGTTGTACTGTCTCAGTCTACTAACTGGATACTAGAGATATCCACCTGTATGTAGACAGATGATACTTGTTGTACTGTCTCAGTCTACTAACTGGATACTAGAGATATCCACCTGTATGTAGACAGATGTTACTTGTTGTACTGTCTCAGTCCTACTAACTGGATACTAGAGATATCCACCTGTATGTAGACAGATGATACTTGTTTATTGTCTCAGTCTACTAACTGGATACTAGAGATATCCACCTGTATGTAGACAGATGATCCTTGTTGTACTGTCTCAGTCTACTAACTGGATACTAGAGATATCCACCTGTATGTAGACAGATGATACTTGTTGTACTGTCTCAGTCCTACTAACTGGATACTAGAGATATCCACCTGTATGTAGACAGATGATCCTTGTTGTACTGTCTCAGTCTACTAACTGGATACTAGAGATATCCACCTGTATGTAGACAGATGATACTTGTTGTACCGTCTCAGTCTACTAACTGGATACTAGAGGTCTCCACCTGTATGTAGACAGATGATACTTGTTGTACCGTCTCAGTCTACTAACTGGATACTAGAGATATCCACCTGTATGTAGACATATGATACTTGTTTATTGTCTCAGTCTACTAACTGGATACTAGAGATATCCACCTGTATGTAGACAGTTGATACTTGTTTATTGTCTCAGTCTACTAACTGGATACTAGAGATATCCACCTGTATGTAGACAGATGATACTTGTTTACTGTCTCAGTCTACTAACTGGATACTAGAGATATCCACCTGTATGTAGACAGATGATCCTTGTTGTACTGTCTCAGTCTACTAACTGGATACTAGAGATATCCACCTGTATGTAGACAGATGATACTTGTTTACTGTCTCAGTCTACTAACTGGATACTAGAGATATCCACCTGTATATAGACAGATGATCCTTGTTGTACTGTCTCAGTCTACTAACTGGATACTAGAGATATCCACCTGTATGTAGACAGATGATACTTGTTGTACTGTCTCAGTCTACTAACTGGATACTAGAGATATCCACCTGTATGTAGACAGATGATCCTTGTTGTACTGTCTCAGTCTACTAACTGGATACTAGAGGTCTCCACCTGTATGTAGACAGATGATGCTTGTTGTACTGTCTCAGTCTACTAACTGGATACTAGAGATATCCACCTGTATGTAGACAGATGATACTTGTTGTACTGTCTGGTCCTGTTAACTGGATACTAGAGATATCCACCTGTATGTAGACAGATGATACTTGTACCTTCTCAGTCTACTAACTGGATACTAGAGATATCCACCTGTATGTAGACAGATGATACTTGTTGTACTGTCTGGTCCTGTTAACTGGATACTAGAGATATCCACCTGTATGTAGACAGATGATACTTGTTGTACCGTCTCAGTCTGTTAACTGGATACTAGAGGTCTCCACCTGTATGTAGACAGATGATACTTGTTGTACTGTCTCAGTCTACTAACTGGATACTAGAGGTCTCCACCTGTATGTAGACAGATGATACTTGTTGTACTGTCTGGTCCTGTTAACTGGATACTAGAGATATCCACCTGTATGTAGACAGATGATACTTGTTGTACCGTCTCAGTCTACTAACTGGATACTAGAGATATCCACCTGTATGTAGACAGATGATACTTGTTGTACTGTCTGGTCCTGTTAACTGGACACTAGAGATATCCACCTGTATGTAGACAGACGATACTTGTTGTACCGTCTCAGTCTGTTAACTGGATACTAGAGGTCTCCACCTGTATGTAGACAGATGATACTTGTTGTACCGTCTCAGTCTGTTAACTGGATACTAGAGATATCCACCTGTATGTAGACAGATGATACTTGTTGTACTGTCTGGTCCTGTTAACTGGATACTAGAGATATCCACCTGTATGTAGACAGATGATACTTGTTGTACCGTCTCAGTCTGTTAACTGGATACTAGAGGTCTCCACCTGTATGTAGACAGATGATACTTGTTGTACCGTCTCAGTCTGTTAACTGGATACTAGAGATATCCACCTGTATGTAGACAGATGATACTTGCTGTACCGTCTCAGTCTGTTAACTGGATACTAGAGATATCCACCTGTATGTAGACAGATGATACTTGTTGTACCGTCTCAGTCTGCTAACTGGATACTAGAGATATCCACCTGTATGTAGACAGATGATACTTGTTGTACTGTCTCAGTCTACTAACTGGATACTAGAGATATCCACCTGTATGTAGACAGATGATACTTGTTGTACCGTCTCAGTCTACTAACTGGATACTAGAGATATCCACCTGTATGTAGACAGATGATGCTTGTTGTACTGTCTCAGTCTACTAACTGGATACTAGAGATATCCACCTGTATGTAGACAGATGATACTTGTTGTACTGTCTCAGTCTACTAACTGGATACTAGAGATATCCACCTGTATGTAGACAGATGATACTTGTTGTACCGTCTCAGTCTACTAACTGGATACTAGAGATAACCACCTGTATGTAGACAGATGATACTTGTTTATTGTCTCAGTCTACTAACTGGATACTAGAGGTCTCCACCTGTATGTAGACAGATGATACTTGTTGTACTGTCTCAGTCTACTAACTGGATACTAGAGATATCCACCTGTATGTAGACAGATGATACTTGTTGTACCGTCTCAGTCTACTAACTGGATACTAGAGGTATCCACCTGTATGTAGACAGATGATACTTGTTTATTGTCTCAGTCTACTAACTGGATACTAGAGGTCTCCACCTGTATGTAGACAGATGATACTTGTTGTACCGTCTCAGTCTGCTAACTGGATACTAGAGATATCCACCTGTATGTAGACAGATGATACTTGTTGTACTGTCTCAGTCTACTAACTGGATACTAGAGGTATCCACCTGTATGTAGACAGATGATACTTGTTGTACCGTCTCAGTCTACTAACTGGATACTAGAGATATCCACCTGTATGTAGACAGATGATACTTGTTGTACCGTCTCAGTCTACTAACTGGATACTAGAGATATCCACCTGTATGTAGACAGATGATACTTGTTGTACCGTCTCAGTCTACTAACTGGATACTAGAAATATCCACCTGTATGTAGACAGATGATACTTGTTGTACTGTCTCAGTCTACTAACTGGATACTAGAGGTCTCCACCTGTATGTAGACAGATGATCCTTGTTGTACTGTCTCAGTCTACTAACTGGATACTAGAGATATCCACCTGTATGTAGACAGATGATACTTGTTGTACCGTCTCAGTCTACTAACTGGATACTAGAGATATCCAACTGTATGTAGACAGATGATACTTGTTTATTGTCTCAGTCTACTAACTGGATACTAGAGATATCCACCTGTATGTAGACAGATGATACTTGTTTATTGTCTCAGTCTACTAACTGGATACTAGAGATATCCACCTGTATGTAGACAGATGATACTTGTTTATTGTCTCAGTCTACTAACTGGATACTAGAGATATCCACCTGTATGTAGACAGATGATACTTGTGTACTGTCTCAGTCTACTAACTGGATACTAGAGATATCCACCTGTATGTAGACAGATGATACTTGTGTACCGTCTCAGTCTACTAACTGGATACTAGAGGTATCCACCTGTATGTAGACAGATGATACTTGTTGTACTGTCTCAGTGTACTAACTGGATACTAGAGGTCTCCACCTGTATGTAGACAGATGATACTTGTTGTACCGTCTCAGTCTACTAACTGGATAGTAGAGATATCCACCTGTATGTAGACAGATGATACTTGTTGTACCGTCTCAGTCTACTAACTGGATACTAGAGGTATCCACCTGTATGTAGACAGATGATACTTGTGTACTGTCTCAGTCTACTAACTGGATACTAGAGATATCCACCTGTATGTAGACAGATGATACTTGTGTACTGTCTCAGTCTACTAACTGGATACTAGAGATATCCACCTGTATGTAGACAGATGATACTTGTGTACCGTCTCAGTCTACTAACTGGATACTAGAGATATCCACCTGTATGTAGACAGATGATACTTGTTGTACCGTCTCAGTCTACTAACTGGATACTAGAGATATCCACCTGTATGTAGACAGATGATACTTGTGTACTGTCTCAGTCTACTAACTGGATACTAGAGATATCCACCTGTATGTAGACAGATGATACTTGTTGTACTGTCTCAGTGTACTAACTGGATACTAGAGATATCCACCTGTATGTAGACAGATGATGCTTGTTGTACTGTCTCAGTCTACTAACTGGATACTAGAGATATCCACCTGTATGTAGACAGATGATACTTGTTGTACTGTCTCAGTCTACTAACTGGATACTAGAGATATCCACCTGTATGTAGACAGATGATACTTGTTGTACCGTCTCAGTCTACTAACTGGATACTAGAGATATCCACCTGTATGTAGACAGATGATACTTGTTTATTGTCTCAGTCTACTAACTGGATACTAGAGGTCTCCACCTGTATGTAGACAGATGATACTTGTTGTACTGTCTCAGTCTACTAACTGGATACTAGAGATATCCACCTGTATGTAGACAGATGATACTTGTTGTACCGTCTCAGTCTACTAACTGGATACTAGAGGTATCCACCTGTATGTAGACAGATGATACTTGTTTATTGTCTCAGTCTACTAACTGGATACTAGAGGTCTCCACCTGTATGTAGACAGATGATACTTGTTGTACCGTCTCAGTCTGCTAACTGGATACTAGAGATATCCACCTGTATGTAGACAGATGATACTTGTTGTACTGTCTCAGTCTACTAACTGGATACTAGAGGTATCCACCTGTATGTAGACAGATGATACTTGTTGTACCGTCTCAGTCTACTAACTGGATACTAGAGATATCCACCTGTATGTAGACAGATGATACTTGTTGTACCGTCTCAGTCTACTAACTGGATACTAGAGATATCCACCTGTATGTAGACAGATGATACTTGTTGTACCGTCTCAGTCTACTAACTGGATACTAGAGATATCCACCTGTATGTAGACAGATGATACTTGTTGTACTGTCTCAGTCTACTAACTGGATACTAGAGGTCTCCACCTGTATGTAGACAGATGATCCTTGTTGTACTGTCTCAGTCTACTAACTGGATACTAGAGATATCCACCTGTATGTAGACAGATGATACTTGTTGTACCGTCTCAGTCTACTAACTGGATACTAGAGATATCCAACTGTATGTAGACAGATGATACTTGTTTATTGTCTCAGTCTACTAACTGGATACTAGAGATATCCACCTGTATGTAGACAGATGATACTTGTTTATTGTCTCAGTCTACTAACTGGATACTAGAGATATCCACCTGTATGTAGACAGATGATACTTGTTTATTGTCTCAGTCTACTAACTGGATACTAGAGATATCCACCTGTATGTAGACAGATGATACTTGTTTATTGTCTCAGTCTACTAACTGGATACTAGAGATATCCACCTGTATGTAGACAGATGATACTTGTGTACTGTCTCAGTCTACTAACTGGATACTAGAGATATCCACCTGTATGTAGACAGATGATACTTGTGTACCGTCTCAGTCTACTAACTGGATACTAGAGGTATCCACCTGTATGTAGACAGATGATACTTGTTGTACTGTCTCAGTGTACTAACTGGATACTAGAGGTCTCCACCTGTATGTAGACAGATGATACTTGTTGTACCGTCTCAGTCTACTAACTGGATAGTAGAGATATCCACCTGTATGTAGACAGATGATACTTGTTGTACCGTCTCAGTCTACTAACTGGATACTAGAGGTATCCACCTGTATGTAGACAGATGATACTTGTGTACTGTCTCAGTCTACTAACTGGATACTAGAGATATCCACCTGTATGTAGACAGATGATACTTGTGTACTGTCTCAGTCTACTAACTGGATACTAGAGATATCCACCTGTATGTAGACAGATGATACTTGTGTACCGTCTCAGTCTACTAACTGGATACTAGAGATATCCACCTGTATGTAGACAGATGATACTTGTTGTACCGTCTCAGTCTACTAACTGGATACTAGAGATATCCACCTGTATGTAGACAGATGATACTTGTGTACTGTCTCAGTCTACTAACTGGATACTAGAGATATCCACCTGTATGTAGACAGATGATACTTGTGTACCGTCTCAGTCTACTAACTGGATACTAGAGGTATCCACCTGTATGTAGACAGATGATACTTGTTGTACTGTCTCAGTGTACTAACTGGATACTAGAGGTCTCCACCTGTATGTAGACAGATGATACTTGTTGTACCGTCTCAGTCTACTAACTGGATAGTAGAGATATCCACCTGTATGTAGACAGATGATACTTGTTGTACCGTCTCAGTCTACTAACTGGATACTAGAGATATCCACCTGTATGTAGACAGATGATACTTGTTGTACCGTCTCAGTCTGCTAACTGGATACTAGAGGTCTGCACCTGTATGTAGACAGATGATACTTGTTGTACCGTCTCAGTCTACTAACTGGATAGTAGAGATATCCACCTGTATGTAGACAGATGATACTTGTTGTACCGTCTCAGTCTACTAACTGGATACTAGAGGTATCCACCTGTATGTAGACAGATGATACTTGTGTACTGTCTCAGTCTACTAACTGGATACTAGAGATATCCACCTGTATGTAGACAGATGATACTTGTGTACTGTCTCAGTCTACTAACTGGATACTAGAGATATCCACCTGTATGTAGAGAGATGATACTTGTGTACCGTCTCAGTCTACTAACTGGATACTAGAGATATCCACCTGTATGTAGACAGATGATACTTGTTGTACCGTCTCAGTCTACTAACTGGATACTAGAGATATCCACCTGTATGTAGACAGATGATACTTGTGTACTGTCTCAGTCTACTAACTGGATACTAGAGATATCCACCTGTATGTAGACAGATGATACTTGTGTACCGTCTCAGTCTACTACCTGGATACTAGAGGTATCCACCTGTATGTAGACAGATGATACTTGTTGTACTGTCTCAGTGTACTAACTGGATACTAGAGGTCTCCACCTGTATGTAGACAGATGATACTTGTTGTACCGTCTCAGTCTACTAACTGGATACTGGAGATATCCACCTGTATGTAGACAGATGATACTTGTTTACTGTCTCAGTCTACTAACTGGATACTAGAGATATCCACCTGTATGTAGACAGATGATACTTGTTGTACTGTCTCAGTCTGTTAACTGGATACTAGAGGTCTCCACCTGTATGTAGACAGATGATCCTTGTTGTACCGTCTCAGTCTACTAACTGGATACTAGAGATATCCACCTGTATGTAGACAGATGATACTTGTTGTACTGTCTCACTCTGTTAACTGGATACTAGAGGTCTGCACCTGTATGTAGACAGACGATACTTGTTGTACTGTCTGAGTCCTGTTAACTGGATACTAGAGGTCTCCACCTGTATGTAGACAGATGATACTTGTTGTACTGTCTCAGTGTACTAACTGGATACTAGAGGTCTCCACCTGTATGTAGACAGATGATACTTGTTGTACCGTCTCAGTCTACTAACTGGATACTAGAGATATCCACCTGTATGTAGACAGATGATACTTGTTGTACCGTCTCAGTCTACTAACTGGATACTAGAGATATCCACCTGTATGTAGACAGATGATACTTGTTTATTGTCTCAGTCTACTAACTGGATACTAGAGATATCCATCTGTATGTAGACAGATGATACTTGTTGTACCGTCTCAGTCTACTAACTGGATACTAGAGATATCCACCTGTATGTAGACAGATGATACTTGTTGTACCGTCTCAGTCTACTAACTGGATACTAGAGATATCCACCTGTATGTAGACAGATGATACTTGTTGTACTCTCTCAGTCCTGTTAACTGGATACTGGAGATATCCACCTGTATGTAGACAGATGATACTTATTTATTGTCTCAGTCTACTAACTGGATACTGGAGATATCCACCTGTATGTAGACAGATGATACTTGTTGTACTGTCTCAGTCCTGTTAACTGGATACTGGAGATATCCACCTGTATGTAGACAGATGATACTTGTTGTACTGTCTCAGTCCTGTTAACTGGATACTGGAGATATCCACCTGTATGTAGACAGATGATACTTGTTGTACTGTCTCAGTCTACTAACTGGATACTAGAGATATCCACCTGTATGTAGACAGATGACACTTGTTGTACCGTCTCAGTCTACTAACTGGATACTAGAGATATCCACCTGTATGTAGACAGATGATACTTGTGTACCGTCTCAGTCTACTAACTGGATACTAGAGATATCCACCTGTATGTAGACAGATGATACTTGTTGTACCGTCTCAGTCTACTAACTGGATACTAGAGATATCCACCTGTATGTAGACAGATGATACTTGTGTACCGTCTCAGTCTACTAACTGGATACTAGAGATATCCACCTGTATGTAGACAGATGATACTTGTTGTACCGTCTCAGTCTACTAACTGGATACTAGAGATATCCACCTGTATGTAGACAGATGATACTTGTGTACCGTCTCAGTCTACTAACTGGATACTAGAGGTCTCCACCTGTATGTAGACAGATGATACTTGTTGTACCGTCTCAGTCTACTAACTGGATACTAGAGATATCCACCTGTATGTAGACAGATGATACTTGTTGTACCGTCTCAGTCTACTAACTGGATACTAGAGGTCTCCACCTGTATGTAGACAGATGATACTTGTTGTACTGTCTCAGTCTACTAACTGGATACTAGAGGTATCCACCTGTATGTAGACAGATGATACTTGTTGTACTGTCTCAGTCTACTAACTGGATACTAGAGATATCCACCTGTATGTAGACAGATGATACTTGTTTATTGTCTCAGTCTACTAACTGGATACTAGAGATATCCACCTGTATATAGACAGATGATCCTTGTTGTACTGTCTCAGTCTACTAACTGGATACTAGAGATATCCACCTGTATGTAGACAGATGATACTTGTTGTACTGTCTCAGTCTACTAACTGGATACTAGAGATATCCACCTGTATGTAGACAGATGATACTTGTTGTACCGTCTCAGTCTACTAACTGGATACTAGAGGTATCCACCTGTATGTAGACAGATGATACTTGTTGTACTGTCTCAGTCTACTAACTGGATACTAGAGATATCCACCTGTATGTAGACAGATGATACTTGTTGTACCGTCTCAGTCTACTAACTGGATACTAGAGGTATCCACCTGTATGTAGACAGATGATACTTGTTGTACTGTCTCAGTCTACTAACTGGATACTAGAGATATCCACCTGTATGTAGACAGATGATACTTGTTGTACTGTCTCAGTCTACTAACTGGATACTAGAGATATCCACCTGTATGTAGACAGATGTTACTTGTTGTACTGTCTCAGTCCTACTAACTGGATACTAGAGATATCCACCTGTATGTAGACAGATGATACTTGTTTATTGTCTCAGTCTACTAACTGGATACTAGAGATATCCACCTGTATGTAGACAGATGATCCTTGTTGTACTGTCTCAGTCTACTAACTGGATACTAGAGATATCCACCTGTATGTAGACAGATGATACTTGTTGTACTGTCTCAGTCCTACTAACTGGATACTAGAGATATCCACCTGTATGTAGACAGATGATCCTTGTTGTACTGTCTCAGTCTACTAACTGGATACTAGAGATATCCACCTGTATGTAGACAGATGATACTTGTTGTACCGTCTCAGTCTACTAACTGGATACTAGAGGTCTCCACCTGTATGTAGACAGATGATACTTGTTTACTGTCTCAGTCTACTAACTGGATACTAGAGATATCCACCTGTATGTAGACAGATGATCCTTGTTGTACTGTCTCAGTCTACTAACTGGATACTAGAGATATCCACCTGTATGTAGACAGATGATACTTGTTTACTGTCTCAGTCTACTAACTGGATACTAGAGATATCCACCTGTATATAGACAGATGATCCTTGTTGTACTGTCTCAGTCTACTAACTGGATACTAGAGATATCCACCTGTATGTAGACAGATGATACTTGTTGTACTGTCTCAGTCTACTAACTGGATACTAGAGATATCCACCTGTATATAGACAGATGATCCTTGTTGTACTGTCTCAGTCTACTAACTGGATACTAGAGATATCCACCTGTATGTAGACATATGATACTTGTTTATTGTCTCAGTCTACTAACTGGATACTAGAGATATCCACCTGTATGTAGACAGATGATACTTGTTGTACCGTCTCAGTCTACTAACTGGATACTAGAGATATCCACCTGTATGTAGACAGATGATACTTGTTGTACCGTCTCAGTCTACTAACTGGATACTAGAGATATCCACCTGTATGTAGACAGATGATACTTGTTGTACTCTCTCAGTCCTGTTAACTGGATACTGGAGATATCCACCTGTATGTAGACAGATGATACTTGTTTATTGTCTCAGTCTACTAACTGGATACTGGAGATATCCACCTGTATGTAGACAGATGATACTTGTTGTACTGTCTCAGTCCTGTTAACTGGATACTGGAGATATCCACCTGTATGTAGACAGATGATACTTGTTGTACTGTCTCAGTCCTGTTAACTGGATACTGGAGATATCCACCTGTATGTAGACAGATGATACTTGTTGTACTGTCTCAGTCTACTAACTGGATACTAGAGATATCCACCTGTATGTAGACAGATGACACTTGTTGTACCGTCTCAGTCTACTAACTGGATACTAGAGATATCCACCTGTATGTAGACAGATGATACTTGTGTACCGTCTCAGTCTACTAACTGGATACTAGAGATATCCACCTGTATGTAGACAGATGATACTTGTTGTACCGTCTCAGTCTACTAACTGGATACTAGAGATATCCACCTGTATGTAGACAGATGATACTTGTGTACCGTCTCAGTCTACTAACTGGATACTAGAGATATCCACCTGTATGTAGACAGATGATACTTGTTGTACCGTCTCAGTCTACTAACTGGATACTAGAGATATCCACCTGTATGTAGACAGATGATACTTGTGTACCGTCTCAGTCTACTAACTGGATACTAGAGGTCTCCACCTGTATGTAGACAGATGATACTTGTTGTACCGTCTCAGTCTACTAACTGGATACTAGAGATATCCACCTGTATGTAGACAGATGATACTTGTTGTACCGTCTCAGTCTACTAACTGGATACTAGAGGTCTCCACCTGTATGTAGACAGATGATACTTGTTGTACTGTCTCAGTCTACTAACTGGATACTAGAGGTATCCACCTGTATGTAGACAGATGATACTTGTTGTACTGTCTCAGTCTACTAACTGGATACTAGAGATATCCACCTGTATGTAGACAGATGATACTTGTTTATTGTCTCAGTCTACTAACTGGATACTAGAGATATCCACCTGTATATAGACAGATGATCCTTGTTGTACTGTCTCAGTCTACTAACTGGATACTAGAGATATCCACCTGTATGTAGACAGATGATACTTGTTGTACTGTCTCAGTCTACTAACTGGATACTAGAGATATCCACCTGTATGTAGACAGATGATACTTGTTGTACCGTCTCAGTCTACTAACTGGATACTAGAGGTATCCACCTGTATGTAGACAGATGATACTTGTTGTACTGTCTCAGTCTACTAACTGGATACTAGAGATATCCACCTGTATGTAGACAGATGATACTTGTTGTACCGTCTCAGTCTACTAACTGGATACTAGAGGTATCCACCTGTATGTAGACAGATGATACTTGTTGTACTGTCTCAGTCTACTAACTGGATACTAGAGATATCCACCTGTATGTAGACAGATGATACTTGTTGTACTGTCTCAGTCTACTAACTGGATACTAGAGATATCCACCTGTATGTAGACAGATGTTACTTGTTGTACTGTCTCAGTCCTACTAACTGGATACTAGAGATATCCACCTGTATGTAGACAGATGATACTTGTTTATTGTCTCAGTCTACTAACTGGATACTAGAGATATCCACCTGTATGTAGACAGATGATCCTTGTTGTACTGTCTCAGTCTACTAACTGGATACTAGAGATATCCACCTGTATGTAGACAGATGATACTTGTTGTACTGTCTCAGTCCTACTAACTGGATACTAGAGATATCCACCTGTATGTAGACAGATGATCCTTGTTGTACTGTCTCAGTCTACTAACTGGATACTAGAGATATCCACCTGTATGTAGACAGATGATACTTGTTGTACCGTCTCAGTCTACTAACTGGATACTAGAGGTCTCCACCTGTATGTAGACAGATGATACTTGTTGTACCGTCTCAGTCTACTAACTGGATACTAGAGATATCCACCTGTATGTAGACATATGATACTTGTTTATTGTCTCAGTCTACTAACTGGATACTAGAGATATCCACCTGTATGTAGACAGTTGATACTTGTTTATTGTCTCAGTCTACTAACTGGATACTAGAGATATCCACCTGTATGTAGACAGATGATACTTGTTTACTGTCTCAGTCTACTAACTGGATACTAGAGATATCCACCTGTATGTAGACAGATGATCCTTGTTGTACTGTCTCAGTCTACTAACTGGATACTAGAGATATCCACCTGTATGTAGACAGATGATACTTGTTTACTGTCTCAGTCTACTAACTGGATACTAGAGATATCCACCTGTATATAGACAGATGATCCTTGTTGTACTGTCTCAGTCTACTAACTGGATACTAGAGATATCCACCTGTATGTAGACAGATGATACTTGTTGTACTGTCTCAGTCTACTAACTGGATACTAGAGATATCCACCTGTATGTAGACAGATGATCCTTGTTGTACTGTCTCAGTCTACTAACTGGATACTAGAGGTCTCCACCTGTATGTAGACAGATGATGCTTGTTGTACTGTCTCAGTCTACTAACTGGATACTAGAGATATCCACCTGTATGTAGACAGATGATACTTGTTGTACTGTCTGGTCCTGTTAACTGGATACTAGAGATATCCACCTGTATGTAGACAGATGATACTTGTACCGTCTCAGTCTACTAACTGGATACTAGAGATATCCACCTGTATGTAGACAGATGATACTTGTTGTACTGTCTGGTCCTGTTAACTGGATACTAGAGATATCCACCTGTATGTAGACAGATGATACTTGTTGTACCGTCTCAGTCTGTTAACTGGATACTAGAGGTCTCCACCTGTATGTAGACAGATGATACTTGTTGTACTGTCTCAGTCTACTAACTGGATACTAGAGGTCTCCACCTGTATGTAGACAGATGATACTTGTTGTACTGTCTGGTCCTGTTAACTGGATACTAGAGATATCCACCTGTATGTAGACAGATGATACTTGTTGTACCGTCTCAGTCTACTAACTGGATACTAGAGATATCCACCTGTATGTAGACAGATGATACTTGTTGTACTGTCTGGTCCTGTTAACTGGACACTAGAGATATCCACCTGTATGTAGACAGACGATACTTGTTGTACCGTCTCAGTCTGTTAACTGGATACTAGAGGTCTCCACCTGTATGTAGACAGATGATACTTGTTGTACCGTCTCAGTCTGTTAACTGGATACTAGAGATATCCACCTGTATGTAGACAGATGATACTTGTTGTACTGTCTGGTCCTGTTAACTGGATACTAGAGATATCCACCTGTATGTAGACAGATGATACTTGTTGTACCGTCTCAGTCTGTTAACTGGATACTAGAGGTCTCCACCTGTATGTAGACAGATGATACTTGTTGTACCGTCTCAGTCTACTAACTGGATACTAGAGATATCCACCTGTATGTAGACAGATGATACTTGTTGTACTGTCTCAGTCTACTAACTGGATACTAGAGATATCCACCTGTATGTAGACAGATGATACTTGTTGTACTGTCTCAGTCCTGTTAACTGGATACTAGAGATATCCATCTGTATATAGACAGATGATACTTGTTGTACCATCTCAGTCTGTTAACTGGATACTAGAGATATCCACCTGTATGTAGACAGATGATACTTGTTGTACCGTCTCAGTCTGTTAACTGGATACTAGAGGTCTGCACCTGTATGTAGACAGATGATACTTGTTGTACTGTCTGAGTCCTGTTAACTGGATACTAGAGGTCTCCACCTGTATGTAGACAGATGATACTTGTTGTACTGTCTGAGTCCTGTTAACTGGATACTAGAGATATCCACCTGTATGTAGACAGATGATACTTGTTGTACTGTCTCAGTCTACTAACTGGATACTGGAGATATCCACCTGTATGTACACAGATGATACTTGTTGTACTGTCTCAGTCCTGTTAACTGGATACTAGAGGTCTGCACCTGTATGTAGACAGATGATGCTTGTTGTACTGTCTCAGTCTCTTAACTGGATACTAGAGGTCTGCACCTGTATGTAGACAGATGATGCTTGTTGTACTGTCTCAGTCCTGTTAACTGGATACTAGAGATATCCACCTGTATGTACACAGATGATACTTGTTGTACTGTCTCAGTCTACTAACTGGATACTAGAGATATCCACCCGTATGTAGACAGATGATACTTGTTGTACTGTCTCAGTCCTGTTAACTGGATACTAGAGGTCTGCACCTGTATGTAGACAGATGATGCTTGTTGTACTGTCTCAGTCTGTTAACTGGATACTAGAGGTCTGCACCTGTATGTAGACAGATGATGCTTGTTGTACTGTCTCAGTCCTGTTAACTGGATACTAGAGATATCCGTCTGTATGTAGACAGATGATACTTGTTGTACTGTCTGAGTCCTGTTAACTGGATACTAGAGATATCCACCTGTATGTAGACAGATGATGCTTGTTGTACTGTCTCAGTCTGTTAACTGGATACTAGAGGTCTGCACCTGTATGTAGACAGATGATGCTTGTTGTACGGTCTCAGTCCTGTTAACTGGATACTAGAGATATCCACCTGTATGTACACAGATGATACTTGTTGTACTGTCTCAGTCTACTAACTGGATACTAGAGATATCCACCTGTATGTAGACAGATGATACTTGTTGTACTGTCTCATTCTACTAACTGGATACTAGAGATATCCACCTGTATGTAGACAGATGATCCTTGTTGTACTGTCTCAGTCCTGTTAACTGGATACTAGAGATATCCACCTGTATGTAGACAGATGATACTTGCTGTACTGTCTCAGTCCTGTTAACTGGATACTAGAGATATCCACCTGTATGTACACAGATGATACTTGCTGTACTGTCTCAGTCCTGTTAACTGGATACTAGAGATATCCACCTGTATGTACACAGATGATACTTGTTGTACTGTCTTAGTCTGTTAACTGGATACTAGAGATATCCACCTGTATGTACACTGATGATACTTGCTGTACTGTCTCAGTCCTGTTAACTGGATACTAGAGATATCCACCTGTATGTAGACAGATGATACTTGTTGTACTGTCTCAGTCTACTAACTGGATACTAGAGATATCCACCTGTATGTAGACAGATGATACTTGTTGTACTGTCTCAGTCTACTAACTGGATACTAGAGATATCCACCTGTATGTAGACAGATGATACTTGTTGTACCGTCTCAGTCTACTAACTGGATACTAGAGGTCTCCACCTGTATGTAGACAGATGATACTTGTTGTACCGTCTCAGTCTACTAACTGGATACATTAGGTCTCCACCTGTATGTAGACAGATGATACTTGTGTACCGTCTCAGTCTACTAACTGGATACTATAGGTCTCCACCTGTATGTAGACAGATGATCGTTGTTGTACCGTCTCAGTCTACTAACTGGATACTAGAGGTCTCCACCTGTATGTAGACAGATGATACTTGTTGTACTGTCTCAGTCTACTAACTGGATACTAGAGATATCCACCTGTATGTAGACAGATGATCCTTGTTGTACTGTCTCAGTCCTGTTAACTGGATACTAGAGATATCCACCTGTATGTAGACAGATGATACTTGCTGTACTGTCTCAGTCCTGTTAACTGGATACTAGAGATATCCACCTGTATGTAGACAGATGATACCTGTGTACCGTCTCAGTCTACTAACTGGATACTAGAGATATCCACCTGTATGTAGACAGATGATACTTGTTGTACCGTCTCAGTCTACTAACTGGATACTAGAGATATCCACCTGTATGTAGACAGATGATACTTGTGTACCGTCTCAGTCTACTAACTGGATACTAGAGGTCTCCACCTGTATGTAGACAGATGATACCTGTGTACCGTCTCAGTCTACTAACTGGATACTAGAGATATCCACCTGTATGTAGACAGAAGATACTTGTTGTACCGTCTCAGTCTACTAACTGGATACTAGAGATATCCACCTGTATGTAGACAGATGATACTTGTGTACCGTCTCAGTCTACTAACTGGATACTAGAGGTCTCCACCTGTATGTAGACAGATGATACTTGTTGTACCGTCTCAGTCTACTAACTGGATACTAGAGATATCCACCTGTATGTAGACAGATGATACTTGTTTTACCGTCTCAGTCTACTAACTGGATACTAGAGGTCTCCACCTGTATGTAGACAGATGATACTTGTTGTACTGTCTCAGTCTACTAACTGGATACTAGAGGTATCCACCTGTATGTAGACAGATGATACTTGTTGTACTGTCTCAGTCTACTAACTGGATACTAGAGATATCCACCTGTATGTAGACAGATGATACTTGTTTATTGTCTCAGTCTACTAACTGGATACTAGAGATATCCACCTGTATATAGACAGATGATCCTTGTTGTACTGTCTCAGTCTACTAACTGGATACTAGAGATATCCACCTGTATGTAGACAGATGATACTTGTTTTACTGTCTCAGTCTACTAACTGGATACTAGAGATATCCACCTGTATGTAGACAGATGATACTTGTTGTACCGTCTCAGTCTACTAACTGGATACTAGAGGTATCCACCTGTATGTAGACAGATGATACTTGTTGTACTGTCTCAGTCTACTAACTGGATACTAGAGATATCCACCTGTATGTAGACAGATGATACTTGTTGTACCGTCTCAGTCTACTAACTGGATACTAGAGGTATCCACCTGTATGTAGACAGATGATACTTGTTGTACTGTCTCAGTCTACTAACTGGATACTAGAGATATCCACCTGTATGTAGACAGATGATACTTGTTGTACTGTCTCAGTCTACTAACTGGATACTAGAGATATCCACCTTTATGTAGACAGATGTTACTTGTTGTACTGTCTCAGTCCTACTAACTGGATACTAGAGATATCCACCTGTATGTAGACAGATGTTACTTGTTGTACTGTCTCAGTCTACTAACTGGATACTAGAGATATCCACCTGTATGTAGACAGATGATCCTTGTTGTACTGTCTCAGTCTACTAACTGGATACTAGAGATATCCACCTGTATGTAGACAGATGATACTTGTTGTACTGTCTCAGTCCTACTAACTGGATACTAGAGATATCCACCTGTATATAGACAGATGATCCTTGTTGTACTGTCTCAGTCTACTAACTGGATACTAGAGATATCCACCTGTATGTAGACAGATGATACTTGTTGTACCGTCTCAGTCTACTAACTGGATACTAGAGGTATCCACCTGTATGTAGACAGATGATACTTGTTTATTGTCTCAGTCTACTAACTGGATACTAGAGATATCCACCTGTATGTAGACAGATGATACTTGTTTACTGTCTCAGTCTACTAACTGGATACTAGAGATATCCACCTGTATGTAGACAGATGATCCTTGTTGTACTGTCTCAGTCTACTAACTGGATACTAGTGATATCCACCTGTATGTACACAGATGATACTTGTTTACTGTCTCAGTCTACTAACTGGATACTAGAGATATCCACCTGTATATAGACAGATGATCCTTGTTGTACTGTCTCAGTCTACTAACTGGATACTAGAGATATCCACCTGTATGTAGACAGATGATACTTGTTGTACTGTCTCAGTCTACTAACTGGATACTAGAGATATCCACCTGTATGTAGACAGATTATCCTTGTTGTACTGTCTCAGTCTACTAACTGGATACTAGAGATATCCACCTGTATGTAGACAGATGATACTTGTTGTACTGTCTCAGTCTACTAACTGGATACTAGAGATATCCACCTGTATGGAGACAGATGATCCTTGTTGTACTGTCTCAGTCTACTAACTGGATACTAGAGGTCTCCACCTGTATGTAGACAGATGATGCTTGTTGTACTGTCTCAGTCTACTAACTGGATACTAGAGATATCCACCTGTATGTAGACAGATGATACTTGTTGTACTGTCTGGTCCTGTTAACTGGATACTAGAGATATCCACCTGTATGTAGACAGATGATACTTGTTGTACCGTCTCAGTCTACTAACTGGATACTAGAGATATCCACCTGTATGTAGACAGATGATACTTGTTGTACTGTCTGGTCCTGTTAACTGGATACTAGAGATATCCACCTGTATGTAGACAGATGATACTTGTTGTACCGTCTCAGTCTGTTAACTGGATACTAGAGGTCTCCACCTGTATGTAGACAGATGATACTTGTTGTACTGTCTCAGTCTACTAACTGGATACTAGAGGTCTCCACCTGTATGTAGACAGATGATACTTGTTGTACTGTCTGGTCCTGTTAACTGGATACTAGAGATATCCACCTGTATGTAGACAGATGATACTTGTTGTACCGTCTCAGTCTACTAACTGGATACTAGAGATATCCACCTGTATGTAGACAGATGATACTTGTTGTACTGTCTGGTCCTGTTAACTGGATACTAGAGATATCCACCTGTATGTAGACAGACGATACTTGTTGTACCGTCTCAGTCTGTTAACTGGATACTAGAGGTCTCCACCTGTATGTAGACAGATGATACTTGTTGTACCGTCTCAGTCTGTTAACTGGATACTAGAGATATCCACCTGTATGTAGACAGATGATACTTGTTGTACCGTCTCAGTCTGTTAACTGGATACTAGAGATATCCACCTGTATGTAGACAGATGATACTTGTTGTACCGTCTCAGTCTGCTAACTGGATACTAGAGATATCCACCTGTATGTAGACAGATGATACTTGTTGTACTGTCTCAGTCTACTAACTGGATACTAGAGATATCCACCTGTATGTAGACAGATGATACTTGTTGTACCGTCTCAGTCTACTAACTGGATACTAGAGATATCCACCTGTATGTAGACAGATGATACTTGTTGTACTGTCTCAGTCTACTAACTGGATACTAGAGATATCCACCTGTATGTAGACAGATGATACTTGTTGTACCGTCTCAGTCTGCTAACTGGATACTAGAGATATCCACCTGTATGTAGACAGATGATACTTGTTGTACTGTCTCAGTCTACTAACTGGATACTAGAGGTCTCCACCTGTATGTAGACAGATGATACTTGTTGTACTGTCTCAGTCTACTAACTGGATACTAGAGGTATCCACCTGTATGTAGACAGATGATACTTGTTTATTGTCTCAGTCTACTAACTGGATACTAGAGGTCTCCACCTGTATGTAGACAGATGATACTTGTTGTACCGTCTCAGTCTGCTAACTGGATACTAGAGATATCCACCTGTATGTAGACAGATGATACTTGTTGTACTGTCTCAGTCTACTAACTGGATACTAGAGGTATCCACCTGTATGTAGACAGATGATACTTGTTGTACCGTCTCAGTCTACTAACTGGATACTAGAGATATCCACCTGTATGTAGACAGATGATACTTGTTGTACCGTCTCAGTCTACTAACTGGATACTAGAGATATCCACCTGTATGTAGACAGATGATACTTGTTGTACCGTCTCAGTCTACTAACTGGATACTAGAGATATCCACCTGTATGTAGACAGATGATACTTGTTGTACTGTCTCAGTCTACTAACTGGATACTAGAGGTCTCCACCTGTATGTAGACAGATGATCCTTGTTGTACTGTCTCAGTCTACTAACTGGATACTAGAGATATCCACCTGTATGTAGACAGATGATACTTGTTGTACCGTCTCAGTCTACTAACTGGATACTAGAGATATCCACCTGTATGTAGACAGATGATACTTGTTGTACCGTCTCAGTCTACTAACTGGATACTAGAGATATCCACCTGTATGTAGACAGATGATACTTGTTTATTGTCTCAGTCTACTAACTGGATACTAGAGATATCCACCTGTATGTAGACAGATGATACTTGTTTATTGTCTCAGTCTACTAACTGGATACTAGAGATATCCACCTGTATGTAGACAGATGATACTTGTTGTACCGTCTCAGTCTACTAACTGGATACTAGAGATATCCACCTGTATGTAGACAGATGATACTTGTTTATTGTCTCAGTCTACTAACTGGATACTAGAGATATCCACCTGTATGTAGACAGATGATACTTGTTTATTGTCTCAGTCTACTAACTGGATACTAGAGATATCCACCTGTATGTAGACAGATGATACTTGTGTACCGTCTCAGTCTACTAACTGGATACTAGAGATATCCACCTGTATGTAGACAGATGATACTTGTTTATTGTCTCAGTCTACTAACTGGATACTAGAGATATCCACCTGTATGTAGACAGATGATCCTTGTTGTACTGTCTCAGTCTACTAACTGGATACTAGAGATATCCACCTGTATGTAGACAGATGATACTTGTTGTACCGTCTCAGTCTACTAACTGGATACTAGAGATATCCACCTGTATGTAGACAGATGATACTTGTTTATTGTCTCAGTCTACTAACTGGATACTAGAGATATCCACCTGTATGTAGACAGATGATACTTGTGTACCGTCTCAGTCTACTAACTGGATACTAGAGATATCCACCTGTATGTAGACAGATGATACTTGTTTATTGTCTCAGTCTACTAACTGGATACTAGAGATATCCACCTGTATGTAGACAGATGATACTTGTTTATTGTCTCAGTCTACTAACTGGATACTAGAGATATCCACCTGTATGTAGACAGATGATACTTGTTGTACCGTCTCAGTCTACTAACTGGATACTAGAGATATCCACCTGTATGTAGACAGATGATACTTGTTTATTGTCTCAGTCTACTAACTGGATACTAGAGATATCCACCTGTATGTAGACAGATGATCCTTGTTGTACTGTCTCAGTCTACTAACTGGATACTAGAGATATCCACCTGTATGTAGACAGATGATCCTTGTTGTACTGTCTCAGTCTACTAACTGGATACTAGAGATATCCACCTGTATGTAGACAGATGATACTTGTTTATTGTCTCAGTCTACTAACTGGATACTAGAGATATCCACCTGTATGTAGACAGATGATACTTGTTTATTGTCTCAGTCTACTAACTGGATACTAGAGATATCCACCTGTATGTAGACAGATGATACTTGTGTACTGTCTCAGTCTACTAACTGGATACTAGAGATATCCACCTGTATGTAGACAGATGATACTTGTGTACCGTCTCAGTCTACTAACTGGATACTAGAGATATCCACCTGTATGTAGACAGATGATACTTGTTTATTGTCTCAGTCTACTAACTGGATACTAGAGATATCCACCTGTATGTAGACAGATGATACTTGTTTATTGTCTCAGTCTACTAACTGGATACTAGAGATATCCACCTGTATGTAGACAGATGATCCTTGTTTATTGTCTCAGTCTACTAACTGGATACTAGAGATATCCACCTGTATGTAGACAGATGATACTTGTTTATTGTCTCAGTCTACTAACTGGATACTAGAGATATCCACCTGTATGTAGACAGATGATACTTGTGTACTGTCTCAGTCTACTAACTGGATACTAGAGATATCCACCTGTATGTAGACAGATGATACTTGTGTACCGTCTCAGTCTACTAACTGGATACTAGAGGTATCCACCTGTATGTAGACAGATGATACTTGTTGTAGTGTCTCAGTGTACTAACTGGATACTAGAGGTCTCCACCTGTATGTAGACAGATGATACTTGTTGTACCGTCTCAGTCTACTAACTGGATAGTAGAGATATCCACCTGTATGTAGACAGATGATACTTGTTGTACCGTCTCAGTCTACTAACTGGATACTAGAGGTATCCACCTGTATGTAGACAGATGATACTTGTGTACTGTCTCAGTCTACTAACTGGATACTAGAGATATCCACCTGTATGTAGACAGATGATACTTGTGTACTGTCTCAGTCTACTAACTGGATACTAGAGATATCCACCTGTATGTAGACAGATGATACTTGTGTACCGTCTCAGTCTACTAACTGGATACTAGAGATATCCACCTGTATGTAGACAGATGATACTTGTTGTACCGTCTCAGTCTACTAACTGGATACTAGAGATATCCACCTGTATGTAGACAGATGATACTTGTGTACTGTCTCAGTCTACTAACTGGATACTAGAGATATCCACCTGTATGTAGACAGATGATACTTGTGTACCGTCTCAGTCTACTAACTGGATACTAGAGGTATCCACCTGTATGTAGACAGATGATACTTGTTGTACTGTCTCAGTGTACTAACTGGATACTAGAGGTCTCCACCTGTATGTAGACAGATGATACTTGTTGTACCGTCTCAGTCTACTAACTGGATAGTAGAGATATCCACCTGTATGTAGACAGATGATACTTGTTGTACCGTCTCAGTCTACTAACTGGATACTAGAGATATCCACCTGTATGTAGACAGATGATACTTGTTGTACCGTCTCAGTCTGCTAACTGGATACTAGAGGTCTGCACCTGTATGTAGACAGATGATACTTGTTGTACCGTCTCAGTCTACTAACTGGATAGTAGAGATATCCACCTGTATGTAGACAGATGATACTTGTTGTACCGTCTCAGTCTACTAACTGGATACTAGAGGTATCCACCTGTATGTAGACAGATGATACTTGTGTACTGTCTCAGTCTACTAACTGGATACTAGAGATATCCACCTGTATGTAGACAGATGATACTTGTGTACTGTCTCAGTCTACTAACTGGATACTAGAGATATCCACCTGTATGTAGACAGATGATACTTGTGTACCGTCTCAGTCTACTAACTGGATACTAGAGATATCCACCTGTATGTAGACAGATGATACTTGTTGTACCGTCTCAGTCTACTAACTGGATACTAGAGATATCCACCTGTATGTAGACAGATGATACTTGTGTACTGTCTCAGTCTACTAACTGGATACTAGAGATATCCACCTGTATGTAGACAGATGATACTTGTGTACCGTCTCAGTCTACTAACTGGATACTAGAGGTATCCACCTGTATGTAGACAGATGATACTTGTTGTACTGTCTCAGTGTACTAACTGGATACTAGAGGTCTCCACCTGTATGTAGACAGATGATACTTGTTGTACCGTCTCAGTCTACTAACTGGATACTGGAGATATCCACCTGTATGTAGACAGATGATACTTGTTGTACTGTCTCAGTCTGTTAACTGGATACTAGAGGTCTCCACCTGTATGTAGACACATGATCCTTGTTGTACCGTCTCAGTCTACTAACTGGATACTAGAGATATCCACCTGTATGTAGACAGATGATACTTGTTGTACTGTCTCACTCTGTTAACTGGATACTAGAGGTCTGCACCTGTATGTAGACAGATGATACTTGTTGTACTGTCTGAGTCCTGTTAACTGGATACTAGAGGTCTCCACCTGTATGTAGACAGATGATACTTGTTGTACTGTCTCAGTGTACTAACTGGATACTAGAGGTCTCCACCTGTATGTAGACAGATGATACTTGTTGTACCGTCTCAGTCTACTAACTGGATACTAGAGATATCCACCTGTATGTAGACAGATGATACTTGTTGTACCGTCTCAGTCTACTAACTGGATACTAGAGATATCCACCTGTATGTAGACAGATGATACTTGTTTATTGTCTCAGTCTACTAACTGGATACTAGAGATATCCATCTGTATGTAGACAGATGATACTTGTTGTACCGTCTCAGTCTACTAACTGGATACTAGAGATATCCACCTGTATGTAGACAGATGATACTTGTTGTACCGTCTCAGTCTACTAACTGGATACTAGAGATATCCACCTGTATGTAGACAGATGATACTTGTTGTACTGTCTCAGTCCTGTTAACTGGATACTGGAGATATCCACCTGTATGTAGACAGATGATACTTGTTTATTGTCTCAGTCTACTAACTGGATACTGGAGATATCCACCTGTATGTAGACAGATGATACTTGTTGTACTGTCTCAGTCCTGTTAACTGGATACTGGAGATATCCACCTGTATGTAGACAGATGATACTTGTTGTACTGTCTCAGTCCTGTTAACTGGATACTGGAGATATCCACCTGTATGTAGACAGATGATACTTGTTGTACTGTCTCAGTCTACTAACTGGATACTAGAGATATCCACCTGTATGTAGACAGATGATACTTGTTGTACCGTCTCAGTCTGCTAACTGGATACTAGAGATATCCACCTGTATGTAGACAGATGATACTTGTTGTACCGTCTCAGTCTACTAACTGGATACTAGAGATATCCACCTGTATGTAGACAGATGATACTTGTTGTACCGTCTCAGTCTACTAACTGGATACTAGAGATATCCACCTGTATGTAGACAGATGATACTTGTTGTACTGTCTCAGTCTACTAACTGGATACTAGAGATATCCACCTGTATGTAGACAGATGATACTTGTTGTACCGTCTCAGTCTACTAACTGGATACTAGAGATATCCACCTGTATGTAGACAGATGATACTTGTGTACCGTCTCAGTCTACTAACTGGATACTAGAGATATCCACCTGTATGTAGACAGATGATACTTGTTGTACCGTCTCAGTCTACTAACTGGATACTAGAGATATCCACCTGTATGTAGACAGATGATACTTGTGTACCGTCTCAGTCTACTAACTGGATACTAGAGATATCCACCTGTATGTAGACAGATGATACTTGTTGTACCGTCTCAGTCTACTAACTGGATACTAGAGATATCCACCTGTATGTAGACAGATGATACTTGTGTACCGTCTCAGTCTACTAACTGGATACTAGAGGTCTCCACCTGTATGTAGACAGATGATACTTGTTGTACCGTCTCAGTCTACTAACTGGATACTAGAGATATCCACCTGTATGTAGACAGATGATACTTGTTGTACCGTCTCAGTCTACTAACTGGATACTAGAGGTCTCCACCTGTATGTAGACAGATGATACTTGTTGTACTGTCTCAGTCTACTAACTGGATACTAGAGGTATCCACCTGTATGTAGACAGATGATACTTGTTGTACTGTCTCAGTCTACTAACTGGATACTAGAGATATCCACCTGTATGTAGACAGATGATACTTGTTTATTGTCTCAGTCTACTAACTGGATACTAGAGATATCCACCTGTATATAGACAGATGATCCTTGTTGTACTGTCTCAGTCTACTAACTGGATACTAGAGATATCCACCTGTATGTAGACAGATGATACTTGTTGTACTGTCTCAGTCTACTAACTGGATACTAGAGATATCCACCTGTATGTAGACAGATGATACTTGTTGTACCGTCTCAGTCTACTAACTGGATACTAGAGGTATCCACCTGTATGTAGACAGATGATACTTGTTGTACTGTCTCAGTCTACTAACTGGATACTAGAGATATCCACCTGTATGTAGACAGATGATACTTGTTGTACCGTCTCAGTCTACTAACTGGATACTAGAGGTATCCACCTGTATGTAGACAGATGATACTTGTTGTACTGTCTCAGTCTACTAACTGGATACTAGAGATATCCACCTGTATGTAGACAGATGATACTTGTTGTACTGTCTCAGTCTACTAACTGGATACTAGAGATATCCACCTGTATGTAGACAGATGTTACTTGTTGTACTGTCTCAGTCCTACTAACTGGATACTAGAGATATCCACCTGTATGTAGACAGATGATCCTTGTTGTACTGTCTCAGTCTACTAACTGGATACTAGAGATATCCACCTGTATGTAGACAGATGATACTTGTTGTACTGTCTCAGTCCTACTAACTGGATACTAGAGATATCCACCTGTATATAGACAGATGATCCTTGTTGTACTGTCTCAGTCTACTAACTGGATACTAGAGATATCCACCTGTATGTAGACAGATGATACTTGTTGTACCGTCTCAGTCTACTAACTGGATACTAGAGGTCTCCACCTGTATGTAGACAGATGATACTTGTTGTACCGTCTCAGTCTACTAACTGGATACTAGAGATATCCACCTGTATGTAGACAGATGATACTTGTTTATTGTCTCAGTCTACTAACTGGATACTAGAGATATCCACCTGTATGTAGACAGATGATACTTGTTTATTGTCTCAGTCTACTAACTGGATACTAGAGATATCCACCTGTATGTAGACAGATGATACTTGTTTACTGTCTCAGTCTACTAACTGGATACTAGAGATATCCACCTGTATGTAGACAGATGATCCTTGTTGTACTGTCTCAGTCTACTAACTGGATACTAGAGATATCCACCTGTATGTAGACAGATGATACTTGTTTACTGTCTCAGTCTACTAACTGGATACTAGAGATATCCACCTGTATATAGACAGATGATCCTTGTTGTACTGTCTCAGTCTACTAACTGGATACTAGAGATATCCACCTTTATGTAGACGGATGATACTTGTTGTACTGTCTCAGTCTACTAACTGGATACTAGAGATATCCACCTGTATGTAGACAGATGATCCTTGTTGTACTGTCTCAGTCTACTAACTGGATACTAGAGATATCCACCTGTATGTAGACAGATGATACTTGTTGTACTGTCTCAGTCTACTAACTGGATACTAGAGATATCCACCTGTATGTAGACAGATGATCCTTGTTGTACTGTCTCAATCTACTAACTGGATACTAGAGGTCTCCACCTGTATGTAGACAGATGATGCTTGTTGTACTGTCTCAGTCTACTAACTGGATACTAGAGATATCCACCTGTATGTAGACAGATGATACTTGTTGTACTGTCTGGTCCTGTTAACTGGATACTAGAGATATCCACCTGTATGTAGACAGATGATACTTGTACCGTCTCAGTCTACTAACTGGATACTAGAGATATCCACCTGTATGTAGACAGATGATACTTGTTGTACTGTCTAGTCCTGTTAACTGGATACTAGAGATATCCACCTGTATGTAGACAGATGATACTTGTTGTACCGTCTCAGTCTGTTAACTGGATACTAGAGGTCTCCACCTGTATGTAGACAGATGATACTTGTTGTACTGTCTCAGTCTACTAACTGGATACTAGAGGTCTCCACCTGTATGTAGACAGATGATACTTGTTGTACTGTCTGGTCCTGTTAACTGGATACTAGAGATATCCACCTGTATGTAGACAGATGATACTTGTTGTACCGTCTCAGTCTACTAACTGGATACTAGAGATATCCACCTGTATGTAGACAGATGATACTTGTTGTACTGTCTGGTCCTGTTAACTGGACACTAGAGATATCCACCTGTATGTAGACAGACGATACTTGTTGTACCGTCTCAGTCTGTTAACTGGATACTAGAGGTCTCCACCTGTATGTAGACAGATGATACTTGTTGTACCGTCTCAGTCTGTTAACTGGATACTAGAGATATCCACCTGTATGTAGACAGATGATACTTGTTGTACTGTCTGGTCCTGTTAACTGGATACTAGAGATATCCACCTGTATGTAGACAGATGATACTTGTTGTACCGTCTCAGTCTGTTAACTGGATACTAGAGGTCTCCACCTGTATGTAGACAGATGATACTTGTTGTACCGTCTCAGTCTGTTAACTGGATACTAGAGATATCCACCTGTATTTGGACAGATGATACTTGTTGTACCGTCTCAGTCTGTTAACTGGATACTAGAGGTCTGCACCTGTATGTAGACAGATGATACTTGTTGTACTGTCTGAGTCCTGTTAACTGGATACTAGAGGTCTCCACCTGTATGTAGACAGATGATACTTGTTGTACTGTCTGAGTCCTGTTAACTGGATACTAGAGATATCCACCTGTATGTAGACAGATGATACTTGTTGTACTGTCTCAGTCTACTAACTGGATACTAGAGATATCCACCTGTATGTACACAGATGATACTTGTTGTACTGTCTCAGTCCTGTTAACTGGATACTAGAGGTCTGCACCTGTATGTAGACAGATGATGCTTGTTGTACTGTCTCAGTCCTGTTAACTGGATACTAGAGATATCCACCTGTATGTACACAGATGATACTTGTTGTACTGTCTCAGTCTACTAACTGGATACTAGAGATATCCACCTGTATGTACACAGATGATACTTGTTGTACTGTCTTAGTCTGTTAACTGGATACTAGAGATATCCACCTGTATGTAGACAGATGATACTTGTTGTACTGTCTCAGTCTACTAACTGGATACTAGAGATATCCACCTGTATGTACACAGATGATACTTGTTGTACTGTCTTAGTCTGTTAACTGGATACTAGAGATATCCACCTGTATGTACACAGATGATACTTGCTGTACTGTCTCAGTCCTGTTAACTGGATACTAGAGATATCCACCTGTATGTAGACAGATGATACTTGTTGTACCGTCTCAGTCTGTTAACTGGATACTAGAGGTCTGCACCTGTATGTAGACAGATGATACTTGTTGTACTGTCTGAGTCCTGTTAACTGGATACTAGAGGTCTCCACCTGTATGTAGACAGATGATACTTGTTGTACTGTCTGAGTCCTGTTAACTGGATACTAGAGATATCCACCTGTATGTAGACAGATGATACTTGTTGTACTGTCTCAGTCCTGTTAACTGGATACTAGAGGTCTGCACCTGTATGTAGACAGATGATGCTTGTTGTACTGTCTCAGTCTGTTAACTGGATACTAGAGGTCTGCACCTGTATGTAGACAGATGATGCTTGTTGTACTGTCTCAGTCCTGTTAACTGGATACTAGAGATATCCGTCTGTATGTAGACAGATGATACTTGTTGTACTGTCTGAGTCCTGTTAACTGGATACTAGAGATATCCACCTGTATGTAGACAGATGATGCTTGTTGTACTGTCTCAGTCTGTTAACTGGATACTAGAGGTCTGCACCTGTATGTAGACAGATGATGCTTGTTGTACTGTCTCAGTCCTGTTAACTGGATACTAGAGATATCCACCTGTATGTACACAGATGATACTTGTTGTACTGTCTCAGTCTACTAACTGGATACTAGAGATATCCACCTGTATGTAGACAGATGATACTTGTTGTACTGTCTCAGTCTACTAACTGGATACTAGAGATATCCACCTGTATGTAGACAGATGATCCTTGTTGTACTGTCTCAGTCCTGTTAACTGGATACTAGAGATATCCACCTGTATGTAGACAGATGATACTTGCTGTACTGTCTCAGTCCTGTTAACTGGATACTAGAGATATCCACCTGTATGTACACAGATGATACTTGCTGTACTGTCTCAGTCCTTTTAACTGGATACTAGAGATATCCACCTGTATGTACACAGATGATACTTGTTGTACTGTCTTAGTCTGTTAACTGGATACTAGAGATATCCACCTGTATGTACACAGATGATACTTGCTGTACTGTCTCAGTCCTGTTAACTGGATACTAGAGATATCCACCTGTATGTAGACAGATGATACTTGTTGTACTGTCTCAGTCTACTAACTGGATACTAGAGATATCCACCTGTATGTAGACAGATGATACTTGTTGTACTGTCTCAGTCTACTAACTGGATACTAGAGATATCCACCTGTATGTAGACAGATGATACTTGTTGTACCGTCTCAGTCTGTTAACTGGATACTAGAGATATCCACCTGTATGTAGACAGATGATACTTGTTGTACTGTCTCAGTCTACTAACTGGATACTAGAGATATCCACCTGTATGTAGACAGATGATACTTGTTGTACCGTCTCAGTCTACTAACTGGATACTAGAGGTCTCCACCTGTATGTAGACAGATGATACTTGTTGTACCGTCTCAGTCTACTAACTGGATACTAGAGGTCTCCACCTGTATGTAGACAGATGATACTTGTGTACCGTCTCAGTCTACTAACTGGATACTATAGGTCTCCACCTGTATGTAGACAGATGATCGTTGTTGTACCGTCTCAGTCTACTAACTGGATACTAGAGGTCTCCACCTGTATGTAGACAGATGATACTTGTTGTACTGTCTCAGTCTACTAACTGGATACTAGAGATATCCACCTGTATGTAGACAGATGATCCTTGTTGTACTGTCTCAGTCCTGTTAACTGGATACTAGAGATATCCACCTGTATGTAGACAGATGATACTTGCTGTACTGTCTCAGTCCTGTTAACTGGATACTAGAGATATCCACCTGTGTGTACACAGATGATACTTGCTGTACTGTCTCAGTCCTGTTAACTGGATACTAGAGGTCTCCACCTGTATGTAGACAGATGATACTTGTTGTACTGTCTCAGTCTACTAACTGGATACTAGAGGTCTCCACCTGTATGTAGACAGATGATACTTGTTGTACTGTCTCAGTCTGCTAACTGGATACTAGAGATATCCACCTGTATGTAGACAGATGATGCTTGTTGTACTGTCTCAGTCTGCTAACTGGATACTAGAGATATCCACCTGTATGTAGACAGATGATGCTTGTTGTACTGTCTCAGTCTACTAAGTGGATACTAGAGGTCTCCACCTGTATGTAGACAGATGATACTTGTTGTACCGTCTCAGTCTACTAACTGGATACTAGAGGTCTCCACCTGTATGTAGACAGATGATACTTGTTGTACCGTCTCAGTCTACTAACTGGATACTAGAGGTCTCCACCTGTATGTAGACAGATGATACTTGTTGTACTGTCTCAGTCTACTAACTGGATACTAGAGGTCTCCACCTGTATGTAGACAGATGATACTTGTTGTACCGTCTCAGTCTACTAACTGGATACTAGAGGTCTCCACCTGTATGTAGACAGATGATACTTGTTGTACCGTCTCAGTCTACTAACTGGATACTAGAGGTCTCCACCTGTATGTAGACAGATGATACTTGTTGTACCGTCTCAGTCTACTAACTGGATACTAGAGGTCTCCACCTGTATGTAGACAGATGATACTTGTTGTACCGTCTCAGTCTACTAACTGGATACTAGAGGTCTCCACCTGTATGTAGACAGATGATACTTGCTGTACCGTCTCAGTCTACTAACTGGATACTAGAGATATCCACCTGTATGTAGACAGATGATACTTGTTGTACCGTCTCAGTCTACTAACTGGATACTAGAGGTCTCCACCTGTATGTAGACAGATGATACTTGTGTACCGTCTCAGTCTACTAACTGGATACTAGAGATATCCACCTGTATGTAGACAGATGATACTTGTGTACCGTCTCAGTCTACTAACTGGATACTAGAGATATCTACCTGTATGTAGACAGATGATGCTTGTTGTACCGTCTCAGTCTACTAACTGGATACTAGAGATATCCACCTGTATGTAGACAGATGATACTTGTGTACCGTCTCAGTCTACTAACTGGATACTAGAGATATCCACCTGTATGTAGACAGATGATGCTTGTTGTACCGTCTCAGTCTACTAACTGGATACTAGAGATATCCACCTGTATGTAGACAGATGATACTTGTTGTACCGTCTCAGTCTACTAACTGGATACTAGAGGTCTCCACCTGAATGTAGACAGATGATACTTGTGTACCGTCTCAGTCTACTAACTGGATACTAGAGATATCCACCTGTATGTAGACAGATGATCCTTGTTGTACTGTCTCAGTCTACTAACTGGATACTAGAGATATCCACCTGTATGTAGACAGGTGATACTTGTTGTACCGTCTCAGTCTACTAACTGGATACTAGAGATATCCACCTGTATGTAGACAGATGATACTTGTGTACCGTCTCAGTCTACTAACTGGATACTAGAGATATCCACCTGTATGTAGACAGATGATACTTGTGTACCGTCTCAGACTACTAACTGGATACTAGAGATATCCAAATGTATGTAGACAGATGATACTTGTTGTACCGTCTCAGTCTACTAACTGGATACTAGAGGTCTCCACCTGTATGTAGACAGATGATACTTGTGTACCGTCTCAGTCTACTAACTGGATACTAGAGATATCCACCTGTATGTAGACAGATGATACTTGTGTACCGTCTCAGTCTGCTAACTGGATACTAGAGGTCTCCACCTGTATGTAGACAGATGATGCTTGTTGTACCGTCTCAGTCTACTAACTGGATACTAGAGGTCTCCACCTGTATGTAGACAGATGATACTTGTGTACCGTCTCAGTCTACTAACTGGATACTAGAGATATCCACCTGTATGTAGACAGATGATACTTGTGTACCGTCTCAGTCTACTAACTGGATACTAGAGGTCTCCACCTGTATGTAGACAGATGATGCTTGTTGTGCCGTCTCAGTCTACTAACTGGATACTAGAGGTCTCCACCTGTATGTAGACAGATGATCCTTGTGTACCGTCTCAGTCTACTAACTGGACACTAGAGGTCTCCACCTGTATGTAGACAGATGATCCTTGTTGTACCGTCTCAGTCTACTAACTGGATACTAGAGATATCCACCTGTATGTAGACAGATGATACTTGTTGTACCGTCTCAGTCTACTAACTGGATACTAGAGGTCTCCACCTGTATGTAGACAGATGATGCTTGTTGTACCGTCTCAGTCTACTAACTGGATACTAGAGGTCTCCACCTGTATGTAGACAGATGATACTTGTGTACCGTCTCAGTCTACTAACTGGATACTAGAGATATCCACCTGTATGTAGACAGATGATACTTGTTGTACCGTCTCAGTCTACTAACTGGATACTAGAGGTCTCCACCTGTATGTAGACAGATGATCCTTGTTGTACCGTCTCAGTCTACTAACTGGATACTAGAGGTCTCCACCTGTATGTAGACAGATGATCCTTGTTGTACCGTCTCAGTCTACTAACTGGATACTAGAGATATCCACCTGTATGTAGACAGATGATACTTGTTGTACCGTCTCAGTCTACTAACTGGATACTAGAGGTCTCCACCTGTATGTAGACAGATGATGCTTGTTGTACCGTCTCAGTCTACTAACTGGATACTAGAGGTCTCCACCTGTATGTAGACAGATGATACTTGTGTACCGTCTCAGTCTACTAACTGGATACTAGAGATATCCACCTGTATGTAGACAGATGATACTTGTTGTACCGTCTCAGTCTACTAACTGGATACTAGAGATATGCACCTGTATGTAGACAGATGATACTTGTTGTACCGTCTCAGTCTACTAACTGGATACTAGAGGTCTCCACCTGTATGTAGACAGATGATACTTGTGTACCGTCTCAGTCTACTAACTGGATACTAGAGGCCTCCACCTGTATGTAGACAGATGATCGTTGTTGTACCGTCTCAGTCTACTAACTGGATACTAGATGTCTCCACCTGTATGTTGACAGATGATACTTGTGTACCGTCTCAGTCTGCTAACTGGATACTAGAGATATCCACCTGTATGTAGACAGATGATACTTGTTGTACTGTCTCAGTCTACTAACTGGATACTAGAGGTCTCCACCTGTATGTAGACAGATGATACTTGTGTACCGTCTCAGTCTACTAACTGGATACTAGAGATATCCACCTGTATGTAGACAGATGATACTTGTTGTACCGTCTCAGTCTACTAACTGGATACTAGAGGTCTCCACCTGTATGTAGACAGATGATGCTTGTTGTACCGTCTCAGTCTACTAACTGGATACTAGAGGTCTCCACCTGTATGTAGACAGATGATACTTGTGTACCGTCTCAGTCTACTAACTGGATACTAGAGATATCCACCTGTATGTAGACAGATGATACTTAGTGTACCGTCTCAGTCTACTAACTGGATACTAGAGGTCTCCACCTGTATGTAGACAGATGATCCTTGTTGTACCGTCTCAGTCTACTAACTGGATACTAGAGGTCTCCACCTGTATGTAGACACATGATCCTTGTTGTACCGTCTCAGTCTACTAACTGGATACTAGAGATATCCACCTGTATGTAGACAGATGATACTTGTTGTACCGTCTCAGTCTACTAACTGGATACTAGAGGTCTCCACCTGTATGTAGACAGATGATGCTTGTTGTACCGTCTCAGTCTACTAACTGGATTCTAGAGGTCTCCACCTGTATGTAGACAGATGATACTTGTGTACCGTCTCAGTCTACTAACTGGATACTAGAGATATCCACCTGTATGTAGACAGATGATACTTGTTGTACCGTCTCAGTCTACTAACTGGATACTAGAGATATGCACCTGTATGTAGACAGATGATACTTGTTGTACCGTCTCAGTCTACTAACTGGATACTAGAGGTCTCCACCTGTATGTAGACAGATGATACTTGTGTACCGTCTCAGTCTACTAACTGGATACTAGAGGTCTCCACCTGTATGTAGACAGATGATCGTTGTTGTACCGTCTCAGTCTACTAACTGGATACTAGAGGTCTCCACCTGTATGTAGACAGATGATACTTGTGTACCGTCTCAGTCTGCTAACTGGATACTAGAGATATCCACCTGTATGTAGACAGATGATACTTGTTGTACTGTCTCAGTCTACTAACTGGATACTAGAGGTCTCCACCTGTATGTAGACAGATGATACTTGTGTACCGTCTCAGTCTACTAACTGGATACTAGAGATATCCACCTGTATGTAGACAGATGATACTTGTGTACCGTCTCAGTCTACTAACTGGATACTAGAGATATCCACCTGTATGTAGACAGATGATACTTGTTGTACCGTCTGAGTCTACTAACTGGATACTAGAGGTCTCCACCTGTATGTAGACAGATGATACTTGTTGTACCGTCTCAGTCTACTAACTGGATACTAGAGGTCTCCACCTGTATGTAGACAGATGATACTTGTTGTACTGTCTCAGTCTGCTAACTGGATACTAGAAATATCCACCTGTATGTAGACAGATGATGCTTGTTGTACCGTCTCAGTCTACTAACTGGATACTAGAGGTTTCCACCTGTATGTAGACAGATGATCCTTCCTGTACCGTCTCAGTCTACTAACTGGATACTAGAGGTCTCCACCTGTATGTAGACAGATGATCGTTGTTGTACCGTCTCAGTCTACTAACTGCATACTAGAGGTCTCCACCTGTATGTAGACAGATGATCCTTGTGTACCGTCTCAGTCTGCTAACTGGATACTAGAGGTCTCCACCTGTATGTAGAGAGATGATCCTTGTTGTGCCGTCTCAGTCTACTAACTGGATACTAGAGGTCTCCACCTGTATGTAGACAGAAGATCCTTGTTGTACCGTCTCAGTCTACTAACTGGATACTAGAGATATCCACCTGTATGTAGACAGATGATGCTTGTTGTACCGTCTCAGTCTACTAACTGGATACTAGAGATATCCACCTGTATGTAGACAGATGATACTTGTTGTACCGTCTCAGTCTACTAACTGGATACTAGAGGTCTCCACCTGTATGTAGACAGATGATACTTGTGTACCGTCTCAGTCTACTAACTGGATACTAGAGATATCCACCTGTATGTAGACAGATGATACTTGTTGTACCGTCTCAGTCTACTAACTGGATACTAGAGATATCCACCTGTATGTAGACAGATGATACTTGTGTACCGTCTCAGTCTACTAACTGGATACTAGAGATATCCACCTGTATGTAGACAGATGATACTTGTGTACCGTCTCAGTCTACTAACTGGATACTAGAGATATCCACCTGTATGTAGACAGATGATACTTGTTGTACCGTCTCAGTCTACTAACTGGATACTAGAGGTCTCCACCTGTATGTAGACAGATGATACTTGTGTACCGTCTCAGTCTACTAACTGGATACTAGAGATATCCACCTGTATGTAGACAGATGATACTTGTGTACCGTCTCAGTCTGCTAACTGGATACTAGAGGTCTCCACCTGTATGTAGACAGATGATGCTTGTTGTACCGTCTCAGTCTACTAACTGGATACTAGAGGTCTCCACCTGTATGTAGACAGATGATGCTTGTTGTACCGTCTCAGTCTACTAACTGGATACTAGAGGTCTCCACCTGTATGTAGACAGATGATACTTGTGTACCGTCTCAGTCTACTAACTGGATACTAGAGATATCCACCTGTATGTAGACAGATGATACTTGTGTACCGTCTCAGTCTACTAACTGGATACTAGAGGTCTCCACCTGTATGTAGACAGATGATGCTTGTTGTACCGTCTCAGTCTACTAACTGGATACTAGAGGTCTCCACCTGTATGTAGACAGATGATACTTGTGTACCGTCTCAGTCTACTAACTGGATACTAGAGGTCTCCACCTGTATGTAGACAGATGATCCTTGTGTACCGTCTCAGTCTACTAACTGGACACTAGAGGTCTCCACCTGTATGTAGACAGATGATCCTTGTTGTACCGTCTCAGTCTACTAACTGGATACTAGAGATATCCACCTGTATGTAGACAGATGATACTTGTTGTACCGTCTCAGTCTACTAACTGGATACTAGAGGTCTCCACCTGTATGTAGACAGATGATGCTTGTTGTACCGTCTCAGTCTACTAACTGGATACTAGAGGTCTCCACCTGTATGTAGACAGATGATACTTGTGTGCCGTCTCAGTCTACTAACTGGATACTAGAGATATCCACCTGTATGTAGACAGATGATACTTGTTGTACCGTCTCAGTCTACTAACTGGATACTAGAGGTCTCCACCTGTATGTAGACAGATGATCCTTGTTGTACCGTCTCAGTCTACTAACTGGATACTAGAGGTCTCCACCTGTATGTAGACAGATGATCCTTGTTGTACCGTCTCAGTCTACTAACTGGATACTAGAGATATCCACCTGTATGTAGACAGATGATACTTGTGTACCGTCTCAGTCTACTAACTGGATACTAGAGATATCCACCTGTATGTAGACAGATGATACTTGTTGTACCGTCTCAGTCTACTAACTGGATACTAGAGATATGCACCTGTATGTAGACAGATGATACTTGTTGTACCGTCTCAGTCTACTAACTGGATACTAGAGGTCTCCACCTGTATGTAGACAGATGATACTTGTGTACCGTCTCAGTCTACTAACTGGATACTAGAGGTCTCCACCTGTATGTAGACAGATGATCGTTGTTGTACCGTCTCAGTCTACTAACTGGATACTAGAGGTCTCCACCTGTATGTAGACAGATGATACTTGTGTACCGTCTCAGTCTGCTAACTGGATACTAGAGATATCCACCTGTATGTAGACAGATGATACTTGTACTGTCTCAGTCTACTAACTGGATACTAGAGGTCTCCACCTGTATGTAGACAGATGATACTTGTTGTACCGTCTCAGTCTACTAACTGGATACTAGAGGTCTCCACCTGTATGTAGACAGATGATGCTTGTTGTACCGTCTCAGTCTACTAACTGGATACTAGAGGTCTCCACCTGTATGTAGACAGATGATACTTGTGTACCGTCTCAGTCTACTAACTGGATACTAGAGGTCTCCACCTGTATGTAGACAGATGATACTTGTGTACCGTCTCAGTCTACTAACTGGATACTAGAGATATCCACCTGTATGTAGACAGATGATACTTGTTGTACCGTCTCAGTCTACTAACTGGATACTAGAGGTCTCCACCTGTATGTAGACAGATGATCCTTGTTGTACCGTCTCAGTCTACTAACTGGATACTAGAGGTCTCCACCTGTATGTAGACAGATGATCCTTGTTGTACCGTCTCAGTCTACTAACTGGATACTAGAGATATCCACCTGTATGTAGACAGATGATACTTGTTGTACCGTCTCAGTCTACTAACTGGATACTAGAGGTCTCCACCTGTATGTAGACAGATGATGCTTGTTGTACCGTCTCAGTCTACTAACTGGATACTAGAGGTCTCCACCTGTATGTAGACAGATGATACTTGTGTACCGTCTCAGTCTACTAACTGGATACTAGAGATATCCACCTGTATGTAGACAGATGATACTTGTTTTTTTTTTTTTTTTTTTTTTTTTTAATTAACGTCCTCCAACATTGTGTCATATCGGGATGATACTTGTTGTACCGTCTCAGTCTACTAACTGGATACTAGAGATATGCACCTGTATGTAGACAGATGATACTTGTTGTACCGTCTCAGTCTACTAACTGGATACTAGAGATATGCACCTGTATGTAGACAGATGATACTTGTTGTACCGTCTCAGTCTACTAACTGGATACTAGAGGTCTCCACCTGTATGTAGACAGATGATACTTGTGTACGGTCTCAGTCTACTAACTGGATACTAGAGGTCTCCACCTGTATGTAGACAGATGATCGTTGTTGTACCGTCTCAGTCTACTAACTGGATACTAGAGGTCTCCACCTGTATGTAGACAGATGATACTTGTGTACCGTCTCAGTCTGCTAACTGGATACTAGAGATATCCACCTGTATGTAGACAGATGATACTTGTTGTACTGTCTCAGTCTACTAACTGGATACTAGAGGTCTCCACCTGTATGTAGACAGATGATACTTGTGTACCGTCTCAGTCTACTAACTGGATACTAGAGATATCCACCTGTATGTAGACAGATGATACTTGTGTACCGTCTCAGTCTACTAACTGGATACTAGAGATATCCACCTGTATGTAGACAGATGATACTTGTTGTACCGTCTGAGTCTACTAACTGGATACTAGAGGTCTCCACCTGTATGTAGACAGATGATACTTGTTGTAGCGTCTCAGTCTACTAACTGGATACTAGAGGTCTCCACCTGTATGTAGACAGATGATACTTGTTGTACTGTCTCAGTCTGCTAACTGGATACTAGAGATATCCACCTGTATGTAGACAGATGATGCTTGTTGTACCGTCTCAGTCTACTAACTGGATACTAGAGGTTTCCACCTGTATGTAGACAGATGATCCTTCCTGTACCGTCTCAGTCTACTAACTGGATACTAGAGGTCTCCACCTGTATGTAGACAGATGATCGTTGTTGTACCGTCTCAGTATACTAACTGCATACTAGAGGTCTCCACCTGTATGTAGACAGATGATCCTTGTGTACCGTCTCAGTCTGCTAACTGGATACTAGAGGTCTCCACCTGTATGTAGACAGATGATCCTTGTGTACCGTCTCAGTCTGCTAACTGGATACTAGAGGTCTCCACCTGTATGTAGACAGATGATCCTTCCTGTACCGTCTCACTCTACTAACTGGATACTAGAGGTCTCCACCTGTATGTAGAGAGATGATCCTTGTTGTGCCGTCTCAGTCTACTAACTGGATACTAGAGGTCTCCACCTGTATGTAGACAGAAGATCCTTGTTGTACCGTCTCAGTCTACTAACTGGATACTAGAGGTCTCCACCTGTATGTAGACAGATGATCCTTCCTGTACCGTCTCAGTCTACTAACTGGATACTAGAGATATCCACCTGTATGTAGACAGAAGATCCTTGTTGTACCGTCTCAGTCCTGTTAACTGGATACTAGAGGTCTCCACCTGTATGTAGACAGATGATCCTTCCTGTACCGTCTCAGTCTACTAACTGGATACTAGAGATATCCACCTGTATGTAGACAGATGATCCTTTTTGTACTGTGTCAGTCTACTAACTGGATACTAGAGGTCTCCACTTGTATGTAGACAGATGATCCTTGTTGTACCGTCTCAGTCTACTAACTGGATACTAGAGGTCTCCACTTGTATGTAGACAGATGATCCTTGTTGTACCGTCTCAGTCTACTAACTGGATACTAGAGGTCTCCACTTGTATGTAGACAGATGATCCTTGTTGTACCGTCTCAGTCTACTAACTGGATACTAGAGGTCTCCACCTGTATGTAGACAGATGATCCTTGCTGTACCGTCTCAGTCTACTAACTGGATACTAGAGGTCTCCACTTGTATGTAGACAGATGATCCTTGTTGTACCGTCTCAGTCTACTAACTGGACACTAGAGGTCTGCACAGGCTCGGGCCGAGCCCTCGGGCTTAGCCCCGCCCCGTCCCGCGGGCCGGGTTCGGCCCTAATTTGGGCCCGTGCTTGAAAATTAAGAGATACAAAATACTGTATTATATATTTGTTTCCAAGTATAGCACAATTATGACAGCATTCCATTACTATGAATTCTATATGATTATCCTGCTGAAAGGTTTCAAATAATAATGATAATAATAACAATAATAATGTCATAATCATAATAAAATTAAATAATCAGGCCGGGCTCGTGCCCGGGCACTATAACCTCTCGTTGGGCTCGGGCCGGGCTGGGCTTGGTTGAGTCCGGGACGGGCCGGGCCGAACCTAAGAATGTCGGCCCGTGCAGGCCTCTACTGGATACATAAACTACTTGATCATTAGTTCGCTTGTAAAGTGCAGCATCGCGAAACACAGAAACATTAAAATAAAAATATCTGATGTTATACTCACATGACTTTCTCTACTCTTGTACTAACCATTCTTACAAACTCTTATTCCTATATCTTCTTCATGTTAGTTGAGATAAACATTTGTACAAATTATCTTATTGCTTATTTCCTTGTAGGTACAAGGGGAATGTGGGAATATAGTAGGCGTTGAGCGATAGTCAAATCTTTTAAGGCTTTGAAATTCTGTTCTCTTTGCACGGCTACATAAAAAATAAATAACGATGTTCCATTTGACGAAAGTTTAAGTATTCCAAAACTGACACAAATAACGAGGAATACCTCTGAAGTAGTTCACTCTACAAAAAACGTATATGGACATAAACTCCGTGTTTTAACGAGATATACATTTTCTGTATACTAAGATATTTTACGCTTTGCCAGTTATGCAAAAGTCATCCACAGTAACCCGGACTATATGGGTATAACTTGGAAACAGAATAGCAAGTTTTGGTTAAGCGTTGTGCACTAAACATTGCCCCTAACGCTTCGGCAACTTCTCTGGTGTCCCTGTGTAGCGGGACGGTATACCGTATTAGGCGGTTACTGCTGTACTTGTGACTGGATATGTTGACCACTCCGGAGCAATGTCTATTGCTACAAGTAGAAGAAATGATAGATTGTAACACTACATTTGTTTTGTCATAAAAATCATGGCATTTCAATCAAAATCATTAGAGCCATTTTGAAGAAAATAAAAAATTTCCCTAAATTGTCCATGTAAAGAGTAGTTTAGAGTGGAGAAATTGTCTTCAAAATCTTCGTGTCGTATCGTTGAAAAACATTAAAGTTAAATATCAACTTTGGTTTGTAACCAGTTTTCGTTTTTGAGTCATGCTGTTCACAGTCTGACAGACACACACAGATATTACACACGGACCTTTTTCTAAAACTGGTTTTCTTTAGATTTAGGTCTCAAAACATGTATTTCCGGTGAAATCTCGAGATCGAATTTTTGGGTGGAATATAATACTTCCTCTACTTTCCTAGTGAACCATTTCAGAGATATTGCTTGTTATTTGTCAGCATTTTGCAATACATATATGGTGTTCTCAAATGGGCGGTCCTTATTCACTTTTTATCTCTTGTCATGCAAACAGAACCGAGTTGTACAAATGTTTATCTGTATTAACATAGAGTATAAGTGCTTGGACGAGAGTGAGTAAAGATCCTTGTTTCATTTCCTTGAACATGTCGCACGTAGGAATGAGTCACATGTTGTGACGTCAGAGCGTGGTTGACATGAAGTCTACCAATAAGAAAAGGACGGATACTTTATTCTGCCATCGATTCGATGTACGATAACAGCCTATAAAAGTTTGTAACGTGAAGGAAGGAAGGAAAATTTCTATGCATTGGAAATTCGCGTCACGTTATACTTAAGAGTTCATCCTGAAGGAGAAGAAGAAGAAGAAGGTGAATCTAGTTACAAACCTTGTAGCCAGTGGCTGTGTGTTTGCATATCTAATATTCCAATCTCCTCCGGCTTGTCGTGTATTTTAACAACACGATTTCTCTGATCCAACCCTTCATCATGTGCCCCTTCTGCTGTTTATCACCTTTAGCCTTGCTTCAGAGTGTCATTTGAAGCGGGGTATTACGTATCTACTTCAAGTAGATATATACAGTCAGATATATACTTCATTCCACACTAATACTGCTACCAAACTCTCGCAACTTTGCTTTGCTCAGACTCTGTAACATGGAGTAATTAACTAATTTGTTAATTTGTCCTCAATTTAGACAAAATATTTATGTAACTAGTGGTTCATTGTTGTACACCTTCAAGCAGTGGCGCGCGGAATCTGACCTTGAGCGTCTTTGATGCACCTAGAGCCTGTGGTGCCAGACAGGCCGCCCCTGAGCCCTTGTTGTGTTGCCGTTGCCGCCAACCGGCATCACAATACCAATAATATTTCTGGTTTTAAAGATTTATTACCCCACACGAATGTGCAAAAGTTGATTCGTGTACCTTCTCTAGTTCTTGTGAAAAAGTAATATATGTTTACAAAATGTATATATGTATAAGATAATCTCAGTTCAAATGTATGACCCATGTCAGTAGCCATTATCTCGTGTTGATCCCTGTGATGTACCTAAGTAGATAATTGCTTTAAAATATACTACAGATATTCCAAGTTTCAACATGGAACTGTAGCTTATAAACATGCGCTCCCTTAATTTAAATACTTTTAAACCGTCAAGTTTTCCAAATGATCAACACCACCCACACCAGTTTCACTAAATATGTATAAATACACGCAAAATTGGTCACCCCTGGTGAACGTATCGTGCTTTGCCAAAACCGCTGACTCACTGGCAATACAATGCTGCCAGAGAGACCAAGTTGTGCCATTTTACTTTACTCAGTTTATACTTGAGGTCTGGAGAACGTGAACATTTTTTCAAGTACAATGGAGATTCAGGGAGAACATTTTCATGTAATGATTTTGTACGACTTCAAATATGACCTAAATGAAACACAGTCACTTGAGTGTTTGAGAGGGACTTTTGGGGACTATTCTCTGTCACGTGACACTGGTTTGTAGAATTTAATAGGGGGCGGCAATCTCTTAAAGATGAAGAGACCAACATCACCACAATGATTAGGGAAGATCCAAGACTAACCTTCAAGGACATTGAGCTGGCATTAGGAATTAGGTTTCAACCATCCTTCATCAACACCTTCACACCGCTAATGTAACAATGTAAGGAACTGAGACATACATCCTATAGTCCCACCATGTGATTTCTTCCTGTTCCCTATGGTAAAGAGTTATCTGCAGTGACATGGATACTTCCAGAAGTGGTTCAGGAGGATGGAACACTACACACTGTACCAGGGAGAATACTTTGAGAAACTGTGATAAACAAAACGTTTCTGTCACTATTCATATTTTGTTGTCTCAATACATATCTATTGACGTCACCTCGTGTCAAAGTGATACTTCCAGAAGTGGTTCAGGAGGATGGAACACTACATACAGTACCAGGGAGAATACTTTGAGAAACTGTGATAAACAAAACGTTTCTGTGACTATGCATATTTTGTTGTTTCAATACATATCTAGTGACGTCACCTCGTATCAAAGTGATACTTCCAGAAGTGGTTCAGGAGGATGGAACACTACATACAGTACCAGGGAGAATACTTTGAGAAACTGTGATAAACAAAACATTTCTGTGACTATTCATATTTTGTTGTCTCAATACATATTTAGTGACGTCACCTCGTATATTGCGAATCAGAAAGAATCACACAATTTTTCTCCTTGGAAACAGAATGGCAAGTTTTGGTTAGCATTGTGCACTAAGCATTGCCCCTAACGCTTCGGTAACTTCTCTGGTTTCCCTGTGTAGCGGGACGGTATACCTTATTAGGCGGTTACTGCTGTACTTGTGACGCTGACAAACTGGATATGTTGACCACTCCGGAGCAATGTCTATGGCTACAAGTAACACGTCTTAAAGGAAGACCCTGGAAAGAGTTGTGAGAAGGACTGGCGTGGGTGGCCAGCTACAGAGATGTGACTGTGTGACTGTTTGAGATGTCGTGAATGACTGCGCATGGTAACTGCTATTCTCGGCCCTAGTGGGCGTCCGGTTAATGGGGGGGGGGACGCTTTGTACGATACGTGTGTGATGTTGGCTACTTAGCGGGGCCTATCGGCGGGATGAAGACATCTGAGCACTGATTAAGGAATTCCTCGCGTCTCTGGTGAGCCTGTCTAGCTACGGGTCTGACAGCCACCCTTCGGTTCCCTCATTTCATCCCTGCCTCGTGTATGTGTGTGCGAGTTAACTCAAAAATATAAAAGTCGAATAAATACCACAGTTGGTATTGTTTAGCATCTCCTATTTAGATTTTAAAGAAAGTACCCTTCCTAGAGGACTCTTTACGTCAAACTTTTACAATAGTTTAGATCTTTTAAAAATTACTAACGTTTGGAATTAAAATACGAAAATAAAATGTGTACTTTTGAAAAATTGCCTGCAAAGTGTTCTTCATTTGAAGGGAATAAACTATAGAGGATAGAGAATTCCATTGAGTGTAACGATATGTTTAGTTGTGGTGTTAGTCGACCCAATAAAAGCATTAGATGGTACTGCCATCTACAGATACAAACCAAAACTATTTCAGTTTGGTTAAACTATAGATAGCAGCACAATCTTATTTATATATTTTATTTGAGGAAAGTAAGAAATATAGTTAAACACAACAGAACATAAATGGAATAATTGTTGCATTTTCTGAATAGTAGAAATATAGTCATTTGGGGTTCCTGTTTACCAAAGTGTTGCTGTTCTGATGACTGTCGGCACTTAAGGGGAACATGGCGTTCATTTTGATAACTATAATATGGGTTATATGTTACGTAACACCGGTATCGCCTGGAGTTTTGGGATGGGGCAGATTACCGCGCTGCTTTGAAGGACGGGCTTCCTGCCCTCGGGCAGGTGCTCCCAGTCGAGGCTAGCCGTGGTGTACGCCCTATTCCCTGCCGACGCTGCTGCCAGTATGGTCACACCGCCGATACCTGCGCCGACCTCCCACGCTGCCACTACTGTGGCGCCGGCACCTTCACCACATCCTGCACCAGCCACGACCTGACACGTCGCCCAGTGTATTGTGCCACGTGCAACTGCACTGGTCACTTCACGGGCCAGGCGGCGTGCCCCAGGAACCCACGCCGTCAGACGCCTGCAGTTCACAAGCTGCCTACGCAACAACCACTCTCCGCCTCGCAGACCTTCACCGTCACACACCAACATACCACGACCAACCGCCAAACCGCCGACCAACACGACGCTGCAGACAGTCAACTTCTCACCGCTGTACTCCACAACACCGCCGCACTACAGAAGATTCAAGACACACTTCAGACTATCACCGACCGGGTTGCAGCATGGGAGACAGCCCTGACTCGTGCTCTCGAGGACGTTAAGGATGTCACCCATAATCTGCAAACAACGCTACCTGCCACAGTCCATCAAGACAACAATAGCCTCCGTGACCACTTCAACAAGCAGCTGGAGAAAGTGGTCACTTATATCAACGACACACGCATTCACAAGGTCCATAAGACACTAGAAGAAATTCTACAAGGACACACATTAATACTACAGGACTTACTTAATCAGATATTGAACCGACTGACACTCCTCAGAAATGTACTCGGTCCTCTACCCGGTCCTTCAGTACGACCCGACTTCCCCCCAAACCGCAGGTCAGTGTCAGGGCAACGCCATGATACTTGACCTGCCTAAGCCAACGACCCGACTTAACATTACCCACAATCATCCGGTTTGCTTCGGCGGTACCGGACCAACTCCACCACTGTACAAATTAAAAATAAACAGAGTCACCACAGGAAAAAAAAAAAAAAAAAAAAAAAAAAAAAAAAAAAAAAAAAATATCATTCGAAGAATGCCTGAAGGTGTCCTTTGTGTCTCGCCCGAACCGTCGTTTGTTGTGTTCCGCGATCGGCGTTATATTTGAATTACAAATGAAGTGTTATATATATATTCTGAATAACTTTTGTATAAATGTTAACAAAAGGAATTTAGACCTTAAAACTCAATTTATGTAAGGTAATTTTCTTTATTTTTGATTCAGTGTATCTATTTTTAATTCTTTTACAGTTAACCATTTCAGAGCTATTCTTTGCTATAGGTTTAAGTTCTCCAATATTTAATGGCCTATGTAAGGAGAATGGGATTTCAAAACTTGAAACTGTTAAACTATTTCACTATCACTTAAAGCGTACTCTATTACTATATTCCCCTTGTACCTGCAATAAAATGTTTGTAAGAATACGTTGTGCAACAGTGAGTGGAGAAAGTCATGAAAGCGTAACACATCAGAATTATTTAACTTTGTTCCGGGTGGTGGTGGTTTAAAACACATTTGCACTGAATGCAGAGGGTGAAACTGTTTCAAAAAGAGATGGTTTGAACTCTGATCAGGATGATGATGATAAAGTTCAATTGATGTGGCTGTTGCTGTAAAGAAAGTGTGGTTATATTTTTGGCTTAGCGAAGGCAGTTGTTTTTTTATGGCGGCGGTCGGTCATGTTGCTGTGGAATTTCGCCGCTGTGTGCAGCACCAGACCAGACCATGGGCTTAACGCTTCGATGACGGCAAAACTAAGGCTATAATAAATTAAACCAAGGGGTGGTTGAAATATTCGTCACTTTGAAGTCTGACATTTGAACTATCAGTTAACTCCATAACTCTGCTCTGCTCACATGACTTTCTCGACTCACTCTTGTACAAAAGCTGCTATTACAGTAGACAAGGGAGAGTCATTTCTCCGAGTTTGAGATACATAAGTACAAGTATTTGGAAATACCAACTAACAACAAAGAATATATCAAACAACATCGACAAATTCTGCTCTAAGGAGACATACATTTTTATTTCCTCTACTACGTATAGTGAGTAAAGGAACTATTGCAGTCCACCCGAAAATACGATTCGATATTTAAACGGAAATATGTGTTTTGAGGCCCCCTGAATCCAAAAAAGCACCTTTAGAAAAGGGTCCAAAGTGTCTGTCAGTCTGTGAACAACATGAGCCAAAAACCAAAGTTCGTGTTTAAGTTTAGAGTCTATCAAGGACGCGACACGAAGACTTTGAAGCAAATTGCTCCATCCCAAACTACCGTGGAAAATGTTTTGAAAACTTTGATTTTCTCGAAAGTGGCTCTAATGATTTTGATTAAAATGCCATACGTTTGAGATATTTGTATGACAAATGAAGTGTATATGTTGAATTTTCTGGCTATAGCCCATGTAATCCATTTTACTCTGGATGAATTTTGTATAAATGTTAAACCGTACGAGATAGACCAAGTCTTACTATACCAAAAATGTAGATCTTGCTAAAACAATAATTCTGTTGTAGACTGGACCATTTCCGAGGTATTCTTTGTTATTTGCGTGAGTTTTGGAAAACTTAAAACCTTCGTCAAATGGAAGATCGTTATTAGTTTTTATATCTTAGCCGTGGAAAGAGAGTGGGATTTGAAAGTTTTAAATGGTTTCACTATTGCTGAAAGCCTACTGAATTCGCATATTCCCCTTGTACCTACAAGGAAATAAGCAATAAAATAATTTGTGCAAATGTTTGTCAACTAACGCGAATAAGATACAGTATTAGGAGTTTGTAAGAATAGAGAAAGTCATGTGAGTGCAACACATCAGATATTGCTTTTGTCTGTCTCTTACTGTATACTATTTCATCCAGAATCATCCAGAATGTGGACGTCTTCTGAGGACATTTCCTGAAAATTGAAGGCATGACTTAGGGAGTTATCTGGGTCCGTCACTGGATACTGACTGTCTGTGCCTCCGGCTGAAGGAGTGCAGTGGGGCATAGCCGCTCACTGTGTAAGGTTCTCTAAAGAGAGATAAGGTTGTAAGGTGTAAAATCACCAAGCATTTTAGCTAGTGTGAAATGTTTACGAATGTGGTATATAGTAGTAAAGTGATTTAATTGCGTACGTACGTGTAATAATGAGCTGAGAGATAACTGTGTCCATCACGTGACTTGGAGAGGAACAAGAAACACGCCCGCCGCCTCCAGAGTCACACCCGCCGCCTCCAGAGTCACGCCCGCCGCCTCCAGAGTCGCCGCCGCCAGAGTCACGCGAACAGACTCAGTCACACAATATGCTCCGTGTTACACATTCACTCAACAATCCTTCTTTCTTTCCTGCTTCACTACTTGCCTTCAACACTCGCGAATCTTTATAAAACGATCTGATTTTGGGCGTTGTACTTGCGCATGCGCGCGTGCTTGTACGTGCGTGTAAACAGCATACATAAAAAGATATGATATGTTGCAATCACATGACTTTCTCTACTCTTCTACTAACCATTCTGATTTCTATATCTTCTTCATGTTAGTTGAGACAAACATTTGTACAAATCTTATTGCTTATTTCCTTGTAGGTACAAGGGGAATATGGGAATACAGTACGCTTTGAGTGATAGTCACATCTTTTCAAGCTTTAAGATTCCGTTCTCTTTGCATGGCTAAGACATAAAACATGAGAAGCGTTGTTGCATTTCTCGAAAGTTTGTTTTGCAAACCTCAAACAAATAACAAGGAATATCTCCGAAATGGTCCACTCTACAAACACCTTATTTAGACATGCATTTTGTGTTTTAGGAAGATCTACATTTTTATGGTAAAATTTGGTCCATCTCTTACAGTTTACAAAACGCATCCAGGATAAATAGGACTACATAGGCTATAGCCAAAAAGTTCAAAATATATATTTCATATCTTAAACGTATGGTATTTATTTTAAATCGTTAGCCATTTTCGAGAAAATAAAATTTTTTGAATAACTTTGCACGTAAAGGGTAGTTAAGCATAAATAAATTTTCTTGAAAATCTTGGTGTCGTATTCTTGCAAGATATGAAACATAAATACCAAATTTTGTTTTTAAGCAAGTTTTCGTTTTTGAGTAGTGCTATCACCTACACACACACACACACACACACACACACACACACACACACACACACACACACACACACACACATACACACAAACACACCCACAGAGGAATTCCTTTCAAATGTTTGTTTATATTCGGAGTGATCCCAAAAATGGAATATTTGCTCTATATGCTATGTGTGTGAACGTGGTATACAAGATAGAAGTACATACAAATCTGCCCTCCATTCAAACTGTTTGCAGGCGATATTCTGACAAGTGAAGTCTGCGCTCCGTCCGTACGTCCGCTTATCTTCTTGGGGCATCAATCATTGCCTCATCCTACATAAAAACCATCCATCACACACACATATAAAACTCACAAAAGCTTTTAGCGCTGCAATATGTAAACAAGAGCGAGTGGGATTCTAACCTACTTTTACAATTCTCCGCTGAGGAGCGTTTAAGTGCCTCAGTCACAAGTACGTAGGTACCTATATCTATATCTACTGGATTTGCGAGCGAGCTCCTCAAGGCATATGTTAATGTTGCTTAAGTGAATATCTGTTATACTAGATATGTCGTATATATTGAGACACGGAGAATTGGACACCCCTGTTGCTTTGTCGAAATAGCTGACTCATTAGTAATCCAACGGTAGCAATCAGACTATTGTTGTATATTCATTGTTGCTCAGTTTACATTTGAAGTCTGGAGAACGTGAACGTTTTTTCAAGTACAATGGATGTTGAGAGAGAACATTTTCATGTAATGATTTTGTACGACTTCAAATGTGACTTAAATGAAACATAGTCACTTGAGTGTTTGAGAGGGACTTTTGGGGACTATTCTCTGTCACGTGACACTGGTTTGTAGAATTTAAGAGGGGGCGGCAATCTCTTAAAGATGAAGAGACCAACATCAGCACAATGATTAGGGAAGATCCAAGACTAACCTACAAGGACATTAGGGATTAGGTTTCAACCATCCTTCATCAACACCTTCACACCGCTAATGTCTAAGCAATTTTTAAAATAAATTTATTTTATAATTGCTATTACGTAGTGAGGTTTATGAAGGTAATATTTAATATGATAACGTTTTACATGAATCACCTTATACCAGCAATGAAAACTTTGAAACAACTCTGCAGTTCAGTAGTGGAAACAGTAAATATTAACCGGATCCCTTTAATAATAAAACTGCAGAAGGTGGACATAAAAAATGCGCTCCCCTCTTAGTAATGGTACAGCTATTCCCGATATTCCCCTTGTACCTACAACAAAACTAGTAACAAGATATTTTATACAAATGTTTATCTCAAGATATAAGAATAAGAGTTTGTAAGAATGCTTTGTAGAAGAGTGAGTAGAGAAAGTCATGTGAGTTTCGCTTTACACAGGCGGTGTTTTGTTATTGCAACAGTTCATTGTGTACAACCAGTGAAAGATACAAATGTTTACTATTGAAAGTAAAGCGATTAAACTCTGCCCAGGCAATAAAACCATTAGGTAAATACAACGATCATCCCAAAAACACACAAAATCCACTTTTATGAGCGAGCGAGCGAGCAAGCGGTACAAAGTGGGCAGTTTTTGTTGACCTTTACTGTTATAGGAGACGGTTCAATTTGTACAGTGACAGACACACACACACACTCACACACACACACACACATACACACACACACACACACACACACACACACACACACACACACACACACGTTACTGTAGTGCTGTTGCCGAAATAAGCAAGCTACTTTCACGCACGTAGCCTGACCGAAAACTGAGGAATTGTGAACAGCCTATGTCAGTGTCGGCCAGTAAGGAATATGGTGACTGAGTTGTGATAACATAACCGAATGTTGATAGTTGAAAACACGCTAAGGCAAAAAGTGGTGAAAAACAAATCGTGTTAAACGTATTTCACAAGCTAATGTCCGTCCGTGTGAATGACTTAGTAAACTTAAACTCACTCAGAATATAGCAGCAACGTTGTGAAACTCCCTGTGGTAAAGTTCCCTCCGTGTACGAAGAGAAAGAAGAAGACTAAATCACTGTTACAAAAAGTAGACTCTCGCTACGGACAGTGCGCGTTTCCCCACGTGCCGCGCGGACTAATACATTAGCGGTGTTTATGTTAAGTGGCTTTCTTACGCCGGAGTTACGCGGGTAGTGTAGGAACCACAACGTTACATACAACGTTTTATGTACTTTTAGTATTAAATTAGGTAAAACCAGCTTCCTCTCGGAGATGTATGACGTAATATGCTAAATGTGAGGTAAATCTAAAAGCATTGAAAATGTGGATTGTATTCTACTTGACATTTAGAACAAGTACTGAGATGATTCTTGTGTTTGAATGTGTCGATGTCACGTTTTCTTGCAGGCACATTGGAGAAAATTGTGTTGTGCTGGCGATGATGACCTCATTACTGTCTTGTTGACATAATTATGTCATTCATTTTGTGAATAGGTTAGTTTCCAACGATTTATGTTATCATAATGAGGGGCTCTAATAGTAGGATTGTATAAAAGTATACCGATGGCACAACAGCAGGGCATAGATAATGAATAATCACAAGTGTCGTTTTGTGCCACTACATAAATACACTCTCTTCAAGTTTAGTTTCTCTCTCTCTCCTGATAGTTCGGCACCTTGTCTCACACGAGAATGATGCAGACTACGTAATGTATCCCACCCAAACATTCCATATCGAGATTGCACCGCAACATGTTTTGAGGCCCCCTCAATTAAAAAAGGTCCGTGTGTGTGTGTGTGTGTTTGTATTCTAGGTTAATGTCTTTCAAGAACGCGACACGAAAATTCCTCCACTCTAAACTACTCTTTACATAAAAAAAATTAAAAAAATTTGATTTTATCGAAAATACCTCTAACAATTTTAATTAAAATGCCACATGTTTAAGATATTTCTATGAGAAAGTGTATACTTTTAATTTTCTGGCTATAGCCCATGTAATCCTGTTTACTGTGGATGACTTTTGCACAACTGGTAAACTGTAATAGATAGACCAAATCTTACTGTACAAAAATGTATATCTCGTTAAAACAGACAACTTGTGTCAAGTAATCTTTCATGTGAAATGGACAATATCGTAGATATTCTAATATTCCCCTTGTACCTACAAGGAAATAAGCAATAAGATAATTTGTACAAATGTTTATCTTAACTAACACGAAGAAGATATAGGAATAAGAGTTTGTAGTTCGCAGAAGTGTGAACAGTAAAGTTATTGTCAGATAGACTTTGTACTGATGAAATAGTTAAATTTTATTCTAAAGTATCATTTATTAGGCAACTTAACTAATGTTATCAGACACACAGAGTTAGAGAGAGACATTTATAAGAGAGTCTAGTGCTCTGTTAGTTGTCCATCAATCTCTGGTTATCGTCTAAGTGTCTGTTATCAAACCCACAAGGTTTTTTCTTGTTTTACATGCACTAGAAGTTTTAATCGGAGTTGATTCCCCGGAGGGGTTCTTTCTAACCACAACCCCCGATCAAGAGCACATGGAGGTAATAAACTGTAAGGGCTGCTTTAAAAGCTTCCCACCCTCGTGTGTGTGTGTGTGTGTGTGTGTGTGTGTGTGTGTGTGTGTGTGTGTGTGTGAGTTCACTACCAACTTTTATTGCACCCAAAATGGGACTACTCAGAAACTGCAAAAAATGTGATGTGTTACATTCACATGGCTTTCTCTACTCACTCTTATACATGCCATTGTTTAAAACTGTTTTAAGAGGCGATAACTATGTGAGATATTTGAAATTCCATTCTCTTTGTACGGCCAGTATATATACAACGTCTTCGTATCTAAGAAAATAAATTTTGGAGAATTCAAGGAAATAACAGCAATAAATATAACTATATAAAATGCATTTCCACTACATTAGTACATAAACATAAACCCTGCCTTGTGCTTGCGTGTTTACTGTGCGAGTGTATGCCAATCACAAGCGTTGTCTTTCAAAACATTACACGAAAGCAAGACAACTCGACCTCATTATATCCAGAAACCGGTTCAATTCCCTGACCAACCTCGACACCACGTTGTCGAGTTACTTCACGTCTGAAAGAGCTGCTCGGAGTATTCCTTCAGTTCTTTTAAGTGATTCATTATTTCGAAACCCTATGTGACGTCAGAAATAAGTTACTCTACGCATCTTACAAGTAACAAACTGTTATCTTCGCACATTCTTGTGGAATTACGCATCCAGTTTGGAACAAAAGCTACTTATGTTTTCGAAATCAGCTGATCAAAGAACACAATGCTATTAGACTTTTTTGATTGTAATTCTTGTATGAAGTTTATGTTACAAGGAATGTAATAAGTTCCCTTGTACCTGCAATAAAATAAATAAAATTTCACTTGTTATGGAACTATATCAAAATATAGTATTTTAATAAAGGAAACTTTAGAAGAATTTTCAAAAAATAAAAGTTTTCTAAAAAGTATATTTCTGAACGTGTTTTTCTCTCTCTGAAGCTTCCCGTCGCCCTTGAAAGATGATAAATTACACATTAACTTATGTAGTTTTTAACTCATAGCTACCGATCACCGCATTTATTAGCAGGAAATCTTGGTTTCCAATGTTTTGTGAACAATCTCTAAAGTTATCTTGAAACAGGGTCCATAAATTAATACGTGTAATAATAAGTAATCGATATTTAATTAAGAAGAAGTATCGGGTATAATACATTGTATTTTTATATATAGAAGAGATTGCGGTGGACATTAGACAACAAGGCGTGCAGGAGATGACGTCACAGGGAAGCTATATTCAGCATTTAACAGGTAATAATGGATGTATTGATCGTATATACCGAATTGTTTACTCTGAACAGTGCACATGCCTCGCGTAATCCATTAGTGTGTGTGTGTGTGTGTGTGTGTGTGTGTGTGTTCACAGGGCAAATTACCACCTATACAACATCTTTTGTTCCTATACCTACCCCTAAAGTGCCACCCCCTGGAGGGGGAAGGGGTGAAGTGGCAGGAGGTACGACACAGCCGAGGGCAAGGACTCGTCTTCGAGACACCCCAAGCACGTAAAATCAGGCTGTAAGCTAAAACAATCTAATGTGTTGCACTCACATGACTTTCTCTACTCTTGTACTAACCATTCTTAACCGTGTTAGTTGATATAAACATTTGCACAAATTATCTTATTGTTTATTTTGTTGTAGGTACAAGGGGAATATGGGAATCCAGTAGACTTTGAGCGATAGTCAAATGTTTTAAAGATTACGTTCGTCTTAGCTTGGATAAAACACCAAAAATTAATAATTTTCTTGCATTTATGGAAAGTGATAAGTAACACAATCAACAAAAAATATCTCTGAAATGGTTTACTCTACAAATAAATAATTCGGACATTATGAGCCGCTTGGCGCGCCCTTGCACCCCGCCTTTGGACTAATGCAATATCATGGACAATTTTTGGATTTTGGGAAAGTTGTTTAACTGAAGTAAGGCTTCTCGTTTCAAAACAACCTCCTACATATTGTGTATTGTTCATTCTGATTGTTGTCAAGGCACGACAATATAGGACCCAATTTTCGAACATGTATTTTCATAATTAGTAAATACGTAACTTGTATTTCCTATATATACAAAAGGTACAAAATAAGTCTTTACCTAAAATCCGAGCCCTCGTTAGAACCAATTGTGATGTACTCTCAATAATAGGAAAAAACAACTTTGACAGCACATTGTTACGTATGAACCACTTGTCTCCTTCATCCTTTTCTTAATGCCGAGTTTCTCGATCTAAATATCTCGTTTTCTGTTTATCTTAAAGGTACACGAAGATGATCATAAAGCTAACAGCAATATGTAACGAGAGTGGAGTCTGGTTCATTAGTCATTCTTACAGATAACATTATAACAATCGAGTCAAGTGGAATGTTACGTCACGTAGGTGCGTTCGTTCATAAACCTACAGTAGAGTCTCTAGTGACCAGAAGACAGAGAAAGTTGAAGTTCTCAAAAACCACGACAGATATCAATTTCAAATTTTTACAACTGTTTCAGGCAATGTTTTTAAATACTTGCACTTTATTTTGTAATATAATGTCTATTTTTGAAGATAAAATTCCAGTGTTTATTATTTTTCCTTCACACAGGCAGCGGCCAAGTTAGCAGAAGTGGTATCAATCGCTACATCGTAAATTCCGCTGTAAAATGTGCTGAATTTCATATTTTTAACGCACTTAGTTCAAAATTTATGTTTTTGTAACGATGCAAATGAAAGTCAAATGCAGCACAATTTTGAAAAATATATTAAAATGTTAATAATACGTCCCTAACGGTATTAACGAAGTTGAACTTTGTGTCCCATCATGTCCTCTAGCCTAAAGTCGTAACTCACGTATATTTCACGGGCGAAGCGTAGAGTTGTCAACCAGTACAACTGAACTGAACGTACCAGTTCTAGAGCGTTCTTTTACAAGGATTCGCTATTTGCGCTGTCAAATCGTTCACTCGGTCTGTTTATTTCCGGTATCTGTAAGAGGAATAATTCACAGTCTAAATCTGGTCATGTATTGGTGAATGGAAAATCTATGTCGCGGATTGTGACGTCTGTGATGACGTATACATCTTGTAGCAGCTTGTGTGTCACTGCAATCTTCCTACATAGAGATCAGTTGTACTATCTTAAGGGAACAACGAACTGATATTTTAGCCTTTTTGGTAAAAAATCGATTTCTGGATTTTTATTGCATAAAATGCAATATACCCTAAGTTTTAATCCCTTATTGAGGGGGAACATTTTTGGACACCATTTTTAAACTGATGCGCCTCTGCCTTTAATTTCAACTTCAAATTCATTTTTCTTGAAAACCATTTTTTGTTACTTTCTGATATTCAACATCTATTTTCTCCCTCAGAAATCGGTGATCTCTTCACCATAGGGAACAGGAAGAAATCACATGGTGGGACTATAGGGTGTATGTCTCAGTTCCTTACATTGTTACATTAGCGGTGTGAAGGTGTTGATGAAGGATGGTTGAAACCTAATCCCTAATGTCCTTGTAGGTTAGTCTTGGATCTTCCCTAATCATTGTCTCTTCATCTTTAAGATATTGCCGCCCCCTCTTAAATTCTACAAACCAGTGGAACAGAGTGTCACGTGACAGAGAATAGTCCCCAAAAGTCCCTCTCAAACACTCAAGTGACTGTGTTTCATTTAAGTCACATTTGAAGTCGTACAAAATAATTACATGAAAATGTTCTCTCTCAATCTCCATTGTACTTGAAAAAACGTTCACTCTTTCCTGACTTCAAACATAAACTGAGCAACAATGATCTGTCTGATACCATTGCAGATTATCACAGAAGCGAGCAAGGCTCTGAAAACGCCAGGCATTCTTTTGATTTAAGTATTAATAGTGAAACTTGACGAATGCTATGCACTGGTTAATTCACCACTCTTTTACATTTTTAGTTTCGAATGTTGAAAAAAAGTGTCAAGGACCTTTAGAAATAATTTATGCTGCTGAAAATTACATGTGAATTTGTGCAGCACGTGTGGAAGTCAGTCAATGAATGAGAAGTGGGTCATCCGTTCAATCGATATATAAAATATGTGTGTTAATTATTCACTTGGTGTAATGATCTCATCCCAGACAAGACAACTGCGACTGCGTCCACTTTGGAGATATTGCATGTTATTTTGTATGAGGTTTGGAAAACACACTTTTGTCAAATGGAAGATCGTGATTCATTTTTACTTTCTCTGCTGGTAAGTAGGGGAACTATTGTATTCCACCCAAAATTCGATGTCGATATTTCACCGGAAGTATATGTTTTGAGGCCCCCTGAATCCAAAAAAAAGAAAAAAAAGAAAAAAAACATTTTTAGAAAAAGGTCCGTGTGTGTGTCAGTCTGTCAGTCTGTGGACAGCATAACTCAAAAACGAAAAGTCGGTTAAAAACCAAAGTTGGTATTTAAGTTTAATGTCTTTCAAGGAAGCGAAACGAAGATTTTGAAGAAAATAGCCCCACCCTAAACTACCCTTTACATGGAAAATGTTTCGAAAATTTTGATTTTCTTGAAAATGGCTCTAACGATTTTTGTTAAAATGTCATATGTTTGAGATATTTTGATGACAAATGAAATGTATATCTTGAATTTTCTGGCTATAGCCCCTGTAGTCGTATTTACTCTGGACTACTTTTGCACAACTGGTAAACCGTTAGAGATAGACCAAATTATACTATACAAATAATGTAGATCTTGCTAAAATACACAATTTATGTCCTGATAAATTTTCTTGTAGGGTGAACCATTTCGGAGATATTCCTTGTTATTTGTGTGAGTTTCGGAAAACTTAGAACTTTCGTGAAATGGATCATCGTTGTACATTTTTTATATGTTAAGTGTGCAAAGACAACAGAATCTCAAAGCTTTAAAACATTTCACTATCCCACAAAGCCTACTGTATTCTAATATTCCCCTTGTACCTACAAGGACATAAGCAATAAGATAATTTGTAAATCTCAACTAACACCAAGAAGATAGAGTTATAGGTGTTTGTACGAGTGGTTAGTACAAGACTGAGTAGAGAAAGTGATGTGAGTGCAACACATGAGGTTTTTCATTTAGTGTGTGCTGCGAGTGTTTCACGTCCCCGACTCGGAAACATTTCTCCTGAGGGAGTTGAGTTAAGCCCTTAGGGACAGCTATTGTGGCCGTCTTCATTTAGGCTTACACCGTGTTGTGTCACTAAACCCTTGGAATTAAGTTCTTGTTGATGGTCAGAATGAGAAATTTCGTGACAACTTGAAACACCATGTAAGCTTTTTATGAATATCTTACTTTCTCTGCTACGTATAGTAAGGTATAGTATATGTTTTGAGGTCCCCTGAATAAAAGAAAAAGGTCCGTGTGTGCTTGTGTGTGTGTAAACTGTCATACAATCTCGTGTTTGTGTCCGTCACTGGATACTGACTCTGCTTGTGAGTCTACGCGTTACAGGCACTACCTAATTCACCTTAGGCTGATGAAGGAGTTGGGGAATAGTAGCTATTTAGGCAAGTGTGTCGGGAGAGAGAAAGTTGGACATCCCTGGTTAGTTGTTTATCTTGGGTGATATTTATTCAGAGTGACAGTTCTATGTGTAAAACAGACCGTTATAGGATGGTTGAAACAAAACAAACCTAAAGAGGATCTTAAAGTGGATACATTTTTCGTTTTATTGGGCAGTTTGTCGGTCTGGGTGGCTCAGTTGGTTAGACGCTGACCTACTGATCCCAAGGTCACGGGTTCAAATCCGCCCCAGACCGGTGCTAAACACGACAGCTGCATGTCAGTAGATTTACTGGCATGTAAAAGAACTCCTACGGGACGAAATTCCGTCACACCGGCGACGCTGATGTGATCCTGACAATTGACAGCGTCGTTAAACAACAAAATAGCAATTAATTAGGCACTCACGTATACACGTGTGATCTCACTTCCAAAGAACTAGTTTGGGCCAAGATAAAACGAACAGTTGCAGCAATGCAACAGGTGACTTAACGCCCCGGGATATATCACTTAAAATCTAAACAGACTGGCAGGCTTTTTGAAAATATAGAAACGGCAGAAAATGATCAGTAGGAGATCTATTGTGGCTACTACCCACAGGAGGCAGGGATGAAATGAGGGGACCGAAGGTGCAACACACAGCTAGACAGGCCACAGAGACGCGCGGAAGTCCCTAACAGGTGCTGAGATCTGTTCATCACACCGCGGTTTCGGTGTCGTACTGAGCGATGGAGGACAAGACCTGCCAAACGCCACCTAGCGCCGAAAACAGGAATTACCACACGCAACCATCCACGCCATCTGCCTGGCAGTGCCAACACTACACACCTGAAACATAAGAACCTAAAAATAACATTTAAATTGCGCTATTTTGAGCGAGTTCTTTGCTAGCGTGAAGTTGGCACCATTAACATAAGCGCGATTAGATACACGACTAGATCACTGTGCACCTGGAATTGTTTACTCACTTGCTGCATGCATCATGAGCTGATGAACCAGTCAGTAAGGTTCTAAGATACGGTAGATATTCATTCAGTCCAATGCAAGGACTTGCAGACTATGGAAATGAAACAAGTTAAATTGGCTATAGCTTCAGGCAGGAGAAGAGACGCAACGTCAACAGGAGGACGTATAGAGCTTATGGATTCTGTAGTGCCTCGAGTACACTGCACTTCTGCTGCATAACTTCACTCCAAGTCTTGTTAAACATTATACAGATCTATCTGTGCATTTGTGTGCACGTGATATCACAGAGCACTACGGTAGATCCGTAACACGTGCAGGCAGTTCTTCAGTCTGATTGAGTTCCAGGTCGCACCAGAGATGGCACCTCTAGCCAGTCCGACTGAGTTCCAGGTCGCACCAGAGATGGCACCTCTAGCCAGTCCGACTGAGTGGCAGGTCGCACCAGAGATGGCACCTCTAGCCAGTCCGACTGAGTGGCAGGTCGCACCAGAGATGGCACCTCTAGCCAGTCCGACTGAGTTCCAGGTCGCAACAGAGATGGCACCTCTAGCCAGTCCGACTGAGTGGCAGGTCGCACCAGAGATGGCACCTCTAGCCGGTCCGACTGAGTGGCAGGTCGCACCAGAGATGGCACCTCTAGCCAGTCCGACTGAGTTCCAGGTCGCACCAGAGATGGCACCTCTAGCCAGTCCGACTGAGTTCCAGGTCGCACCAGAGATGGCACCTCTAGCCAGTCCGAGTGAGTTCCAGGTCGCAACAGAGATGGCACCACCAGCCAGTCCGACTGATCAATCAGTCCCTTCCGACCACAGCGCCTCCCCTCAGCACAACACTGTACTTCCAGAGCACAAGCGCATTCTACCGGCAACCCTGCAGACTCCTACAACCTGAAAACACCGGATACAGAGGGAATTAAATGATCGCGACCTCCCGAACACAGGCAGAGTCTAAGTTTCTCTCAGTTTGTGTTTTAACATAAAAGATAGTTTACAAAAGCATATTCCTTAGGATGACATTTTAAAAACACTTTACATGGACGTATGTTTCTCGCTTATCTGCAAAACTATCTGACTTAGAAGTATAGTTGTAAATGAGGTCTTTGTCATGGGGTTGTTAGTGCGGTGCGCAGCCCTCGTTAGAAGCAAGAAAGGGGCTTATGGTGCACACAAATGCTGAAATATTGGCAGTGCCTGCCTACCCCCTTTAGCTAAGATCCCTCCCTCATTATCCCCGGGGATTTCACCTCAACACATCAAAGATTGTATCTGACAATTAGGAGCAAACAAATCCCAGATTACTACTGTGGGCCACTTTTTACCTTATTCAATGTATTATTATTATTATTTATATTCTTTGACGTTTTCTTGCATATCCAATTACGAGCAGTCAGCTTACCTTAATACCGGCACAATCTCCTGCTTATGGCACTGACTATGGATATCCTTATATCTCTCTCTCTCTTTGTCCCTTTCTTTCACTTTCTCCTTCTTTCCGACTCTCTCGCTTTCTCTTTTTAGTTCACTTCTACTGTTTAGACACTCACTGATATTTTTCCTTTCACTACTACCACTACGTATAATACCTATTTTATTACACCCAAAAATTCGATGTCGAGGTTTCAGCGGAAGTATATGTTTTGAGGTCCCCGAATCCAAAAAAACATCTTTAGAGAAAGGTCCGTGTGTGTGTGTGTGTGTGTGTGTGTGTGTGTGTGTGTGTGTGTGTGTGTGTGTGTGTGTGTGTCAGTCTTTGCATGGAAACTTTTTCGAAAATTTTGATTTTCTCCAAAATGCCTCTAACGATGTTGATTACAATGCCATATATTTAAGATATTTTTTGTGACAAATGAAATATAGATCTTGAATTTTCTGGCCTTAGCCCATGTCGTATTTACTCTGGATGACCTTTGCAAAACTGGAAAACCATAACAGATAGACCAAATCTTACTATAGAGAAATATAAATATTGCTAAAACACACAGTTTATGTCCAAATAATTCTTTTTTTACAGTGACCCTATCGGAGATTTCCTTGCTATTTCAATGAGTTTTGGAATACTTAAACTTTCCTCAAATAGATGATCGTTATTCATTTTTTATATCTTAGTCGTGCAAAGAGAACGCAATCTCAAAGCTTTAAAACATTTGACTATCGCTCAAAGCCTACTGTATTCCCATATTCCCCTTGTACCTACAAGGACATAAAGAACAAGATAATTTGTACAAACATTTATCTCAACTATCATGAAGAAGATATAGGAATAAGAGTTTGTAAGAATGGTTAGTACAAGAGTGAGTAGAGAAAGTCATGTGAGTGCAACATATAAGATTTTCCTAGTATTTCTACTCTGGTTCACAGATATATTCACCTCTCTAAGGACATTGAACATATTTATTTTTTCCCTAGTTTTGCTCGACTGAATTTATACGGCCTCTTCAGCACAAAAGGGCTTTAATGAAGCTGGTTTTATAATTAATACACGATAATTAAAAGCTCGTTAAAAACCAAATCAATTGTGTCCAGATATTCGTGATGAACCACATTCCAAACGGGAGTTATCGATGGTGATTAAAATTCCACTACAACACACACAGTCGAGCTCCAAGTGACAAGTGAATGAATGAAACATTTATATGAGTGGCGTTACTTGAAAAACATGTGAGAAAACCTTGTGACTGTAGTAGTTTCCCTAATCATTGTGGTGATGTTGGTCTCTTCATCTTTAAGATATTGCCGCCCCCTCTTACATTCTACAAACCAGTGGAACACAGTGTCACGTGACAGAGAATAGTCCCCAAAAGTCCCTCTCAAACACTCAAGTGACTGTGTTTCATTTAAGTCACATTTGAAGTCGTACAAAATCATTACATGAAAATGTTCTCTCTCAATCTCCATTGTACTTGAAAAACGTTCACACTTTCCAGACTTCAAACGTAAACTGAGCAACAATGAATGATACAACAATGGTCTCCTTGCTACTATTGCATTATCAATGTGTCAGTTATTTTGATAAAGCAACAATACTTTCCCCAGGGGTGTCCAAGTCTAGAGACACTCCGTGCATATGACGTGCCGTGTCAACTTATGATAGACTATACAGTGTACGATAAACTTGTGAGTTACAGTTATTGGTTTAGGAAAGAGTGCAACTGCAGAACAACAAGAGAATGATGCAGTCAGTGTTGTTGTTGTTTTCACATGGCGGGCGGAGGGGGGGGGGGGAGCCGCACAAACGAAACCACAGTAATTTGTTTACAATGGAAGTGCTTATACCTACGTATAAATTAAATTTACTTTGCATCCTTGTTGGTTCGCCAAAACAAAAAAGAACGCAATAAACACGATTGGGAAACAACACCCTCCGATGAAAATTGGGTTCTAGGGATTCTTTTACCCAGCGAGCCAGCGCCGCCTTTCCACAAAAGGGTAGTTCATGAAATGAAAATACCTTCATTTGTACCTCGACTCTTTTGTGGGCTTAGGAATCAATTTCATTCCAACTTCGCTAACGAAATATCAGCAGGAATCTCGTATTGCACTCACATGACTTTCTCTACTCTTGTACTAACCTTTCTTACAAACACTCCTATATCTTCTATAGATCAACATTTGTACAAATTATCTTATTACTAATTTCCTTATAGGTACAAGGGGAATATGGAAATACGGTAGGCTTTAAGTGATAGTGAAATGTTTTAAGAAGTGGTTGCTATGCGATGACTTTCAAACTTCGTTATCTTTGTATGTCTAAGACAACAAAAAAGTACTCCGTACTTGACAAAAGCACAATTGTTGAAAATATTTAAACAAATATCAAGAAATTATTTAGTTTATGTCTTACAGTTTATCAGTTATACAAAATCCTTTCAGAATAAAGATACTGTTAAAATCAAAATTATCACAGAAGTTTAGAATAATGTTCAAGATATGATTCAAAATACCGGGAGCTCAGAATACTATGAAGGTGGCTCTGGTTAGGAGAGTCAAGAAGTGAGGTTTCTGGTAATGGGTGGCATAAAACTTGTTCATGCATTCCGTGTGCTACAGCGTACTTAAACTCATATCAAGGTCATTCAGATGAACATCATATTGTTTTTGTGAATCAATTACGTTTGAGCGTATTTCTTTGGCGTTTCAACACATACAGTGTCGCGGGTTCGAGTCCCGATTCGAATATGTGTATGCGTGTGCATGTAAGTACATATGGCAGACTAAAGTGACGCAAAAATCGAAAAAGCAAACTAAAGTGACGCAAAAATCGAAAAAGCAAACTAAAGCACGGAGTAATAAAAAAAATTTGATGTGTTGCACTCACATGACTTTCTCTACTCTTGTACTAACCATTCTTACAAACTCTTATTTCTATATCTTCTTCGTGTTAGTTGAGTTAAACATTTGTACAAATTATCTTGTTGCTTATTTCCTTATAGGTACAAGGGGAATATGGCAATTCAGTAGGCTTTGAGCGATAGTCAAATCTTTTATAGCTTTCAGATTCCGTTCTCTTTGCACGGTAAGATATAAAAAATGAATGACAGTGTTACATTTGACGAAAGTTTGTTTTCCAAGTTTGTATAGTTCTGGTCCAAGAACGTTCCCTTGAGGTACGCCACTTTTGAGTGCATGTGTTTGTGAATGTGTATATTTACATTTCACAGAATAAGTGCGATTACATACACATGATGTTACTCTGTGATATAGATCTAAACTAAGATTGTTAATTTTGTGTAGTAACTCGTTATACCACACTTTGTCAAAAGCCTCTTCTGTGTCTAGGAGAACACCTAACAGAATGGAGTGTTCTGCGTGGGCATGAAGTATAGTGCCACTAACTCTATATTATTGTTGCGGATAGAACTGTTGTGATCTAAATAAAAACTGCAGAGGAATTGTATCCTCAACAGCTACAGTTAATTGGACGGGTAGAAGTGTACGTTCAGAAATTTTGGAGAAGATGGAAAAAGAGCTATCGATCGATAGAAGAATATCTTAAAAATGACAATGAGCAATTAAATCCTAGCAGTAGCAGCAGCAGCAGTAGTAGTAGTAGGAGGAGGAGGGGAGATGCAGAAGTAGTCTTCACCGCTTCGAACTTAGAGATATTTTGTGTCTGTAGCCCGAACGGGGGGGGGGGGGGGGGGGGGAGAGCAGACAGAGGGGGAATCAGACCACAGGAGAATACACACAGCAGACGGTAAACTCTCCGAGACCACTCTCCCGCCTGCAGGCGTTTCTCCTGGCTCAAGGGCCGCAGTGGTGACACGGTTCGGAGGCAGGTGGAGCAGGGGACGGACTTCTTCTTCTTCTTCTTCTTCTTAGTCTTCTTCCTCTCCTTCTTCTTCCTCTTCTTCTTAGCCTTCTTCTTCCTCTTCTTTTTTTTCTTAGTCTTCTTCCTCTTCTTCTTCCTCTTCTTCTTCCTCTTCTTCTTCTTAGTCTTCTTCTTCCTCTTCTTCTTTTTGTTAGTCTTCTTGCTCTTCTTCCTCTTCTTTTTCTTAGTCTTCTCCCTCTTCTTCTTCCTCTTCTTCTTCTTAGTCTTCTTCTTTTTGTTAGTCTTCTTCCTCTTCTTCTTCCTCTTCTTTTTCTTAGTCTTCTTCCTCTTCTTCTTCCTCTTCTTAGTCTTCTTCCTCTTCTTCTCTTCTTCTTAGTCTTTTTCCTCTTCTTCTTCCTTTTCTTCTTTCTCTTCTTCTTCCTCTTCTTCGTTTTAGTCTTCTTTCTCTTCTTCTTCCTCTTCTTCTTAGTCTTCTTCCTCTTCTTCTTCTTCTTCTTCTTCTTCTTCTTCTTCTACCTCTTCGTCTTCTTCTTCTTCCTCTTCTTCTTCCTCTTCTTCTTCCTCTTCTTAGTCTTCTTCCTCTTCTTCTCTTCTTCTTAGTCTTTTTCCTCTTCTTCTTCCTTTTCTTCTTTCTCTTCTTCTTCCTCTTCTTCGTTTTAGTCTTCTTTCTCTTCTTCTTCCTCTTCTTCTTAGTCTTCTTCCTCTTCTTCTTCTTCTTCTTCTACCTCTTCGTCTTCTTCTTTTTCCTCCTCTTCTTCTTCCTCCTCTTCTTCTTCATGGTGGAACAGCTCAATATCTTTCCTTGACCTCCTCAATCAAGCCCTTCTATCCTTGTCTATCCTGCACTCTCCTCTCCATAGCACCGATCCACGTATTTCTGGATTTACCCACTCGTCTTTTGCCACTAATAACCTTGTAAAATATTCTCTTTGATACGCGTTTATTGCGCATGGCCAGCCCATTGTGAGCTTTTAAATTTAATGATTATGAAGATACTTGGCATACAATACACAGAGTAGTCATATTTCATTTCCAGATTCGTCTTTGAGATTTGTTCATCCCTTTCCGAGTCTTGATATTCGGTATTGAGACAGGCTGCCGTTTTACTGTGACAGGTTGGCAGCCTCTCACCAAACCCTCAACCTGGAGCTCCAGGTCCCAGGCACAAGGTGGCCCCTGGTCCTCATGGGTTAGAGTGACCCCACATGCTACACCTGAACTCCCGCTGACGTCACTAAAATAGACCAAACGGATGAAAGAGTGGACTGAAGTGAAACAAAAGGGGAAAAAATTGGGGAGATGAAACAGCAAGTGCTTGTGGACCCAGTAGAATTCCCTTAAAGACCCATGAGTAAGAAAGGCCGGACGTGGGGCTTGAATCCACTACCTCACGAATGCGTGTCGTTAATTAGCACCTTATGCTGCACGTAATTCCCAGTGGTTGCTTGATCTATGTACCTAGTTGTTACTGCATTTGCCTTATGCCCAATTGCTGCAGATAAATGAAGTTAACCTCGATTTGTCGACCTTGTTGGAATATCATTATATTACTTTCTCTACTACACTTAGTAACTACTGCAAGTACCCTTTACATGGAAAATGTTTCTAAAATTTTTGATTTTCTTGAAAATGGCTCTAACAATTTTGATTAAAATGTCATATGTTTGAGATATTTTTATGACAAATGAAATGTATATCTTGAATTTTCTGGCTATAGCCTCTGTAGTCGTATTTACTCTGAACGACTTTTGCATAACTGGGAAACCGTTAGAGATAGACCAAATCTTACTATACAAAAAATGTAGATCTTGCTAAAATACACAATTTATGTCTAAATAAATTTTCTTGTAGGGTTAACCATTTCGGAGAAATGTGTGTGTTTCGGAAAACTTAGAACTTTCGTGAAAAGGATGATCGTTGTTCATTTTTTTATATGTTAAGTGTGCAAAGGCAACAGAATCTCAAAGATTTAAAACATTTGACTATCGCACAAAGCCTACTGTGTTCTAATATTCCCCTTGTACCTACAAGGAAATATGCAATAAGATAATTTGTAGAAATGTTTATCTCAATTAACACGAAGAAGATATAGGAATAAGAGTTTGTAAGAATGGTTAGTACAAGAGTAGAGAAAGTCATGTGAGTGTAACACATCAGATTTTTTATACTTCAACTTTTCCCAAATGAAAGACGTTGCAAAGAGGAGCGAATTTGACGCGTCGCATTTAGAAGATTTGGCTATCGCTGAAAGTGTATTGTGAGAGTGAGGTTGTGCTAATGTTGAAGTAGATAGAAACATACGAGGTGAAGGTTGGGGCGCAGCGAGAGAGAGAGACAGAACAAAGCTTGTCTGTCTGCCACACCATGGAGGAAGGGCCGGGCTTCAACCGCAAACCCCAACACAGAGGCATGCAAGTTGGTTCTCCTTTATTCGTGACGTCACGGTGTATCTGACAAGAGCAACCATTAGCCAGCATTCAGCTGCAGCAAGATGGGCAATCAGAAGTGGCATTCATCTTGGGAATCGATCCAGCAGGCTACGGGCATATGTCCAGCGAAGACGCTGCGAGTCGCTCTTACCTATGTCTGACCTGGGCTTCTTAAACAACTTCCTCATACATTACCCTACTACTAGCTACAAGGGGAATACACTACACTTCAAGTAATAGCACAAAACTTCAAGGAAACAGGAACGTTTACATCTCCGAAATGCTTCGCTTCGAGAAAAAAATGCATTTGGACATCTTTTTCAGTTTACAAGTTATTCAAAAGACGCGCAGAGTAAACAGCCAGAAAATTCAAAATATACATTTTGTCACCTTAATCAAAATTATTACAGATATTTTGAGAGAACAAAAATTTTCGCAACATTTTCTATATAAAGCGCAGTTTAAGGTGGAGAAATTTTCTTCAAAATCTTTCTGTTGCATTCTTGAAAGACATTAAACTTAAATACCAAGTTTGGTTTTTAACCGATATTTGGATTTTTAGTTACGCTGTACACACACACACACACACACACACACACACACACACACACACACACACACACACACACACACACACACACACACACACAAACGGACGTTTTTCTAAAGCTCCTGTTTTTTTCTATTTGGGCTCCTCAAAACACATTCCACTGAAATCTCTTCATATGATTTTTGGGTGCAATGCAATACTTAATATATGCAGTGACTACTTGGCATTTGGGAAATGTAAAAGATTTGGAAAATTGTCGGACATGTTGATATTTGACATAAACTGTGTTTTAGGCAGATTTTTAAATGTTGTGTGATTACGAATAAAAGGAATATTCAAAGAATGTTCAGCACACATGTTTCATTCGTGATAAGGATATCTTCAAATCATGTATTTAATGAACATAATTCTTAACGAAGCTTCAACATTTTGGAAACATTTTTACTTTCTGTACTGGTAAGTAGGGGAAGTATTGTATTCTATCCAAAAATTCGATGTCGAGATTTAACCGGAAATATATGTTTTGAGACCCCCTGAATCTAAAAAAAGCATTTGCAGAAAAAGGTCCGTGTGTGTGTCTGTGGACAGCATAGCTCAAAAGCGAAAACTCGTTTAAAAACCAAAGTTGGTATTTAAGTTTAATGTCTTTAAAGGATGCGACACGAAGATTTTGAAAAAAATAGCCCCACCCTAAACTACCCTTTACATGGAACATTTTTCGAAAATTTTTATTTTCTTGAAAATGGCTCTAACGATTTTGATTAAAATGTCATATGTTTGAGATATTTTTGTCACAAATGAAATGTATATCTTGAATTTTCTAGCTATAGCCCCTGTAGTTATATTTACTCTGGACGACTTTTGTATAACTGGTAAACCGTTAGAGATAGATCAAATTATACTATACAAAAATGTAGATCTTGCTAAAATACACAATTTATGTCCTGATAAATTTTCTTGTAGGGTGAACCATTTCGGAGATATTCCTTGTTATTTGTGTCAGTTTCGGAAAACTTAGAACTTTCGTGAAATGGATCATCGTTGTTCATTTTTTTTATATGTTAAGTGTACAAAGAGAACAAAATCTCAAAGCTTTAAAACATTTGACTATCGCACAAAGCCTAATGTATTCTAATATTCCCCTTGTACCTACAAGGAAATAAGCGATAAGATAATTTGTACAAATGTTTATCTCAACTAACACGAAGAAGATATAGGAATAAGAGTTTGTAAGAATGGTTAGTACAAGAGTAGAGAAAGTCATGTGAGTGTAACACATCAGATTTTTTAAGTAAATAATAGTTTCAGCTACATTATATTCTTGTAAATCATTACGTTACATTTTAGAGCAAGTGTATAGAAATTAATGTAAAATAAGATTTTTCCCGGTACGTAAAGATGGTAAGTAAAGCATAGGCTTGTATTTGAAGAGTGTGTGCTTGACCTGTGTTGTGAAGAGGTTCAAAGTGTTATGAATTGTGGCTTTTAGCAGTTGGCAGTACTGGCGTTAATGCACTGATATTGTGTGGCCTCAAGTGTGCTCGTTTGTACTGAATGCCCATTACACCAACTGAAACACAAAAACGGAAGGAAGCTAGGAAGGAATTGGAAAGCCATTCAGATGCTCTCTCTCTCTCTCTCTCTCTTGACCGTTTCTTTGCCCCTCAAAGGTACGCTACGTCGATTGGTTCCATTCTCTTGCACTGAAAGCCAAATCGTTAAACTCTAAGTCTATGTGGTACACGACTTCACAGTGAGTGATACTTAGCCCAGCTGGACTACCTGCAACAAATTACCCTTACCATAAGCACTTTAATCTTCTTTCAAATATTTATGTTTGACACAAATATATTCCTTAAAATAATGTCACTTTGGAAACCAGAAGCACCAAGCCGTTACCTAGGACAGACGCCCGTCGGACAACTATGTACCAGACAGAGTGAACACCTGCAAGTATGAGAGCGCGGAAGAAAATTATATGAAATGCAGGCAAAATGGATAAACGGAAGGGGGAAGATGGCGCCATTGGTGGTATGAGTGGCGGCGGAAACCGGAGTAGCCGGAGAAAACCCGCCGAGACGCCGCTTCGTCCACCACAAATACCAGATGCAGGTGCTGGATCGAATCCGGGCCGCCTAGGTGGAAGGCGAAGGTGATAAGCACTTGTACAAAGTATGTTATAACTAATTTCGCTCTAGGTACAAGGGGAATATGGCAGTACAGTGGACTTTGACCGATAGTCAAATATAAAGTTTTGCAATTCCATTCTCTTTCAGAGGTCAAGAGATAAAGGAATCAATAACGATCTCCTGTTTGAGAACGTCTATAATATTGCTAAATTCTGACTAATAACAAGGAATATTTTCGAAATAGTTCACTTAAAAAAATTCATAGAAATATCTTGAGTGTTTTAATGAGATATATATTTTTTGTTTAGTAAGATTTGGTGTATTTCTTACGGTTAATTAGTTATGCAAAAGTCATCCAGAGTAAACAGGACTACATGGGCTATAGCCAGAAAATTCAAAATATATATTTCATTTGTCATAACATTATCTTAAAGATATGCCATTTTAATTAGATCGTTAGAGCCATTTTTGAGAAAATAAAAATTTTCGAACTCCTCTTCGTATACAGAAACTGGTTCATTAGGATTAGAAAATCGGTTACCTCTTCACCATAGGGAACAGGAAGAAATCACATGGTGGGACTATAGGGTGTATGTCTCAGTTCCTTACATTGTTACATTAGCGGTGTGAAGGTGTTGATGAAGGAAGGTTGAAACCTAATCCCTAATGTCCTTGTAGGTTAGTCTTGGATCTTCCCTAATCATTGTGGTGATGTTGGTCTCTTCATCTTTAAGAGATTGCCGCCCCCTCTTAAATTGTACAAACCAGTGTCACGTGACAGAGAATAGTCCCCAAAAGTCCCTCTCAAACACTCAAGTGACTGTGTCACATTTAAGTCACATTTGAAGTCGTACAAAATCATTACATGAAAATGTTCTCTCTCAATCTCCATTGTACTTGAAAAACGTTCACTCTTTCCAGACTTCAGACATAAACTGAGCAACAATGAATGATACAACAATACTTGCCGCAGGGGTGGCAAATTTTTAGTGTCTCAATACATATTTTGGCCCCATTGACCCTGACATACATGTAAAACAGCCAATGAAATGTTTAGCCACACATATCTGTAAGGAATCAGTGTGTACAAGTGTTCGTCTCCACTAACGGCTGGTGGATAAAGGCATAAAGGAAGAAAGAGTGGATAAGATAGTGGTGTGTTTGTGACGCAGGGAGTGGGACCCAGCACTGCATGAATGTGAGTGGATACAGATATATCCACTTTAATGAGATTAATCCGAGCTCAGCATGAAGCACGCACCAGCTCAATATTACCCTCCTTTATGCAATAATGAAAGCGGTTTAGTTTAGTCTACTCCTTTGTCATGGATTTACCATGTTGAGTATCAGATATATGAAGAAGACATATATACATGTGTATGTCCCGGACAATTAGAGGCACATGCATACACACACGCACATACACACACACGGACACACATGCACACACACACACACACGCGCACACGCACATACACACACGCACACATACACACACACACACACGCACACACACGCACGCACACTCACAAACACTCACACATACACACGCACACACACTCACACGCACACATACACACACGCACACACATGCACACCGACACACACTCACATACATACACACACAGATACGAGATTTACTGTCCAAAGATACGTTTATTTTGCTTATACTGAGATATTTAAATGTTCAGGTTGGTGTAATGCAAATATGGTCACGTTAATTTGAATTTTTATTTTCACCGTTATGTACTCATTAACAGAGAAGTGTATAATTAAGCATCTACTATGTCTAATTAGTTATATATAAAACATCTGAAATGAGTTAGATTAAACCCCAATATTACTTTCTGCACTACGTATAGTAGGGAAGTATTCCATTCCACCCAAAAATTCGATGTCGCTATTTCACCGGAAATATATGTTTTGAGGCCCCCTGAATCCATAAAAGGCATTTTTAGAAAAAGGTCCGTGTGTGTGGACAGCATAACTCAAAAACGAGAACTTGGGTAGAAACCAAAGTTGATATTTAAGTTTTATGTTTCACAAAGATTTTAAAGAAAATAGCCCCACCCTAAACTACCCTTTACATGGAAACTTTTTCGAAAATTTCGATTTTCTTGAAAATGGCTCTAACGATTTTGATTAAAATGCCATGTTTAAGATATTTTTATGACAAATGAAATGTATATCTTGCATTTTCTGGCTGTAGTCTCTGTTGTCCTGTTTACTTTGGATGACTTTTGAATAACTGGTAAAGCGTAAGAAATAGGCAAAGTCTTACTGTACAGAAAATGTAGATCGTGATAAAACACAGTTTACGTCTAAATTAATATTCTGTAGAGCGAACTATTTCGGAGATATTCCTCGTTGTTTTATAAGTTTTGGAGAATTTACACTTCTGTCAAATGGAACATCGCTGTTTATTTTTATGTTAAGTGTGCAAAGAGAACGGAATTTGAAAGCTGTAAAACAATGGACTATCGAACAAAGTCTGCTGCACTCCCATATTCCCCTTGTACCTACAGGGAAATAAGCAATAAGATAATTTATAGAAATGTTTATCTCAACTAACACGAAGAAGATATAGGAATAAGAGTTTGGAAGAATGGTTAGTACAAGAGTAGAGAAAGTCATGTGACTGCAACACACCAGATCTTTTTTAATTTCAATGTTTTAAGAGCGCTGCATCCTACATGTAACATGCGCATATGAAGGTAATATGGCCAACATAGACAAAAATGTATTCTTGTAGGCAAATTACGTATTTACTTTATTCTGAGTATAGTAGCATTATCTTATATATAATTATTGCATTAATACTGACCTACTTATTAATTATTGTTACACGAGTTACAAATAAGTCATTACGCACGCACACAGAGTTGGAAACTATCAAAGTTGCAGCAGGAAGACAAACACAATGTGAGACATATGAAAAAAATGTCACTTCCTTGTTGCTAACTTCGGTATATCATCTTATTTCTTTAGACGAGTAATTCTTACATGTCTAATTTGGAAATCGAGAGTATGGTGCGGAAACTTGATCATTCTTTTTGAAATACTTGCGTTGCATCATATTTAACTAAATATTATAGTCATTAAGAAAACGCCATATTGCTTCTGTGTATAAATTAATACAACACGAAAAACTTTGATAAATAGGATTATGAAATATTTATGACATTATGATTTGGACCATTTCGGGAAATTTTATTCATGTTTTTGTGTGCCACTTGACTATGTTAATTACTTTTCTCAAATGAAAGATATAAATAGTTATGTACTGCCATCTATGGTTCAGAGTATTGAGATAGTTGTGGTTTGTATATGTAGATGGCAGCAGTAGCGTATAACAATTGAAGCAACTAACATAGAGTGGTGCGCGTTTGCACATGCGCACTAGATCTAATCTACCTAAATGTGTGTATGTTCCGCTTATCCAACGATTTGCATCAAATTTTGTATTCAGATAAGGTTTTGCTTTTTAAGTTTACCTATGTAGATGTCTTTCCTGAAAAAACGCGATTTTACACAAAAAAATAACATTTTTATTCCTTCTCAAAATAGTGTACATAATTTTATGAATGCTTGAAATATAAATTATATGTATTACATTCACACTGTCTTCTCTAGTCAGTTTTAGGGAATACATTCACATGTTTCTCTCCAATTTTCCTAAAAAAATGTGATTAAAAATCCTTTATTTCCTGTTCTACAAATAATCCATAGAGTTTTCTATATGTTTGAAATGCTACATATTACATTTACGCTGTTTTCTTTACTCACTTAAGAAAACATTCACATCTCTTTCTCTACTCACTCTTCTGCAAACTATTTTCCTAAAAAAATGCTATTTTATAGACAAAAAAATTGTTTATCCCCGCTGCTAAAATAAGTAATATAGTAGCATTTTGGAAATAGATATTTTATTACATTTACACTCACTTTTGGGTAGCACATTCATATCTCTTTCTCTACTCACTCATGTACTAACTCTATGTTCAGCAGTGGGTTTTCATAGTTCACTTTACTTCATAGTAATCAGACACTTTTGACTGTTCAGCCGAAATGAACGTATCATGGGAGACATTTAAAACAAACAGACGTAGATTTATGTTATAGTGAACTATATTTTTAAATACGGACACAGTTTTATTTCACTGTGAATTGTTCGTATATAATCTATATTGTCTCAGTGCAAATAGTGAATGAATGATTGCCCGATAAATCCTATTGCATAATGTGATTTCAATCAGATTTAATTCAGATTTAAAGAATTTCCATTTCATACATATAGAAAACTGTATGGATATAGAGTAGAACACGGAATAAAGGATTTCTGATGGAAATACTTGTGTTGCATCTTATTTAACTTAATATTATAGTCATTAAGACAAACGTCATATTGCTTCTGTTTATAAAGTGATACAACACGAAAAGCTTTGATAAATAGGATTATTAAATGTTAAGGACATTATGTTTTAAAACATTTCGCGAAATTTTATTCATGTTTTTGTATACCACTTGACTATATTAGTTACTTTTCTCAAATGAACGATATAAATATTTATGTGCTGCCATCTATGGTTCAGAGTATTGAGATAGTTGTGGTTTGTATATGTAGATGGCAGCAGTAACGTATAACATTGAAGCACCCATGTACTACGTGAATTCATTCGACTACTCAGCCATCATCATTCATTCACCAATCATGACCATCTCATTTCACCTCAAGAATCAAGAGCACACCACTCACCATTATCACCAATGACTGCTACCAGGGGGCTCTCAGGGCTTAGGTCATGAGTGTCTCCTGGCCTTCAGCTTCACCACGCTGTTACTGCCTCTGGCAAGCAGCTTCCATCATTACCACTGAATCCGCAGGTGCATTATTGCGCTACTGCAACACCGAGGTTTCGACCTCTGGACTCTTCCGGTGGGGTTTTTTAGTCAGTAGACTGCCCGGGTTCGAAGCCCGGGTAGGAGTCTTACACTCGCATGCGTGCATGCGGTTAGGGCGTAAGTAGCCTTTTTCCCCACCACCAAAAAAAAAAAAAAAAAAAAAAAAAAAAAAAAAAAAAAAAAAAAAAAAAAAAAAAAAAATCAACTAACATAGAGTGGTGTGCGTTTGCACATGCGCACTAGATCTAATCTATCTAAATGTGATTGTGTTCCGCGTATCTTGGAAATGGCTCTAACGATTTGCATCACATGTATTCAGATAAGGTTTTGCTTTTTAAGTTTACCTATATAGATGTCTTTCCTGAAAAAACGCGATTTTACACAAAAAATAACACTTTTATTCCTTCTCAAAATAATGTATATAATTTTATGAATGTTTGAATAATAATTATATGTATTACATTCACACTGTCTTCTGTAGTCAGTTTTAGGGAATACATTCACATGTCTCTCTCTTCACTCTTCTACGACCAATTTTCCTAAAAAAGTGATTAAAAATCCTTTATTCCGTGTTCTACAAGTAATCCATATAGTTTTCTATATGTTTGAAATGGAAATGCTACATATTACATTTACACTGTTTTCTTTACTCACTTAAAAAAAATTTCACATCTCTTTCTCTACTCACAAAAACGCTATTTTACCCAAAAAGTTGTTTATCCCCGCTTCTATAATAAGTAATATAGTAGCATTTTGCTAATAGAAATGTTATTACATTGACACTCACTTTTGGGTAACACATTCATATCTCTTTCTCTACTCACTCATGTACTAACTCTATGTTCAGCAGTGGAAGTACCACGGGGTTTTCATATTTCACTTTAGTCACTTTACTTCATAGTAATCAGACACTTTTGACTGTTCAGCCGAAATGAACGTATCATGGGAGACATTTAAAACAAACAGGCGTAGATTTATGTTATAGTGAACTATATTTTTAAATACGGACACAGTTTTATTTCACTGTGAATTGTTCGTATACTGTCTCAGAGCAAATAATGAGTATTATAGAAACATTTATTAAAATACGTTATCAGAATTAGTGTCATTCATTTTAAACAAAACCCACGCATACCCAGTGAAAGAAATCTCAGTGTTCCATCGACGGCAAGAGACTGAATCAAAGAACTTTGGCACTTTATTAGACGGAGTTTTTCCTTCAAACTGTCCTGGACCTACAAAACGATAATAGGGCTTCAAAACTGTTACTTCAACTGGTCTTTCAAACATGTGGCTAAATATTGCTTTAGGGGTAGAAAATAAGAAACATTACTGAGTAGGAAATGCCATATGAATGTAACAACATATTCTAATAGACAGCTGCTGTGTCATGCAGTTGACTCCTCTGAAAGTGCAGTATTGAGCTGACGTTATTACCATTGTACTTTATTATTTTGCCCTGTATTTAGTGACACAGTGCATTATGGCTGGTCCTCTCGCTCCCTCGACGTAACCCGCTATGATTTCTATATCTGGGGTAACTTAAAACACAAACTCACACACCCTTGCCAGGAAATCGTCAACATTTGTCAACAACGGTGTTTCTCTTCATAAGGTTGGTATGGTTTCATCCGCACAGTGGCAGACGTTGACGAGGTCGGCGTAACACCGCGCAGCCTGTTCAGAGTGACTTGGGTCAGACGTTAGTACCTGGTCTGTTGTGTGAAACAGTTCCCAACGTCGAGCGAGTGGACAATGTTACACGAGAATTTAAATTAACATATCTGACTTGATTCTTACTGCAAAGGATGCTCTAACCTAGGAGATTTGCAAATCACGGGACTGACGTGGATACGACCTCATGACCGACCTATGGGTTTTGGGGGTAGACTGTGTTGCACTTCACACAAAAGTAACTTGCCGAAATATTACTGATGTGCTGCACTCACATGACTTTCTCTACTCTTGAACTAACCATTCTTACAAACTCTTATTCCTATATCTTCTTCGTGTTAGTTGAGATAAACATTTGCACAAATTATCTTATTGCTTATTTCCCTGTAGGTACAAGGGGAATATTAGAATACAGTAGGCCTTGAGCGATAGTCAAAATAAATGTTTTAAAGCTTTCAAATTGTGTTCCCTTTTCACGATTAATATACAAAAAATTAATAACGATGTCCCATTTGACCGAAGCGTAAGTGTTCCAAAGCTCACACAAATAACAAGGAATATCTCCGAAATGGTTCACTCTACAAAAAAAATTATTCAGAGATAAATTGTGTATTTTAGCAGGATCTACATTTTTTGTATAGTAAGATGTGGTCTGTCTCTTACGGTTTACCTGTTATGCAAAAGTGATCCAGAATATACAGGACTTCATGGGATATGGCCGAAAAATTCAAAATATACAGTTCATTTGTCATAAAAATATCTCAAATATGGCATTTTAATGAAAATCGCTAGAGCCATTTAAAAAAAACAAACAAAAAAAAAAACACAATTTTCAAAAACTTTTCCATGTAAAAGGTAAATGTAGTAGAGAAAGTAGAAAGGTCGGTGTGAGCGTGCGTGTGGGGGAGGACGGGGGGGGGGGTGGCGAGATCATAACTAAAAAACGAATAGTTATTTGAAAACAAAAGTTGGTGTTTGTTTAGTGTCTTTCAAGGATGCGGCACGAAGATTTTGAAGAAAATTCCTGCACCCTAAACTACTGTCTTTCAAGGATGCGGCACGAAGATTTTGAAGAAAATTCCTGCACCCTAAACCACTGTCTTTCAAAGATGCGGCACGAAGATTTTGAAGAAAATTCCTGCACCCTAAACTACTGTCTTTCAAAGATGCGGCACGAAGATTTTGAAGAAAATTCCTGCACCCTAAACTACTGTCTTTCAAGGATGCGGCACGAAGATTTTGAAGAAAATTCCTGCACCCTAAACCACTGTCTTTCAAAGATGCGGCACGAAGATTTTGAAGAAAATTCCTGCACCCTAAACTACTGTCTTTCAAGGATGCGGCACGAAGATTTTGAAGAAAATTCCTGCACCCTAAACCACTGTCTTTCAAAGATGCGGCACGAAGATTTTGAAGAAAATTCCTGCACCCTAAACTACTGTCTTTCAAGGATGCGGCACGAAGATTTTGAAGAAAATTCCTGCACCCTAAACCACTGTCTTTCAAAGATGCGGCACGAAGATTTTGAAGAAAATTCCTGCACCTTAAACTACTGTCTTTCAAGGATGCGGCACGAAGATTTTGAAGAAAATTCCTGCACCCTAAACCACTGTCTTTCAAAGATGCGGCACGAAGATTTTGAAGAAAATTCCTGCACCCTAAACTACTGTCTTTCAAAGATGCGGCACGAAGATTTTGAAGAAAATTCCTGCACCCTAAACTACTGTCTTTCAAGGATGCGGCACGAAGATTTTGAAGAAAATTCCTGCACCCTAAACCACTGTCTTTCAAAGATGCGGCACGAAGATTTTGAAGAAAATTCCTGCACCCTAAACTACTGTCTTTCAAGGATGCGGCACGAAGATTTTGAAGAAAATTCCTGCACCCTAAACCACTGTCTTTCAAAGATGCGGCACGAAGATTTTGAAGAAAATTCCTGCACCTTAAACTACTGTCTTTCAAGGATGCGGCACGAAGATTTTGAAGAAAATTCCTGCACCCTAAACCACTGTCTTTCAAAGATGCGGCACGAAGATTTTGAAGAAAATTCCTGCACCCTAAACTACTGTCTTTCAAAGATGCGGCACGAAGATTTTGAAGAAAATTCCTGCACCCTAAACTACTGTCTTTCAAGGATGCGGCACGAAGATTTTGAAGAAAATTCCTGCACCCTAAACCACTGTCTTTCAAAGATGCGGCACGAAGATTTTGAAGAAAATTCCTGCACCCTAAACCACTGTCTTTCAAAGATGCGGCACGAAGATTTTGAAGAAAATTCCTGCACCCTAAACCACTGTCTTTCAAAGATGCGGCACGAAGATTTTGAAGAAAATTCCTGCACCCTAAACTACTGTCTTTCAAGGATGCGGCACGAAGATTTTGAAGAAAATTCCTGCACCCTAAACCACTGTCTTTCAAAGATGCGGCACGAAGATTTTGAAGAAAATTCCTGCACCCTAAACTACTGTCTTTCAAGAATGCGGCACGAAGATTTTGAAGAAAATTTCTGCACCCTAAACTACTGTCTTTCAAGGATGCGGCACGAAGATTTTGAAGAAAATTCCTCCACCCTAAACTACTGTCTTTCAAGAATGCGGCACGAAGATTTTGAAGAAAATTTCTGCACCCTAAACTACTGTCTTTCAAGAATGCGGCACGAAGATTTTGAAGAAAATTCCTGCACCCTAAAGTACTGTCTTTCAAGGATGCGACACGAAGATTTTGAAGAAAATTCCTGCACCCTAAACCACTGTCTTTCAAAGATGCGGCACGAAGATTTTGAAGAAAATTCCTGCACCCTAAACTACTGTCTTTCAAGGATGCGGCACGAAGATTTTGAAGAAAATTCCTGCACCCTAAACTACCATTTACATGGAAAATTTTTCGAAAATTTTCTAACGGTTCTAAAGATTTTAATTAAAACGCCATATGTTTAAGACATTTTTACGGTGGGACTCAGAAACATCCCATGAGGGCCCAGAAACCAGCAGGTTCATCTTCCAATCCGGTGGACGAGACTTCCTGAACGCATTTCTTTCCCCTGCACCGACGCTCCCAACGCTAAAATAAACCTAACAGGGTCAAGGGTGAAATCAAATGATCAATATAACCAAATGGATAGAGAAGAAAATTCGGAGTATATAGAAATACTTCCCAATATTCGCCTGGCTAATCAGGGAAACACCCGGAAAACCCATGGGTCAGGAATGTAACACATCGATTAAAGTTTTTAGCATTTATTCTTCTGCTACAAGCTTGTTAGGGCATTCCAGGATATTTTAAAATAATAATAATAATAATAATAATAATAATAATAATAATAATAATAATAATAATAATAATAATAATAATAATAATAATAATAATAATAATAATAATAATAATAATAATAATAATAATAATAATAATAATAATAATAATAATAATAATAATAATAATAATAATAATAATAATAATAATAATAATAATAATAATAATAATAATAATAATAATAATAATAATAATAATAATAATAATAATAATAATAATAATAATAATAATAATAATAATAATAATAATAATAATAATAATAATAATAATAATAATAATGATGATGATGATAATAGTAATAACAATAAGAATAACAACAATAGTAATGATGATAATAATAATGCGTGTTGTTCAATTTAAGAGTGTCATGAACAAGGAAGGAGGGAGGGGAGGAATGAGGGGAGGCTCTCACATACGTACGTATGTATGTATGTATGCCGCACATCGTACCCAGTAGTTCTTTCTGCGAGCTGTCAGTGCGCTGCGAGCACATTATGTCATATCCGAACACAAACCACTGACTCGAAAACGTGCCGAGACAGACATCCAGGGACAGGGACATTAAAGAGGACCACCACCTCCCTATCGAGGACCTGGTTCATACATCCCACTTCTGACACCACTGTCAACAAAGTCTCACTTCATTTTCTTTCAATGCTTATCCACAACAACACAGTTCTCTTTTGCTGATGTTTACACAGTCTACTGTGTTTTCTTGACTTATTTTGGGTTCTTTATGGTACGTAATGCATGTGTAAAAGGTTAGGGGACGAAGTTATCAAACTAGGGGCAACGCCAGGTATTGCAGATAGCTGTTTGATAAAACAATTTGTAGAAATGTTTGGAATAAGTAGTGTCAGAGGAAATGTTGTGGCAGGTATATATGTAAAGTGCACAAGTTGGGCACACAGTGACGTAGACAAGGGAGCTCTAAGTACCGCGCCGCCCTGAGCTCTAACTTGCTCGTATATACTGCATCATTGAAACAGACTCTCGTTAATCCACGTTAAAAATACTCTCACGTCACTTTCCCTACTCACTCTTATTCCTCTATCTACTTCAGCTTAATACAGATAATTAGTTATTAGTAATTCTCTTGTAGGTACAAGGGGAATATAGTACACTTTAAGTGATAGTGAAATGTTTTAATCGTGGTCACTAAATCGGCCTTTGAAATTCGGTTCTTTCTGTATATCCAGAGCTAAAAAATTAACAACGTATTACTATTTAATAAAAGTTCCTTGTACATATTGTAACAAATTTAACAACTCTTTTTTATTTTCTCAAGCTTCAAGTACAGCCACACTACTCGTTTCTGTCTCTTAATCTTTCCAAACTCTCACACCATACTAGTTTCTGTCTCTTCATCTTCAACAACTCAAACTGTCTCTATGGCAACCTCCTTGAAAATCAAAGAGTCTTAATGACATGGAGAAGCCATGTCACACTGCTCCCTCCTCAGAGCTGGTCGTCCCGACCAGCACTATCACTGCGGCATCTCCCTTGCGCCCCGGTGGATTAACCCATCGAACCTCTTCTCCTGGTGGTCCACGAGGGCCTGGTGGTCCTGGTATACCTTGAGGTCCTGGGTTTCCATCTCTTCCAGGCATACCTTTAGTTCCAGGTTCACCATCTTTTCCCGACAATCCTGGAGGTCCAGTCATGCCTTTGTCTCCTGGAGGTCCCTGAGGTCCAGGTAACCCTTGTAGACCAATGAGACCACGGTGTCTTTTTGCACCCTTTGGACCTTCTTCTCCTCTATCACCCTTACCTCCCTCTGGCCCTGGAGGTCCTGGCTTTCCTCTAGCTCCCTGTGGCCCTTCTACACCCTGTGGTCCAGTTTCTCCTCGAAGACCCCGTTCTCCTGCTGGTCCTGGAGGTCCATTTGGACCAGGTGGCCCTGGAAGACCTGGTGCCCCTGGAGTTCCCGGAGGTCCTGAAGGTCCTACAGGTCCCTTATCTCCCGGTCTTCCTGCAATACCAGGTGTTCCTGCTTTACCTGGTGCTCCCTCTGGTCCCTGTTCTCCAATTGGTCCCGGTGGTCCTAGAGGTCCTGCAATACCTTGTGGTCCTGGAGGTCCTTCACTGCCTGGCTTCCCTGGTGGACCTGTCTCACCTTGTGCACCTCTCTGACCTCTGAGGCCAGCAGGTCCTGTTGGGCCGGGTAATCCTGGAAGTCCTCTGTCTCCTGGAGGGCCCTGTGGACCAGGTTGTCCTGGAGCTCCATGTTGTCCTTGAGAGCCTGAGTCACCCTTAGGTCCTTCAGGTCCTGGTGCACCAGCTTGTCCTGGAGATCCTGGATTGCCCTGTTCACCTTTCATTCCTGGGAATCCACGTTCACCCTTCATTCCAGGCAAGCCTACCAGACCCTGAGGGCCAGGGAATCCTTGTAAACCTTGAGGGCCAGTAGGACCTCGCTCTCCAGGGGGCACGATCCTAGGTATCGCTGTTGGATAGTGTCCCTTGGTCCAGGTAGGACGATGTATGCCATCCTGCTTCGAAATTCTGCAACAGTACCGCCGGTCTTGACGGTCCCTCGTCCAGTTGCCCTTCTTCCTGGTGTGTTGACGGGCCATCCTGCGCACTTTGAAACGGCTCACTAGGTACCATATCCGCCGACCTCTCTGGCGCACCTTCGCAGCCACCTTGCTTCCGATGGGTCCGGCAACAAACCCCACCACATCCGCGCGAGTCGCGTCCACCGCTGCACTCGTGTTCACTCGTGCTCGGCACGGCCTCTCCTGTATCCTGCCGTCCACGATGATGTCCACCATTCTTCCGTTCACGGCACTATGCGTCAGGTGATTGGATGGCCCCGACGGTCCCCCCATATCTTCCGAAACGGGCGCAACTGTCGCCTCGGCCACTAGGTGCTCCCTCCCCGGCTCCGCGCTATTCCGTCTGCCCCTGGCATCCAGTACTTTGACGCTCTCGTCAACTCTTACTACCAGGGCGCCAAGACGTTCCCCGTCGTCCTCCACGACGTCCACGTGCTGGCAGAGGTCTTCCACCTTTTCGCCGAGTTCTTCCACGTCTTCCGTCACGCCAATCCGTTCGCCGAGTTGTTCTACGTCTTCCGTCACGCCAATCCGTTCGCCGAGTTGTTCCACGTCTTCCGTCACGCCAATCCGTTCGCCGAGTTGTTCCACGTTTTCCCTCATATCATCCGAAACGGGCGCAACTGTCGCCTCGGCCACTAGGTGCTCCCTCCCCGGCTCCGCGCTATTCCGTCTGCCCCTGGCATCCAGTACTTTGACGCTCTCGTCAACTCTTACTACCAGGGCGCCAAGACGTTCCCCGTCGTCCTCCACGACGTCCACGTGCTGGCAGAGGTCTTCCACCTTTTCGCCGAGTTCTTCCACGCCTTCCGTCACGCCAGCCAGTTGCCCGTCAATTTTCGCCGATAGCTCCGTCTTCATCTCTTTCAGCTCGGCAGCGAGGTTGTCGTTTCTCGTTTCCATTTTGGCAAATAATTCTTTCATCATTGCCATCATCCTGGTTTCCGAATCTCCCTCCATCCCACTTCCTGACACCAAATGTAACAAATTTAACAACTCTTTTTTATTTTCTCAAGCTTCAAGTACAGCCACACTACTCGTTTCTGTCTCTTAATCTTTCCAAACTCTCACACCATACTAGTTTCTGTCTCTTCATCTTCAACAAGTCAAACTGTCTCTATGGCAACCTCCTTGAAAATCAAAGAGTCTTAATGACATGGAGAAGCCATGTCACAATATCTTCTAAGGAAGATTTCCGACAAAGCAGTCCATATCAAACTTGTCTTTCCATTGAACATTTTTCGTACATTTTGATTTCCTGATCTAAATACCACATGTTGAACAGTAGGTTTTATTTTCTGCTAAGTTGTCTGAATGATTTTTGTATAACTGGTAAAGTGTAAAATATGGAGTAGAGAAAATATTAACATTTATGGAATTCTAGCATTAAAGGGGCTCATTGTGAAATAATTCTATTTCTGTCACTACTATAAAACATGAATGACGTAATTATCAAGCCAACAAGACAGCAATTACGTCACCATAACATAATTTTCTCCAATGTGGCTGTAGTAAAACGCTAGATCGTCACTGCCATCACTTGGTTGAAAATGTCCAGTGAAATACAATCCACATTTTCAATACCTTACAATTTCCTCTGTAAGTGTTGGACATATTATGTGATATAATTATTTTTATCTATTTAAGTACATGAGTACATAATATTTTCGTTGTGTGAATAGTTAAAGAGATAAGTATAATAGATTTGAGAACATGTTTCCAATCTAAGGGAGTATGTGTGCTACGGATGTTTTTTGCCCATCTATCACACACACACGCACACGCCAAATGACGTAGGTAGCGTTATTTAAAGCTATATTTTCTGTCATATTTAATTTTCATTCAAATTGCTCATTTACCAAAGCACTTAACTGTGCTTCAAGGGCCGTAAAGTGCTTAAGGGAATTTGGTCTTTAATCCAATTTAATTTCGACCGACGAGGAAGAGAAGGAGGCGGAGGAGGAGGAGGAGGAGGGGGGGGGGAGGTTGTTGGTAAGATTCAGCTTTACACTCAACAGTCAACTCTTACCTTCTCTGAATACGAAAAACCATATTTAGAAGAAGGTTTGTGTGTGTGTGAGTGTGTGTGTGTGTGGTGTGTGTGTGGTGTGTGTGGTGTGTGTGTGTGTGGTGTGTGTGGTGTGTGTGTGGGTGTGTGTGTGTGGTGTGTGTGGTGTGTGTGTGTGGTGTGTGTGTGGTGTGTGTGTGTGGGTGTGTGGTGTGTGTGGTGTGTGTGTGTGGGTGTGTGTGTGTGGGTGTGTGTGGTGTGTGTGTGTGGTGTGTGTGTGGTGTGTGTGTGTGTGGTGGTTGTGTGTGTGGGTGTGTGTATGTGTGGTGTGTGTGTGTGTGTGGTGTGTGTGTGTGGTGTGTGTGTGGTGTGTGTGTGTGGTGTGTGTGGTGTGTGTGTGGTGTGTGTGTGTGTGGGTGTGTGGTGTGTGTGTGGGTGTGTGGTGTGTGTGTGTGGGTGTGTGTGTGGTGTGTGTGTGGTGTGTGTGTGTGTGGGTGTGTGTATGTGTGGTGTGTGTGTGTGGTGTGTGTGTGTGGTGTGTGGTGTGTGTGTGTGGTGTGTGTGTGGTGTGTGTGTGTGGGTGTGTGGTGTGTGTGTGTGTGTGGGTGTGTGGTGTGTGTGTGGGTGTGTGTGTGGTGTGTGTGTGTGGGTGTGTGTATGTGTGGTGTGTGTGTGTGGTGTGTGTGGTGTGTGTGTGTGGTGTGTGTGTGGTGTGTGTGTGGTGTGTGTGTGGGTGTGTGGTGTGTGTGTGTGGGTGTGTGTGTGGTGTGTGTGTGTGGTGTGTGTGTGTGGTGTGTGTGTGTGGGTGTGTGTGGTGTGTGTGTGGTGTGTGTGTGGTGTGTGTGTGTGTGTGTGTGTGTGTGTGTGTGTGTGGATATATCAAAAACAATAAGTCGGTTAAAAACCAAAGTTGGTATTTAAGTTTAATGTCTTTCAGGGATGGGACACGAAGATCTTTTTAAAAACGTCTAACGACTTTGAGTAAAATGAAATATATATTTGAGATATTTTTATGACAAATGAAATGTATATTTTGGATTTTCTGGCTATAGCCCATGAAGTCCTATTTACTCTGGATGACTTTTGTATAACTGGTAAACCGTAAGAAAGTCATGTGAGTGTAACACATCAAATAGGACCGTATGTTTCCGTGATGAATGAATTAATTATACTACATGGTCATAGCTTTTATATATATATTCGTCCGATATGACACAATGTTGGAGGACATTAAAAAAAAAAAAAAGAAAAAAAATAGCTTTTATATTTATGTTTAATTTTCAGACATAAATTCTTATTTTAATAGAAATCGACTATTAGAACACATATTATGGTTTTACAGTCTACTTTTTCTCGTTAATTTGTTTATCTACTTTCCAATTTGACATTATGACGTTACGACTGTAAGTTGAACAAGTTCATTTCACATCTGAATGAACGTCTTGGGTTTCAAGTTCATTATTACCAATGTTCAGTGTGAAGCAACAATCAACATAACCTGGGCACTTCGTTGTGGCTTTGTGTTCGATCCATATCGTTTTCTAAATATTTCTTGTAGCATGCAATCTGGTTGGTTGGATTTATAGCGGGGCAATGTACTGCTCGATAATAATCCTAACGTCGTTAAGTGAACGTTATCGGTCATGATCTGGCAGAGGGCGGGCGGGGGGGGGGGGGGCCACAAATACATTCCACTGATCACGAACCTTGTTTTATTTCTTATTCTTATGGAAATGGGGCAATTCAAAACAGTCCCTTTTAACCACAAAAGTATCAAGGGACAAAGTTCAGGTCGAGCAGTTCGTTTCTTCCGTTCATAATAAGGTCAAAGAAGTTTGTTTTATCATAAAAGGGTGTTTAAAGAATACAAATAGTAATGCAAGTGTCACTAGATATTTATTGAAACACGGAAAATTGGTCACCCCTGGGGAATAACTGACTTATTGGTAATACAATGATAGCAGTTGGACTATTGTTGTATCATTCATTGTTGCTCATTTTATGTTTGAAGTCTCGAAAGTGTGAACGTTTCTTCAAGTACAATGGTGATTGAGGGGAACATTTTCATGTAATGATTTTGTACGACTTCAAATGTGACTTAAATGAAACACAGTCACTTGAGTGTTTGAGAGGGACTTGTGGGGACTATTCTCTGTCACGTGACACTGTGTTCCACTGGTTTGTAGAATTTAAGAGGGGGCGGCAATCTCTTAAAGATGAAGAGACCAACATCACCACAATGATTAGGGAAGATCCAAGACTAACCTACAAGGACATTAGGGATTAGGTTTCAACCATCCTTCATCAACACCTTCACACCGCTAATGTAACAATGTAAGGAACTGAGACATACACCCTATACTCCCACCATGTGATTTCCTCCTGTTCTCCATGGTGAAGAGGTCGCCGTTGAACCTCCAACAGCTCGTATAAGAGTTGAGCAGGGCCTAGCTTGTGTGTGTCAGTGTAACTGAGAGAAAATCGATGCTGTGAATATTCTAGGATAACACGGGATAAATTGAGGAATCGAAGAGACAGCTGTAGGAAGTAATTTATGTCATTCTGAGGAAGCTCCATGACACTCGAGCAGCACACCACAGCGGCAAGCTTGACACTGCCAGATATGTATCAGATATCAGATGTTTTAACCCCGTATCTATGGCTGAATTAACAAGAGCTTGGGCCAAACGTAATACGTTGGCATAAGAAAAACAGCTGAAAACTCGCCATATCGTAACATCATGTGACCACCAGCAGTGTTGCATACGTAGGTTGCTACGTTTGCGTGGGCAATTCAAATCGATTTGAGTTCTCAGTTTGGATTTAATACTCTATGGAAGCTCGCATTCAGAACGAACTGAGTCTGGGATAGCATCCTCTTAGAAGTGGGATCGTATCGAAATTTTATTGCATGGGAACACCTATGGGATTCAAATCGATTTGAATCCACCAAAGGTGCCAACTTGTGCTGTACTCGTAACACGCTCGTCATTTTGTTTTCTCAGTGAAAGTGGTGTAATAAACCATAACAAAGTCACTTTTATTGTTTCTGTAATCTCAATATATTCTTCTGAAAACATTGACCTCAAGGCTAATTATTTAAAATACACAGAACACGTTCGCCAACATAAACCAAGTGAACAACATAAAAGTTTGAATTACTTATTCTTGACCCTTGTGTGTCTAAGTCGATCTCATTTCGGATTGAAATCAAGCTGGAAACGCGGATCGTATTGGAAACGTAGTGAATGTGCTCTCATTGAATGCCTTGATGCTGCTGAAATTGACCTTGGATTTGAGTTAGGAGATGGTGAAGCATTTCAAACACAACTGTCACCCTCGAACTTGCTCCGCGGAACGCTACAGCTACATTACACAAGACAGACTAGGATATAGTGTTGTGTAAGAAATTATTGAAAGCTTGGTTCCACTTTATTGATCGAAGATCACAAACTGCATCACACAAGACCTTCCTCAGAGATCTCAATGACGGGCAATGTACCAGGATTACAAACCTGAAACAAAACGATAGACTTCTATTCATTCTATTACCAGGCACACCAATGTAATGGGTTAGGTGTAACTATAATATCAATTCGTCGCAACACACGACGCACTATCCCACTATTTACGCTCCAGATATTTCAGGAATGAAGTCAGTAACTTTTTTGACACCTTATTGCATACTGGGTACTTTGTTCACCCAAAGAAATAATTAATAACAAAACACTTAATACAGCAGAGAGATTTGCATATACACAACTGACATTGAACACAAACAGAGTTTCGATTCGCTGTGACGAGATGAGCCTGTGTTTATTCTTCATTCCATATTCTTTTCTTTCTCTGTTTAGAGGAACTTTGCATTCTACTCTAACATTTGATGTCGAGATTTCACCGAAAATATATGTTTTGATGCCCCTTGTTTTTAGAAAAAGATGTGTGTGTGTGTGTGTGTGTGTGTGTGTGTGTGTGTGTGTGTGTGTGTGTGTGTGTGTGTGTGTGTGTGTGTGATGGTGAAATCTTGACTTCGAATTTTTTGTTGGAATACAATACTTCCTCTACTTACGATACGTAAGTATGATGAGAGGTGTATGAAAATGTCACGTGTCCCAGCAGGGTTTACATTATCAGTAAGTTAGCGCGTCTTGCACGTGACTATTCATCAGGATTAGCAGAGGAACTGTGCAAAACGATAAATCCACGTGGAGAATGAGAGTGTCATGGTGTGGGAACGTTTGTTCCTTGGTAATACACATGCCTGCCTGCTTGCCTACCTGCCTGCCTACATGCTTGCCTACCTGCCTGCCTACCTACCTGCCCACCTGCCTGCCTACCTATCTGCCTGCCTATCTGCCTGCCTACCTACCTACCTATCTGCCTGTCTACCTACCTGCCTACCTATCTGCCTACCTATCTGCCTGTCTACCTGCCTGCCTACCTACCTATCTGCCTGTCTACCTGCCTACCTACCTATCTGCCTGTCTACCTACCTGCCTACCTATCTGCCTGTCTACCTGCCTGCCTACCTACCTATCTGCCTGTCTACCTGCCTGCCTACCTACCTATCTGCCTGTCTACCTACCTGCCTACCTATCTGCCTGTCTACCTGCCTGCCTACCTACCTACCTACCTGCCTGGCTACCTGCCTACCTACCTATCTGCCTGTCTACCTATCTGCCTGCCTACCTATCTGCCTACCTATCTGCCTGTCTACCTGCCTACCTACCTACCTATCTGCCTGTCTACCTGCCTACCTACCTATCTGCCTGCCTACCTACCTGCCTACCTATCTGCCTGTCTACCTGCCTGCCTACCTACCTATCTGCCTGTCTACCTGCCTACCTACCTATCTGCCTGCCTACCTACCTGCCTACCTATCTGCCTGTCTACCTGCCTGCCTACCTACCTATCTGCCTGTCTACCTGCCTACCTACCTATCTGCCTGTCTACCTACCTGCCTACCTATCTGCCTGTCTACCTGCCTGCCTACCTACCTACCTACCTGCCTGGCTACCTGCCTACCTACCTATCTGCCTGTCTACCTGCCTGCCTGCCTACCTACCTGCCCACCTGCCTGCCTACCTATCTGCCTGCCTATCTGCCTGCCTACCTACCTACCTGCCTACCTACCTATCTGCCTGCCTACCTATCTGCCTACCTATCTGCCTGTCTACCTGCCTGCCTACCTACCTATCTGCCTGTCTACCTGCCTACCTACCTATCTGCCTGCCTACCTACCTGCCTACCTATCTGCCTGTCTACCTACCTGCCTACCTATCTGCCTGTCTACCTGCCTACCTACCTGCCTGGCTACCTGCCTACCTACCTATCTGCCTGTCTACCTGCCTGCCTACCTATCTGCCTGTCTACCTACCTGCCTACCTACCTACCTACACACCTGCCTGCCTACCTACCTACCTACCTACCTGCCTGTCTACCTGCCTGCCTACCTACCTACCTACACACCTGCCTGCCTACCTACCTACCTACCTGCCTGGCTACCTGCCTACCTACCTATCTGCCTGTCTACCTACCTGCCTACCTACCTATCTGCCTGTCTACCTGCCTGCCTACCTACCTACCTACACACCTGCCTGCCTACCTACCTGCCTACCTGCCTGCCTTGAGACCTTCATATGAGCACGTGTGTGTAAGATTCTGCACATCTTGTACCGAACATTAGTATAAGTCTCTGAAAACCTCTATTATAACACCTCATGTGTTACATTCACATGATTTTCTCTACTCTTGTACTAACAATTCTTACAGTCTCTTACTCTTACATCTTTATGTTAGTTTAGATGAACATTTGTACAAATTATCTTATCGTTTATTTCCTTATAGGTACAAGGAGAATATGCGAATACAGCAGACTGAGCGATAGTCAAATGTTTTAAAACCTTCAGATTCCGATCTCTTTGCATGAATGCATGAATCACGATCTTGCGTTCAACGAAAGTTTAAGTATTTCAAAGTCATAGAAATAACAAGGAATATCTCCATAATGGTTCACTCTGTAAAAAAATCATTTTCACATAAATTATGTGGTTTAGAAAGATTTAAGATTTTTTTTGTACATACGATTTTGTCTATCTCTTACGGTTTACCAGTTATACAAAAGCCACTCAGAGTAAACAGGAGTACATTGGCTATAGCCAGAAAATTTAAAATATACATTTCGTTTGCCATACAAATATCTTAAACAGATGGGTTGTTAATCTTAAACGCCAACTTTGGTTTTTAACCAACTTCTCATTTTTGAGTTACGTTGTCCACAGACACACGCGCGCGTATTCCTGGTGTTATCTCGACATCGTAATTTTGAGTCGAATACAATTCTTCCCCATCTTGCTATACCGGGTAGAGAAAGCACAAAGTAGAAATTACACTAGAAATTTGCGCATTATTAATTAGGCAAGGAACATTTAACTTTTAAAGACTATTATTTATAAAAATGTCATTATGTGAAATAATTGACATACGACAGTAAAACACTGATTTAAAATGTAATAACTAAAGGAAATATAGCGTTTCTACAAGTCAATTTTTGAAATAAGTTTTGAGTTAATTAGTTGAAAAGTTGAGTAAATGACAAGAGTAGGATAGTATTTTGGCAGCCCTGCTCACGGACGAGACGAGTTACATCCCTTGAGAGAATAAACGTAAATAGTAGTTTGAAGTAAGGGTTGCCGTCAAAGAATAGCAATTTGTGAAGCATGAAGGCAGCACAAGAGGGCCCTCGTGGGCCTCTCCAGGGAGGCTCTTCAACACAATACATACCTACGTGAAGAATGAGCTGGACTGTGTGTCGAGCATTGCGCTGCACTGCACTGCACTTGTATCTACAACTGGCACATTACAAACCTCACATTCACGTATATCAGCATTCAACAAAATATAGCAAATGTGGCAAAGTATTACCTCCTTCATGGAACAGGAAGAAGTCACATGGTGGGACTATAGGGTGTATGTCTCAGTTCCTTACATTGTTACATTAGCGGTGTGAAGGTGTTGATGAAGGATGGTTGAAACCTAATCCCTAATGTCCTTGTAGGTTAGTCTTGGATCTTCCCTAATCATTGTGGTGATGTTGGTCTCTTCATCTTTAAGAGATTGCCGCCCCCTCTTAAATTCTACAAACCAGTGTCACGTGACAGAGAATAGCCCCCAAAAGTCCCTCTCAAACACTCAAGTGACTGTGTTTCATTTAAGTCACATTTGAAGTCGTACAAAATCATTACAGAAAATGTTCTCTCTGAATCTCCATTGTGCTTGAAAAAACGTTCACACTTTCCAGACTTCAAACATAAACTGAGCAAAAATTAATTATACAACAATTGTCTGTCTGCTATCATTGCATTAACAATCAGTGAGTTATTTTGACAAAGTAATAATACATTTCCCAGGGCTGTCCAATTTTGCGTGTTTCATTACATTCTTTGACGAAGTGGCAGGGAGACTTAGAGAAGAGGAAGAATATTTTATCAGTGTGCTGTTGTATCAGTAAACATAACTAAGAATTGTATAGAAAATATTCCGACCAGTGAACAAGTCTAAATCAAGTCACATATAACCTTATTGATTAATTAAAGTAAACAAAATATTGCATTGTACCCAAAAAATTGATACGTAGATTTCAGTGGAAGTAGACTTTTGGACTCTCACAAAATAAGGGATTATACAATGTTAGGATTATGACCGTAAACCGTGGGAAATTACCCCATTTCTGTCAACAGTGTCAGAAAATGAATGACGTAATTTCCACGGCAACAAGGCAGCAATGACGTCACCACAACATAACTTTCTCCAATGTGTCTGTAATGAAATCGTCACTCTCATCAGCATTAAAACACAAGAATCATCTCATTAATAAACTCTCAACACTTGGTTGTAAATGGCAAGTTGAATAGAATCCTTCTATAAGTGTTGACCGTGTTACGTCATACATCTCTGATAATACAAATTTATTAGATATGTTTACGAATTTACAAAATTATATAAAGCGTTGTATATAACAATGTGATAGACGCACACTAAACACATACTCGTGCTTCAATACATAAATAACTTTTTGGGGGTTTACCATTTCCAAAATATTCGTTGTTACTGATTTACATTTTTGTTGTGGCCTTCTCACCAATTAAAGAGGACTGAATATCAAAAAGCCTCATTAGCCATCAGTTTTTAAAATATTTGAGTCACACTTAAGCCTACTCTATCCTCGTAATCCCATTGTATGCCTAAAAATATGTATTGAAGCCATTTGTAGTGATTTTTTGATAAAGTTATTGATATTAGCAGTGAAGTATTTAGCGTTGGAGGCAGATGCAGCTGGCAGCATTAGTATGTTGTGATGTAGGTAATCAAAACATGTTCTGTTTGATTGCGTGTGGTGTGTTAGCAAGCTCAGGCTAAGCTCCTTGATGCGCGCGTTATGTCCGCGCAGTTTGTTACACAACGGGTAATCGCCGCTATCGTCTCATACATACCCACAAGCGGCGCTTTGCAAACGTAATCTCATCTCTCCGATAGCTCCGTAAATACAATCACTTGTAGTACTTTTTCTTTCTGAAGCAAAGCGTTATCCAAATTTCACATAAATGACCCATCTGCGTAAATCTTGAGACAGTTTTCCTCCGTAACCTCACGTAACAAAATGTAAAATACGACGGTCACAAGTTGTGTATTGAGACACTGAAATTGTACACCCCTGGGCTTTGTCAAAATATCGGACACATTGGTAATACAACGGTAGCAGACAGACTATTGTTGTGTGCTTCATTGTTGTTCAGTTTATGTTTGAAGTCTGGAAAGTGTGAATGTTTTTTCAAGTACAATGGAGATTGAGAGAGAACATTTTCATGTAATGATTTTGTACGACTTCAAATGTGACTTAAATGTGACACAGTCACTTGAGTGTCAGCGGATAGTCATCGTCAGCATCATCATAATCATCAGAGGCAGCATCTTTATCGTTATCAACATCATTATCATCACTATACAGTTATTTTAAACCGTAAAGTTATTATCAGATAAAGTTTGTAGTGATGAAATAGTTAAATTCAAGTGCTTCATTTATTACTGTACAGTCGACTAATATCTGTTATCACACACACAAGCACTTACGTATATCCTGAATATCGTTCAACTAACCCGAACTATTTTGATTTTCTCCATTACATCAATTGTTCGCACATGTTTGTTTGATTTTGGTGACAGTTTCTAGATCTTACTGTAGCACCAGTCCGAAACTTTCATCTGTTCTAAATTCGCGCTACTCTTTGTTCGATGAAACGTGCGGGAATAATCCATAGTTGTACTTTCTTCTGATTGGTGGAAACCTGTACTTTAATAAAATACATTGGGGTTGTGATTACTATATTTAGGTATACTCTATTATAAAAGACGTAATAAAACTGTTCACTATCCCAAAAACAGTTGAATAAACAAGTGAGTGCGGTCATGTTTCCTGTTTTCCTCCACCAGAGTGTATCAGAGCGAGCAGTTTCTAAGGATCGGTAAACTTTTGAGGAGTGTAACGTCAACACTGGACCCCGAAGGGTTTTGGATTTCTCCCAAATACCCTCCAGCAACTCCAGAGAGAGAACAGCGTAACTAACCAGCTTGTCTGTTTTATGTACTTCCACAAGCGGCAAGGCGCATACATATAGCCCACATTCGAGAAGCCTGTGCACGATCTTCCTAACACACGCCTACTTTCTCTATACACCACAATCCTAGAGAACGATAGTCTTCAGTCTTACTGGTTTGTAGTTCGACTCCTGCTTGGTCTATTCACTTCCTGGTAGTTACTGTTCCTCTTCGGCCCCACGTTGGGCGCCATTTGAAGCAATATTCGCCAGTCGCCGATGCAACAATTTTAAAGCCGAATTAGCGTTTTGTAGGTTGATAAGACAGCTTCAATCAACAATACCTCATAACCAATAATGTCTCAAAATCCTTTGAAGTACTTTCTTGCCGCAGATACAACACTAAAATGTATCTCACTAGATATGCGTGCGTTTTAATTAGAACGGATGTTGATAATAAATGTTTTCAATATTTTCACTATCTGCACTCAATGTAGATTATGCAATAACTTAACACACAAATAAAACAGCCCGTAGGTAATTAAACACTTCACTCTGACACTTCAGAAGTTCGTCCGTTGATTTAGGTTACACGTATTGCAGCAGACTTGCCCGGAAAAATGAACGTGCTCGAAACTGTTAAAACTATTGGACTTTCCCGATGTGTTCATTTTCTCTATCTACTTCTATTGATAACTATTCTAATTATTGTTAATCTTAAATTCTTTTAAATGGTATACTTTCTTAAGATATAAGTTCCGTAGCTTTGCTTCAACGTTTCATCTTTGTTGGATATTTCAGTGTCACTGTGCAAGACAGGGAACTTTCTTTCTGTAAATCCCCGTTATATGCAACGGAGGGTCTCACAAGCCCCAGGGGGTGTGTATGACCAAGCCGCTTGTACTAGCCGTCATTGGGAATATTATATATGTGGTCGTTAAGGAGCTTGTTCCCTGCTGTCGTCTCTTCTAATGTCCGGCCACCCTTAGTAGCTACCCTTAGTATAGGTCATCTTGGACAAATGCGCAAAATGGTGCTCAAATAGACCAAAGAGCTTAGAGCTTAAAATTACCGGACATTTCCGTGCTTAGGGTAAGGGAAAAGGCAGGAAAAGAACTCACCATCACAGGGACATAGAGACCCTGTTATTACTTGTGCCAATGACTGTTTCGTTCGTACACACAGGCACAGTCATTATCTGTACACACACTTAATGCAATGATACAACTCCCAAACAAACTGCGCAGGTTCTGCGATATATCTACTACAACTGTGAAGCATGCAATAGTATATTAGTTAAGTTGACTTTGACTACTAAATGGTACATTTAAATTAAGCTGTTTCATTACTACAAACAATAACTATTCAAGTACGAATGTCACTAGATATATATTGAGACATGGAAAATACGACAGCCCTGGGGAAACCATTGCTGCTTTTTCACAATAACAGACACATTGGTAATACAATGGCAGCAAGCGAACCATAGTTACGTCATCTATTTCTGTTCAGTTTATGTTGGAAGTCTGGAAAGTGTGAACGTTTTTTCTAGTACAATGGAGATTGAGAGAGAGCATTTTCGTGTAATGATTTTGTACGACTTCAAATGTGACTTAAATGAAACACAGTCACTTGAGTGTTTGAGAGGGACTTTTGGGGACTATTCTCTGTCACGTGACACTGGTTTGTAGAATTTAAGAGGGGGCGGCAATTTCTTAAAGATGAAGAGACCAACATCACCACAATGATTAGGGAAGATCCAAGACTAACCTACAAGGACATTGAGCTGACATTAGGGATTAGGTTTCAACCATCCTTCATCAACACCTTCACACCGCTAATGTAACAATGTAAGGAACTGAGACACACACCCTATAGTTCCACCATGTGATTTCTTCCTGTTCCCTATGGTGAAGACGTCACCGATTTTCTAGTCCTGAAGAAGCAGTTTGAAGAAGAGTTATCTTTAGTCACGTGGATACTTCCAGAAGTGGTTCAGGAGCATATCTAAAGATCTTTGTATTTCAGTAAAGTTAATGGAATTTAGACTGTGGCATATTTGCATTACGTTACAGTTCTTTCCTAATACGTCACTATCATCGGCAGACATGTGATATTTAGTGAATGAAGTAGAAGTGTGGCAGACTTAAATCAGTGCAGAAGCAGAAGGAGCAATTCGTACATTAGAGGTGGAAAGTGATATCTCAAGATTCTGCCCTGTACGTACGTAGGTTCCGTAGCACAGATCGCTAAATGACCTGCAGACATGCAAACAGCTGTTTGTTCCCTTCAAGCAACTCAACTGTTTGCACAATGAACGAACGGCATTGGCTATCCAGCAGACACACGAACACACTCACAGATATAACGCAGTAGCAGACATTTTTCACATGAAGCTGCAACCAGTATATAAAAAGTTATATTTCCTTACAGGGAAGTTACATAATTGCCAACAGCAGCGACAGATACTAGTTATTTATACCAGGTGAGTCAGCTGCCCCTTATTCTCGAGTTTTATGCAATCCGCATTTTATACCCCAACATGAAAACATCGACCCCATTACCAGGTTCTACCCGCGTATTTAACATGGATGTTAAACACTCGATGAAATTAGTACTAATATAGATGTTATAACATCGCTTTTTAATATATTCGTAATTAGACAGCTGATGTTTGCACTTCTGCAAATGTTAACTGGAACCAGCGAATATTACATCTTAAACGGAATGTTCACCTCACACGTTACTAGGTAGCTCAGTTGGAACGGGCGCAAGACTCCCAAGTAATCTGTCTGTTGTGAAGGTGGTTCGAATCACCTACCGTGCAATCCTCACAATTTACAAACTATTATTCTGAAAACTTATTATATTCATTTTTATTGTTTTATTTATGTTTTATGACATTGTTTGATGTTTCTTTATTGGTGAGCTACAATTATGTGGTTGTTTAAACACACTTATTGGTAGTGCAATTGAAATAAGGATCATTGATACACATTTGAACACAGAAAGCAAGGGAATTACATTGTCAGAGTTTAACATGGAAGTTAAACTCAATTTTGCGCGCAATGAATTATTGTGCTATAAAAATGCAGACAACAAAAAAGGATTTAAATTATAATGTCCTAAACCCTCAGACACTTCATAATTAGATTATTGTGAATTCGGTTTCCAAGTTTTTTATGAACATAAAAAAATATTCACAATGCTGAGACTCGAACCTGGGTCATTGGGTGTTAAGCGCAAAGGACCCGTAACAATCCTATTCAGCTATTTCGAGACTTCCTTCAAGCACGTACCACGTCCAATAGTAGGACTTGTATGCCTGGCGCTATGCCATTGCCACCTCGCAAGTTTGCGTGCTTGATTTAGCCTTTTAAGACAGTTATAATCATTTGCTGGGCATTTTAATATTATTACTTAAATGGCAAAAGCTGTAATGCATATTAATTGAGATGTACGAGGCGTAGTTCACGCAAAAATGCAAATAAACTGTTGTTTAATAATATGTCCGTCTTGACTGTACGGGTCCATGATGGATGAGGCGTGTCTAAATTTTTCCTATTTTTTAGCAGCCAATCCCCGCTCTAAGCACAAGAATCCACCATTTTATTTTTAGCTGACTTTGTTAGTGTACTCATATGATAGGTCCATTTTTTTCCGAGGCGTTAACTGAATTACGTTGCTATGTATACTTTAATAAAAAGTTTGTAAAATCGGCTGGAAACCGGAAATCGCTCGCAGTAAACGAGTCGTATGTTTTTGAGGTGTACTTTAGCGAGGAGTACGTTCTGTCCCTTAAAGCACTGTTGCTCTCAATTAGAACGTCAAGCAATACATTTTAGTAAGCGCAAAACTGGACTAAGGCGCACATGTCGTTAGATGGGTGGCCTACCTTCCAAAAAAATAAGGCGCGGCTGATTCACCTGGTATTATATCCAAACTGAAAAACGTCGCGCCCAATTTCCTTTTGTCACTTTGTTTTCTTCGAACTGCTTGCACATAAACGGAGGTATTTTTAGTGATGTTAACACAGTCTATAGTCTGTCAATATATTACAACTAACAACTGTTATAGAGGTAGGATATTAACTGACCAGCTCTACTAGGAGAACTACCGTAGTCTACAGTTATTGTGATAGTCTAGGTACCTTTACAAATGTATACATCGCTCATTGCTATCTGCGCATCTGTTACATTGTTTCTAACACTAGTATGGACCAACTGTACCTTCCATTGTGGCCGCAACTCTGGTTTGGCACTGCAGTCGTTGACCCCAACAACAAGGCACCAATCACCACGCACGAATGCCCTTGTTGTCACACTACCCTGCGGCGCGTACCACTGCCGAGGAGAAGCCTGCTCCAGCAGCATCATCATCCCAGATGGTCCTATAGAGCATGAGGCGATAGAAGGGCAGAAATATTTCAGATAGCAACAGAATGTAATATTAACACCAGCATATGAACTTCACTAGGTATTTATTGAGATATGGAATATTGCCCACCACTGGTGGCAGCATTGCTTCTTTGTCAGAATATCTGGATTCTTGGTATTGAAACGATAGCATATGCACTATTGTTGTACTGTTCATTTTTGTTCAGTTTATGTTTGAAGTGTGTGAAAGTATCGACATTTTTCAAGTACAATGGAGATACAGAGAAAGCATTTCCGTGCAATAACTTGGTAACACTCCAAACGTGACTCGAGTGTTTTCTGTCACGTGACACTGTGTTCCACTGGTTTATAGAATTTAAGAGGGGGCAGCGATCTCTTAAAGATGAAGAGACCAACATCACCACAATGATTAGGGAAGATCCAAGACTAACCTACAAGGACATTAGGGATTAGGTTTCAACCATCCTTCATCAACACCTTCACACCGCTAATGTAATAATGTAAGGAACTGAGACATACACCCTATAGTCCCACCACGTGATTTCTTCCTGTTCCCTGTGGTGAAGAAGTCACAGATTTTCAAGAAGTGGTTCCAGTTGATGGAACACTACATACAGTACCAGGGAGAATACTTTGAGAAACTGTGATAAACAAAACGTTTCTGTGAATATTCATATTTTGTTGTCTCAATACATATCTAGTGACGTCACCTCGTATCAAAGTGATACTTCCAGAAGTGGTCCAGGAGGATGGAACACTACATACAGTACCAGGGAGAATACTTTGAGAAACTGTGATAAACAAAACGTTTCTGTGAATATTCATATTTTGTTGTCTCAATACATATCTAGTGACGTCACCTCGTATCAAAGTGATACTTCCAGAAGTGGTCCAGGAGGATGGAACACTACATACAGTACCAGGGAGAATACTTTGAGAAACTGTGATAAACAAAACGTTTCTGTGAATATTCATATTTTGTTGTCTCAATACATATCTAGTGACGTCACCTCGTATCAAAGTGATACTTCTAGAAGTGGTTCAGGAGGATGGAACACTACATACAGTACCAGGGAGAATACTTTGAGAAACTGTGATAAACAAAACGTTTCTGTGAATATTCATATTTTGTTGTCTCAATACATATCTAGTGACGTCACCTCGTATCAAAGTGATACTTCCAGAAGTGGTCCAGGAGGATGGAACACTACATACAGTACCAGGGAGAATACTTTGAGAAACTGTGATAAACAAAACGTTTCTGTGAATATTCATATTTTGTTGTCTCAATACATATCTAGTGACGTCACCTCGTATCAAAGTGATACTTCCAGAAGTGGTCCAGGAGGATGGAACACTACATACAGTACCAGGGAGAATACTTTGAGAAACTGTGATAAACAAAACGTTTCTGTGAATATTCATATTTTGTTGTCTCAATACATATCTAGTGACGTCACCTCGTATCAAAGTGATACTTCCAGAAGTGTTCAGGAGGATGGAACACTACATACAGTACCAGGGAGAATACTTTGAGAAACTGTGATAAACAAAACGTTTCTGTGAATATTCATATTTTGTTGTCTCAATACATATCTAGTGACGTCACCTCGTATCAAAGTGATACTTCCAGAAGTGGTTCAGGAGGATGGAACACTACATACAGTACCAGGGAGAATACTTTGAGAAACCGTCATAAACAAAACGTTTCTGTCACTATTCATATTTTGTTGTCTCAATACATATCTAGTGACGTCACCTCGTATCAAAGTGATACTTCCAGAAGTGGTTCAGGAGGATGGAACACTACATACAGTACCAGGGAGAATACTTTGAGAATTGTGATAAACAAAACGTTTCTGTGACTATTCATACTTTGTTGTCTCAATACATATCTAGTGACGTCACCTCGTATCAAAGTGATACTTCCAGAAGTGGTTCAGGAGGATGGAACACTACATACAGTACCAGGGAGAATACTTTGAGAAACTGTGATAAACAAAACGTTTGTGTGACTATTCATATTTTGTTGTCTCAATACATATCTAGTGACGTCACCTTGTATCAAAGTGATACTTCCAGAAGTGGTTCAGGAGGATGGAACACTACATACAGTACCAGGGAGAATACTTTGAGAAACTGTGATAAACAAAACGTTTCTGTGACTATTCATATTTTGTTGTCTCAATACATATCTAGTGACGTCACCTCGTATCAAAGTGATACTTCCAGAAGTGGTTCAGGAGGATGGAACACTACATACAGTACCAGGGAGAATACTTTGAGAATTGTGATAAACAAAACGTTTCTGTGACTATTCATACTTTGTTGTCTCAATACATATCTAGTGACGTCACCTCGTATCAAAGTGATACTTCCAGAAGTGGTTCAGGAGGATGGAACACTACATACAGTACCAGGGAGAATACTTTGAGAAACTGTGATAAACAAAACGTTTGTGTGACTATTCATATTTTGTTGTCTCAATACATATCTAGTGACGTCACCTTGTATCAAAGTGATACTTCCAGAAGTGGTTCAGGAGGATGGAACACTACATACAGTACCAGGGAGAATACTTTGAGAAACTGTGATAAACAAAACGTTTCTGTCACTATTCATATTTTGTTGTCTCAATACATATCTAGTGACGTCACCTTGTATCAAAGTGATACTTCCAGAAGTGGTTCAGGAGGATGGAACACTACATACAGTACCAGGGAGAATACTTTGAGAAACTGTGATAAACAAAATGTTTCTGTGAATATTCATATTTTGTTGTCTCAATACATATCTAGTGACGTCACCTCGTATCAAAGTGATACTTCCAGAAGTGGTTCAGGAGGATGGAACACTACATACAGTACCAGGGAGAATACTTTGAGAAACTGTGATAAACAAAACGTTTCTGTGACTATTCATATTTTGTTGTCTCAATACATATCTAGTGACGTCACCTCGTATCAAAGTGACACTTCCAGAAGTGGTCCAGGAGGATGGAACACTACATACAGTAACAGGGAGAATACTTTGAGAAACTGTGATAAACAAAACGTTTCTGTGACTATTCATATTTTGTTGTCTCAATACATATCTGGTGACGTCACCTCGTATCAAAGTGATACTTCCAGAAGTGATTCAGTGGGATGGAACACTACATACAGTACCAGGGAGAATACTTTGAGAAACTGTGATAAACAAAACGATTCTGTCACTATTCATATTTTGTTGTCTCAATACATATCTAGTGACGTCACCTCGTATCAAAGTGATACTTCCAGAAGTGGTTCAGGAGGATGCAACACTACATACAGTACCAGGGAGAATACTTTGAGAAACTGTGATAAACAAAACGTTTCTGTCACTATTCATATTTTGTTGTCTCAATACATATCTAGTGACGTCACCTCGTATCAAAGTGATACTTCCAGAAGTGGTTCAGGAGGATGGAACACTACATACAGTACCAGGGAGAATACTTTGAGAAACTGTGATAAACAAAACGTTTCTGTGACTATTCATATTTTGTTGTTTCAATACATATCTAGTGACGTCACCTCGTATCAAAGTGACACTTCCAGAAGTGGTTCAGGAGGATGGAACACTACATACAGTACCAGGGAGAATACTTTGAGAAACTGTGATAAACAAAACGTTTCTGTCACTATTCATATTTTGTTGTCTCAATACATATCTAGTGACGTCACCTCGTATCAAAGTGATACTTCCAGAAGTGGTTCAGGAGGATGGAACACTACATACAGTACCAGGGAGAATACTTTGAGAAACTGTGATAAACAAAACGTTTCTGTGACTATTCATATTTTGTTGTTTCAATACATATCTAGTGACGTCACCTCGTATCAAAGTGACACTTCCAGAAGTGGTTCAGGAGGATGGAACACTACATACAGTACCAGGGAGAATACTTTGAGAAACTGTGATAAACAAAACGTTTCTGTCACTATTCATATTTTGTTGTCTCAATACATATCTAGTGACGTCACCTCGTATCAAAGTGATACTTCCAGAAGTGGTTCAGGAGGATGGAACACTACATACAGTACCAGGGAGAATACTTTGAGAAACTGTGATAAACAAAACGTTTCTGTCACTATTCATATTTTGTTGTCTCAATACATATCTAGTGACGTCACCTCGTATCAAAGTGATACTTCCAGAAGTGGTTCAGGAGGATGTAACACTACATACAGTACCAGGGAGAATACTTTGAGAAACTGTGATAAACAAAACGTTTCTGTGACTATTCATATTTTGTTGTCTCAATACATATCTAGTGACGTCACCTCGTATCAAAGTGATACTTCCAGAAGTGGTTCAGGAGGATGGAACACTACATACAGTACCAGGGAGAATACTTTGAGAAACTGTGATAAACAAAACGTTTCTGTCACTATTCATATTTTGTTGTCTCAATACATATCTAGTGACGTCACCTCGTATCAAAGTGATACTTCCAGAAGTGGTTCAGGAGGATGGAACACTACATACAGTACCAGGGAGAATACTTTGAGAAACTGTGATAAACAAAACGTTTCTGTCACTATTCATATTTTGTTGTCTCAATACATATCTAGTGACGTCACCTCGTATCAAAGTGATACTTCCAGAAGTGGTTCAGGAGGATGGAACACCACATACAGTACCAGGGAGAATACTTTGAGAAACTGTGATAAACAAAGCGTTTCTGTGACTATTCATATTTTGTTGTCTCAATACATATCTAGTGACGTCACCTCGTATCAAAGTGATACTTCCAGAAGTGGTTCAGGAGGATGGAACACTACATACAGTACCAGGGAGAATACTTTGAGAAACTGTGATAAAACGTTTCATTGACTATTCATATTTTGTTGTCTCAATACATATCTAGTGACGTCACCTCGTATCAAAGTGATACTTCCAGAAGTGGTTCAGGAGGATGCAACACTACATACAGTACCAGGGAGAATACTTTGAGAAACTGTGATAAACAAAACGTTTCTGTGAATATTCATATTTTGTTGTCTCAATACATATCTAGTGACGTCACCTCGTATCAAAGTGATACTTCCAGAAGTGGTTCAGGAGGATGGAACACTACATACAGTACCAGGGAGAATACTTTGAGAAACTGTGATAAACAAAACGTTTCTGTCACTATTCATATTTTGTTGTCTCAATACATATCTAGTGACGTCACCTCGTATCAAAGTGATACTTCCAGAAGTGGTTCAGGAGGATGGAACACTACATACAGTACCAGGGAGAATACTTTGAGAAACTGTGATAAACAAAACGTTTCTGTGACTATTCATATTTTGTTGTCTCAATACATATCTGGTGACGTCACCTCGTATCAAAGTGATACTTCCAGAAGTGGTTCAGGGGGATGGAACACTACATACAGTACCAGGGAGAATACTTTGAGAAACTGTGATAAACAAAACATTTCTGTCACTATTCATATTTTGTTGTCTCAATACATATCTAGTGACGTCACCTCGTATCAAAGTGGCGGACGGGCGGGCTACTAGTGCCCTACGCAGGCCATCATGAACTGCCTACGTTAGTCTGTAATTAGTCACTATGGAAGTTTGTGTGAGTGTAATACATATTTTGGTTTTTATCTCGTATCTGCTACGAATGGAGATATCCTGAAGCATTTAGACGTTGCACTGTTCAGTGCAGCCGAGAGAGAGCAGTTAAACAATCGATAAATGTTGTGTAGCGAGGAATCGAACATGCAGCGAGAGGCGGAAGACGTTTTCAGATAAAATGCGCAGCATGACTCAATTACGTTCCAACTTCTGTCGAGAAACAAAGGTCTTTTCTCATTCCCGTTCTGCTTTGTTTTTTTCTCCCTTCCTCACCACAGTTTCCAAAGAAGAAAAATAGTGCATATCGTTACTGTGGGAACAAAGACAGAAGAGAATCGTGTGTAAAATGATCACCACAAACGTACGTATATTATTTCCAGCTCTATGTCTTCCTCAGGAAATGAGACTTCTATAGTTACAAATTCTCCACACTCCATCAACACTTTACGCCTTTTGGGGAACCCAAATTCCCTGTTTTATCTTACCCCTTTAAAAGACGTTTGGAGCAACAGGCAATGAAGATAACACTTTTATTTAACGTCTTATCTGTCTAAGATATGCGTTACCGCCCTGCTTGAGTAAGGTGAACAGCGCGAATCAAATGTTCCATCCTCCTGAACCACTTCTGGAAGTATCACTTTGATACGAGGTGACGTCACTAGATATGTATTGAGACAACAAAATATGAATAGTCACAGAAACGTTTTGTTTATCACAGTTTCTCAAAGTATTCTCCCTGGTACTGTATGTAGTGTTCCATCCTCCTGAACCACTTCTGGAAGTATCACTTTGATACGAGGTGACGTCACTAGATATGTATTGAGACAACAAAATATGAATAGTCACAGAAACGTTTTGTTTATCACAGTTTCTCAAAGTATTCTCCCTGGTACTGTATGTAGTGTTCCATCCTCCTGAACCACTTCTGGAAGTATCACTTTGATACGAGGTGACGTCACTAGATATGTATTGAGACAACAAAATATGAATAGTGACAGAAACGTTTTGTTTATCACAGTTTCTCAAAGTATTCTCCCTGGTACTGTATGTAGTGTTCCATCCTCCTGAACCACTTCTGGAAGTATCACTTTGATACGAGGTGACGTCACTAGATATGTATTGAGACAACAAAATATGAATAGTCACAGAAACGTTTTGTTTATCACAGTTTCTCAAAGTATTCTCCCTGGTACTGTATGTAGTGTTCCATCCTCCTGAACCACTTCTGGAAGTATCACTTTGATACGAGGTGACGTCACTAGATATGTATTGAGACAACAAAATATGAATAGTCACAGAAACGTTTTGTTTATCACAGTTTCTCAAAGTATTCTCCCTGGTACTGTATGTAGTGTTCCATCCTCCTGAACCACTTCTGGAAGTATCACTTTGATACGAGGTGACGTCACTAGATATGTATTGAGACAACAAAATATGAATAGTGACAGAAACGTTTTGTTTATCACAGTTTCTCAAAGTATTCTCCCTGGTACTGTATGTAGTGTTCCATCCTCCTGAACCACTTCTGGAGTATCACTTTGATACGAGGTGACGTCACTAAATATGTATTGGGGCAACAAAATATGAATAGTGACAGAAACGTTTTGTTTATCACAGTTTCTCAAAGTATTCTCCCTGGTACTGTATGTAGTGTTCCATCCTCCTGAACCACTTCTGGAGTATCACTTTGATACGAGGTGACGTCACTAAATATGTATTGGGGCAACAAAATATGAATAGTGACAGAAACGTTTTGTTTATCACAGTTTCTCAAAGTATTCTCCCTGGTACTGTATGTAGTGTTCCATCCTCCTGAACCACTTCTGGAAGTATCACTTTGATACGAGGTGACGTCACTAGATATGTATTGAGACAACAAAATATGAATAGTGACAGAAACGTTTTGTTTATCACAGTTTCTCAAAGTATTCTCCCTGGTACTGTATGTAGTGTTCCATCCTCCTGAACCACTTCTGGAGTATCACTTTGATACGAGGTGACGTCACTAAATATGTATTGGGGCAACAAAATATGAATAGTGACAGAAACGTTTTGTTTATCACAGTTTCTCAAAGTATTCTCCCTGGTACTGTATGTAGTGTTCCATCCTCCTGAACCACTTCTGGAGTATCACTTTGATACGAGGTGACGTCACTAAATATGTATTGGGGCAACAAAATATGAATAGTGACAGAAACGTTTTGTTTATCACAGTTTCTCAAAGTATTCTCCCTGGTACTGTATGTAGTGTTCCATCCTCCTGAACCACTTCTGGAAGTATCACTTTGATACGAGGTGACGTCACTAGATATGTATTGAGACAACAAAATATGAATAGTGACAGAAACGTTTTGTTTATCACAGTTTCTCAAAGTATTCTCCCTGATACTGTATGTAGTGTTCCATCCTCCTGAACCACTTCTGGAAGTATCACTTTGATACGAGGTGACGTCACTAGATATGTATTGAGACAACAAAATATGAATAGTCACAGAAGCGTTTTGTTTATCACAGTTTCTCAAAGTATTCTCCCTGGTACTGTATGTAGTGTTCCATCCTCCTGAACCACTTCTGGAAGTATCCATGTCACTGCAGATAACTCTTTACCATAGGGAACAGGAGGAAATCACATGGTGGGACTATAGGGTGGATGTCTCAGTTCCTTACATTGTTACATTAGCGGTGTGAAGGTGTTGATGAAGGATGGTTGAAACCTAATTCCTAATGTCCTTGTAGGTTAGTCTTGGATCTTCCCTAATCATTGTGGTGATGTTGGTCTCTTCATCTTTAAGAGATTGCCGCCCCCTCTTAAATTCTACAAACCAGTGTCACGTGACAGAGAATAGTCCCCAAAAGTCCCTCTCAAACACTCAAGTGACTGTGTTTCATTTAAGTCACATTTGAAGTCGTACAAGGTCATTACGTGAAAATGTTCTCTCTCAATCTCCATTGTACTTGAAAAAACGTTCACACTTTATGGACTTCAAACATAAACTGAGCAAAACTCAGCACGACAACGGAATCAGTCGACGTCGGCTACAATCTTGTTCACTACGACCGACCTATCTTTCCAGACGAGACGCACACACAACTGTCTCCCACTCATTAACACACTTAGTGATTCATTTTTGTAACCGTGAAGTCAGTCACTGTTATCTTCTGGTCTCCTTATATTGTGGGGATAACGTCACACGCACCTTTCTCGACTTCTAGACTCACACAACAGTCGCACGAGGCAGCCTCATCTTAAACGCCTTTAGTCGCTGGCCGGCACGGCATCTGCTGTGACGCGTCTGTCCTTTGTCGTGCGCCGAGCCCGGTGTCACAATATGAACTTGTGTGAGATTACCCATAGAAGGAGTTTTTTGAGGAATAGAGTGAGAAACTCATATGACTAAAACATTTATTGCTGGTAAAATGTCAACATTCAATTTTAGTGTGAAACATCTGTTTTAGATAGATTATACAAAGTTAAGTATAATGCGCATGAAGTTGTGAATAAATTTGGAAGACGTTATTTTAACGGTTTGTTTATACTTTTGTGCTTTCCTTTACGTTTCTGTTTCTGTCATTATAAAACGTTTAATACGTTGTTTTGCCATTTTCTTTGACACAGAAAGAAGACAAATACTTATCAGAGAGATATGCATTAGCACTAATTGCAAAACCGCGTGAAATGCAAGAATCGCTCGCTGGCTCGCTGGCGCGCGCGCGCACGCGCACGGCACTTCCGTTAATGACCTCGTAGCCAGCCAGCACAAAAAGGACCCAATTAAATTTCGCAGGTAGATACATATTTAAGCTGGAGGCGAGTCTATTCATCGTGTCTTCTTGGATCCTAATTGGTGCATAGGATGAGCAGTAAATCCCTCCTTTGCCAGTTGTGTAAGGGGCTTAGGATCCCACCACCACCAGCACCATCATCAGAAATCATTACGAAATGAAACTTACACTTTACCACCCCCCTCAAAACGGGGTAATTTGTCTTTTTATTCCTTTACGGAGCAGACTCCGTAGATCAGTAGTAGCGCACCTGCCTCTGGACCCGGGTTCGATATCCCCACTAGGAGGTCTAGCACGGGGTGCACTCAGCCTCGTTACTCCCTGAGGAGCTACTTGATAAACAAGTACCGAGTCCAGGTAGCGAAGACCGGGAACGCTCGGGGCGTTGACCACGTCCCACACTCCAGTACTGCACCCCACTCATGACGCCTGTAGTGGCTAGAGGTGGAAGTCGCAGCGGCCGGGCGGTAAGCCTTGGCCCGCGAAGAGCTGTGGCGCTGGGAGTTATTATCCCTTTAGAAATAGAGGAAGTATTCCATTCAAAAGAAACTCTGTCTTACACTCACATGACTTTCTCTACTCACTCTCGTACTAACTATCCTTACAAACACTTATCCTTCCATGTGCTTCATAGAAATAGAGATAAACGTTTGTACAAATTATCTTATTACTAATTTTCTTGTAGGTACAAGGGAAATATGGAATAGAGTAATAGTCAAATGCTTTAAAGCTAGTGGCTATGTGATGACTTTCTCCTTGCATTTTCAACCTAGGAACAGAGTAATAAAACTAACAAGGAATATCTCCGAAAATGTTCACTCTAAAAAAAATGATTTAGACATAAATAGTGTTTTTAGCCAGATCTTTTACAGTTTACTAGTTATGCAAAAGTGATCCAGAGTAAACAGGAGTACATGGGCTATAGCCAGCAAATTCAAATTTCATTTGTCATAAAAATATCTGAAACGTATGGCATTTCAAAGAAAATCGTTAACCATTTTCAGAAAATCAACACGTTATATGTAAAGGGTAGTTAGGGTGAAGTAATTATTTTGAAAATGTTCATGAAGCATTCTTAAAATACATTAAAGTTACATTTTTAACGTAGTTTTTTTTCTGGGTTATGCTGTTCACAGAAAGACACACAGAGTTTTTTGTAAAAATGTGTTTTATTATTCAGGGGGCCTCAAAACATACATCCATTCAAATTTGTAGGTGGAATAGCATACCTACCCTACTTAGTATACTTGGGGAGCGACCGCAAAGAGAACTGGTCACATTGCCGTGTTCCGGGTACGAACTCACGGCCTCCTGAAGGCGAACTTGCCTGCACTCAAGTGTATATGGTGAAATGAGTAAATTTGCATGAGGAAGATTTTGTTTCGTTTGTCACGAGGTAGGCAGGTGCGTATCTCGTATATTTCTTCGGTGTGAAGGCAATCCCAGAGGCTTGCGTGCCAGAAGGCAATGTTTTCAGGAAGAACGAGGATTCATACATCTTCTTCTCGGCCTCTTTATTTCCGTTCTTTTTCATTCGATCCTCCATCTCCGGAAAGCGATTGTTCTGATTGTTGCAGTTTCTCTCCAATACAGCTCGCCCGTTCCTCGTGAAGAGCGACTATATACCAATCTGACAGGACTCGACTCTCTCCTCGTGTAAAACATGGACGCATTCAAACATGCACGATCAAAGGAAACATACACTAAAATATCAACTACCAATTTTCTTTTCAGCATAGTTAACAATTACGCAACAACAACAGCAGAGAATGGGAAATTCTGCAATAATGCCACCCTTGCGGGTGGAAGGGAAGTCATTAAACCAGTTACTATTTGGAACACATTTTGTGTCTTACGTCTTTGTCCTTGAGCATTTCCTACGGAGATAATTTAGTTTTGTCGAAAACAAGCAGATGGTGTGGGTGTCACTTTCACTAGGTCAGTACGTAAACAAACAACGTAACGGTACGTCTTAGGAAGATAAGCTCTTACCCTGCCCGGTCCTTCCGGGTTTACTTCTGGAAGTTCCCAGATAACTGTTTCTTCAGGACTAGAAAATCGGTGACTTCTTCACCACAGGGAACAGGAAGAAATCACATGTTGGGACTATAGGGTGTATGTCTCAGTTCCTTACATTGTTACATTAGCGGTGTGAAGGTGTTGATGAAGGATGGTTGAAACCTAATCCCTAATGTCCTTGAAGGTTAGTCTTGGATCTTCCCTAATCATTGTGCTGATGTTGGTCTCTTCATCTTTAAGAGATTGCCGCCCCCTCTTAAATTCTACAAACCAGTGTCACGTGACAGAGAATAGTCCCCAAAAGTTCCTCTCAAACACTCAAGTGACTGTGTTTCATTTAAGTCACATTTGAAGTCGTACAAAATCATTACATGAAAATGTTCTCTCTCAATCTCCATTGTACTTGAAAAAACGTTCACACTTTCCAGACTTCAAACATAAACTCAGCAAATATTAATGACGCAACAATTGTCTGCGTGCTACCGTTGCATTACTAATGAGTCAGCTATTTTGACAAACTAATAATGTTTTTCCCAGGGATGGACAATTCTTTTGTATTAATTCATAACTAGTGACCCTCGTATTTTTAGCGCGGGGATTAATTGTTAAATACAGGAACATTCCTTGTTCCCAGTACGGAGTCGAACCCAGGAACCGTTGTACAGTAGCAGTAGAGCTACAGGACCACTCATATTGTTTTTGGAATCTGAAGTAAGGAGGAAGGCTATGGTCTATGTTGGAAATATATGTTGCTAAGAAGGAACAGTTTTATATTAGAGAGGCAAATGTTGAAGTTTGTGAAGAAGAGACAAGTGCATTTCTGTTTGTACGTCAGGCCACGCGAAGAGACCTGGCCCATTCAGGGTTAATGGGCCATTCGCAGGAGCAGGTTCCTCTCCGTCCCTTGCAGTTTACCTACCACGTGACGAACTCGTTTAGCATATTCCAAACTCTCTGATATATATGTATGTCGCACTCACATGACCTTCTCTACTCAGTTTGTAGCAGCTATTCTTACAAACTTCTATTCCTCTCTCTTTTTACGTTAATACAGTCAGTATTTGTAGAAATTATCTAATCAGTAGGTACAAGGGGAACTTGAAAATACGGCAGTCAAATGTTTTAATAGCTGATCTAAAATGCTGACATTTTAGTGCCCATATTCTGCGGTATTTTGGAAAAATATTTACATCTCTAGCCAGATTATTGTGGGAGAAGATGCAGTTTTGAATATGAGAACGTAACAAAAAACATGACGTGTTACACTCACATGACTTTCTCTACTCTTGTACTAACCATTCTTACAAACTCTTATTCCTATATCTTCTTCGTGTTAGTTGAGATAAAAATTTGTACAAATTATCTTATTGCTTATTTCCTTGTAGGTACAAGGGGAATATTAGAATACAGTAGGCTTTGTGCGGTAGTCAAATGTTTAGGATTCTGTTGTCTTCGCACACTTAACATAAAAAAGTGAACAACGATAATCCATTTCACGAAAGTTCTAAGTTTTCCGAAACTCACACACATAACAAGGAATATCTCCGAAATGGTTCACCCAACAAGAAAATTTATTAATACATAAATTGTGTATTTTAGCAAGATCTACATTTTTTGTATAGTATAATTTGGTCTATCTCTAACGGTTTACGAGTTATGCAAAAGTCGTCCAGAGTAAATACGACTACAGGGGCTATAGCCAGAAAATTCAAGATATACATTTCATTTGTCCTTAAAATGTCTCAAATATGTGACATTTTAATCAAAATCGTTAGAGCCATTTTCAAGAAAATCCAAATTTTCGAAAAATTTTCCATGTAAAGGATAGTTTAGGGTGGGGCTATTTTCTTCAAAATCTTCGTGTCGCATCCTTGAAAGACATTAAACTTAAATACCAACTTTGGTTTTTAACCGACTTTTCGTTTTTGAGCTATGCTGTCCACAGACTGACAGACTGACACACAGACACACACAGAGACCTTTTTCTAAAAATGCTTTTTTTTGGATTCAGGGGGTCTCAAAACATGTATTTCCGGTGAAATATCGACATCGAATTTTTGGGTGGAATACAATACTTCCCCTACTTACCAGTAGAGAAAGTAAAAATTGTTTCCGAGAAAATGAGCTTAAAGCTGAAGTGGAAAGTGCTGGCATGTCCATTTAAAAAGCAGAGGCGTACAACTTTAAAAATTGCGTCTAAAATATATGCTTCCCCCCCCCCCCCCCTAGTGGACTAAAATTCCGCAGATAAATTCTTTAAGTTATGGTGCATTATTTCCAATAAAAATCTAAAACTACATTTTAGGGCATCACTTGAGTGTTCCCTGAAGCGAATACAGAAACCTGATTGACGTTTTGTGATCATTAAAGTATATAACTATACTGTGACAAGTCTCAAATGAAGCTGCAGGTTTTCAGTGCTTTAACGACCTCGGTTACTCGTGATGCTGGTAGTGTTTTTGGTAATATGCAAGCTTCAAAGGGCAGTGCTGAAGGCAGTCCCATGTTCCAGCTAGTTGATGAAGCTATTTGTGTCTCAAACAACGGCCTTTGCGCCTCAGTTAGGGCTAATAACGCTAAGTGTGTTCTCCATGCACTAACGTCAGCCTGAATCCCCTAGAAACAGTACGCTCGTACGTAATGTGTTGCATGTATAGCCTACATTCACGGACTTCCAGCAGCTAAACGCCCTCTTGCAATCTTCTGCTGGCCACGTTCCTTATTTCCCCAAGTTTTACTAATGTCCCTCTTCTAATGACGTCAGGAACAATGTACGGATAAAATATGAAAGTATATTATACAACGAAATTACAGTACCACTTATATATATTGGAAACAGGAAAATATGAATAGTCACAGAAACGTTTTGTTTATCACAGTTTCTCAAAGTATTCTCCCTGGTACTGTATGTAGTGTTCCATCCTCCTGAACCACTTCTGGAAGTATCACTTTGATACGAGGTGACGTCACTAGATATGTATTGAGACAACAAAATATGAATAGTCACAGAAACGTTTTGTTTATCATAGTTTCTCAAAGTATTCTCCCTGGTACTGTAGGTAGTGTTCCATCCTCCTGAACCACTTCTGGAAGTACCACTTTGATACGAGGGGACGTCACTAGATATGTATTGAGACAACAAAATATGAATAGTGACAGAAACGTTTTGTTTATCACAGTTTCTCAAAGTGTTCTCCCTGGTACTGTATGTAGTGTTCCATCCTCCTGAACCACTTCTGGAAGTATCACTTTGATACGAGGTGACGTCACTAGATATGTATTGAGACAACAAACTATGAATAGTGACAGAAACGTTTTGTTTATCACAGTTTCTCAAAGTATTCTCCCTGGTACTGTATGTAGTGTTCCAGCCTCCTGAACCACTTCTGGAAGTATCAGTTTGATACGAGCTGACGTCACTAGATATGTATTGAGACAACAAAATATGAATAGTGACAGAAACGTTTTGTTTATCACAGTTTCTCAAAGTATTCTCCCTGGTACTGTATGTAGTGTTCCATCCTCCTGAACCACTTCTGGAAGTATCCAGGTCACTGCAGATAACTCCTCTTCGCATACAGAAACTGTTTCTTCAGGACCAGAAAATCGCTGACTTCTTCACCACAGGGAACAGGAAGAAATCACATGGTGGGACTATAGGGTGTATGTCTCAGTTCCTTACATTGTTACATTAGCGGTGTGAAGGTGTTGATGAAGGATGGTTGAAACCTAATCCCTAATGTCCTTGTAGGTTAGTCTTGGATCTTCCCAAATCGTTGTGCTGATGTTGGTCTCTTCATCTTTAAGAGATTGCCGCCCCCTTTTAAATTCTACAAACCAGTGTTACGTGACAGAGAATAGTCCCCAAAAGTCCCTCTCAAACACTCAAGTGACTGTGTTTCATTTAAGTCACGTTTGAAGTCGTACAAAATCATTACACGAAAATGTTCTCTCTGAATCTCCATTGTACTTGAAAAACGTTCACACTTTCCAGACTTCAAACATAAACTGAGCAACAATGAATGGCGTAACAATGGTCTTTATGGTACTATTGTATTAACAATAAGTCAGCTATTTTGACACAGCAACTATACTTGCTACAGGAGTGACCATTTTCCATATGTAATCACCCTCGTAGTCAAATTTCATTCGGCTATTTATGTTGGGGTATGTGCTTATGAAGGGCGTAATGCTTGATATAAAGAAGTGCCGCCGTCTGTTGTTTCAGACACGTACTGATAATTTATGGAGCTATAACACCAATAAGTTTGATTGTGAAACTATATAACCAGTTTCTCTATTTGGGATGGCATTCTGAAATACATAAATTGTCCAAAAGCAGATTAAAGTAACTAAGGGTGTGTGAAATAGTCTCAGGGGTGTTAAATAGTTTCTAAAAGGTGCTAATACTATAGTACATTTATATTTAAAGTTTAAGGTTGTTTTTGTTAATAACTAGAACATTATTTAGTTCTATTGTCTGCATAAAGGTTTGAGCTGGAGCGCTGGGTGTTGTAGTTTATTATTCATATGTTTATTTAAATAAGTATCTTCGCTAAAAAAAACACGATTTGATAAACTAAACAGAAAAACTTCGGGCGGAGCTAGGTCGTATATGTGTGTGTATGATAATAATCTAGAAGTGTGCACGTAATACAGGACACGTGAAAATGTAAACAGATACACACACTTCCTCCCGGTTATACATACGCTACCTGTGAAGTCCAGTAGAATGTCTCCCAAATGTGCGGAGAGCATTAATGGAGGTGAGTGTACCACAATTATTCATATTTAGGTTCAGTATTTTCTGAAGATGCAAGACGAAAATTTTTAAGAAAATCACCCAACCCAACAAAATCTTAATACGCAAATGTTTGTAAAAGTTAAAGTTGTTTAATAATGATCTTGTAATTTGTGTTCGAGTCGACAATGCAGTTTTTAAATGGAGTTGTTCATCGTGAACGAGTGCTAGACGGTCTGGCAATATGCCAAAACATATACGACCAGTTGGAATAGGTCCACATAAAAAAAGAAGAAATATGATCATCAACTTCTTTTCTTTTCTTTGTGGGGTTCATTTAGTGGCTGATAAAGACAATCTTTACTGTATTTTCTGAGTATGTTGCAGGAAGTGACGTGCAAGGCTGGTATAATAGGTACGACTCTGAAGTTGCCTGAAAAGGGGACGTGAAGGGATGAGTTAAATTAACTAGTAATTTCAGTTTCAGTTACACATTTAAGTTCAGGGACAAAGATGAAGACAGCCCGTAATATTCCACAGGGTTAACTTCAGTTTTCTTACATAGTAACATAGTTCGTTTTCACCTGATGATCTGACTTGGGGCGCAAATGACCTAGATGTCGACGGGCCCTTACGGCCTATTCAGTCACTCACTGCACGTCATTCTGTCTCGTGCTGTACTTGAACAATGATCTCCAAACACTTCACTGAGGGCCTCTGATTCTTTCATCAAGCCAAGGGTCCCAGGTCGTTGTGGCATGGGCCCCAGCACCCTAGGGCCCACATCCTTCATTCCACTCTCCCTTCTTACCTCCTCATTTCCTGCTTTCCCCTTCAGTCTCATCTCCAGTATCTTCTTTTCCATTTTCCGCTGGCAGACCTCTCCATTTGCTTGTAAATGCGTGACTGCCATTAGAGGAGCAGTTCAACTTAGTCCGCTGAACAGGTACAAGTTCAAGGACGCATCTAAACAGCTTATGTTACCTAATGGAATATCCACCGTGTTTCTAAAATGGAAACAACTTACAACTTTGTGTTAACAGAAGTATATTTATCTTTTCTCGGTGATCCTAAGGGCTAATGCCCAATATATTACTATACCTTTTGTTGTGCTAAGCTTCAGCTCGCAATATTTGAATACTTCCATTGCATTGTCATATAACTTTACAACTCTAAAAAATCTAATGTGTTACACTCACATGACTTTCTCTACTCTTGTACTAACCATTCTTACAAACTCTTATTCCTATATTTTCTTCGTGTTAGTTAACATAAATATTTACAGAAATTACATTTCATTTGTAATAAAAATATATTAAACGTATGACATTGTAATCAAAATTATTACTGCCTTTTTTGAGAAAATAAAAATTTTCGAAAAAATTGTTCCACATAAGAAGCAGTTTATGGAGAAGGAATTTTCTTCAAGATCTTCGCGTCACATGCTTCAGAGATATTAAACTTAAATACCTGCTTTGGTTTTCAACACACACCTCAGGGACCTCGAAACATATATTTGTGGTAACATCACGACATTGAATTTTTGTTTCAGAAGGTCGTGAAAGGCGCATAACTAGCCGGGGGGGTGCTGACCACGTCCCATTCTTTAGTACTGCACCCCAGTCTTGACGCCCGTATTGGGCTCATCTGGGAGACGTAGCGGCCGGGACCTATTCCGCTGGAGCTTTACTTTTTATACAATACTTCCTTGCAAGTTCTAAGAATGTATTTCTAGACACGTTAATGTTAAAGTGAAGAAGCAAACGCAAGCTGTAGTTCTGTTTCTGAAACTGGTGTGCACTTTATTTTATAGCAGAGAGTGACGTAATAGAACTGGGGTTGTGGTCCATTTGAAACGTGACATATTGCCCATAAAGTAAAGCGAACTTGCCTTTTCGTTCTGGTAGACTTGTAAACCTGCTGGTACCTCTTAGTTAATAGCCCACATAGATAGATAGGCTGGCAGGCTGGCTGGCTGGCTGGCTGGCTGGCTGGCTGGCTGTCTGTCTGTCTCTCTGTCTGGCTGGCTGGCTGGCACTCCTCAACTAGCAACAAAAGTTTCTTTATTAGAAAATATACGCAGCAGATTTCCGTGTATGTATATGTGTGAGTATGTATGTGTGTATGTGTATGTATGTATGTGTGTGTGTGTGTGTGTGTGTGTGTGTGTGTGTGTGTGTGTGTGTGTGTGTGTGTGTGTGTGTGTGTGTGTGTGCAGATCGTGGTGCAGTACTATATCAAGTACTCTGGCTGGTGACTATATCACATGACGTACGTGGGAGATGGTGATTATTGTACGGGAACTGTATGGGCTTCATAATCCATAAAGCTTCTTTGCTTTACTCCCCTTTTACTTAATTCCACTTCACTGATTCCCTTGTGTTCCATCAGCACGGCGATATTTCCATTTGTGCTACTTATACCTGCATACTACCCTCTGTCCGTCTGTCTATGTGTCTGTCTGTCTATGTGTCTGTCTGTCTGTCTGACTCTCTGTCTATGTGTCTGTCTGTCTGTCTCTATGTCTGTCTGTCTGTCTGTCTGCCTGTCTGTCTCTCTGTCTATGTGTCTGTCTGTGTGCCTGTATGTCTGTCTGACTCTCTGTCTATGTGTCTGTCTGTCTGTCTGACTCTCTGTCTATGTGTCTGTCTGTCTGTCAGGGTGTGTCTGTCTCTCTGTCTATGTGTCTGTCTGTCTCTCTGTCTGCCTGTCTGTCTCTCTGTCTATGTGTCTGTCTGTGTGTCTGTATGTCTGTCTGACTCTCTGTCTATGTGTCTGTCTGTCTGTATGTCTGTCTGACTGTCCGTCTGTCTGTGTGACTGTCTGGGTGTGTCTATGTGTCTGCCTGTATGTCTGTCTGTCTGTCTGGGTGTGTCTGTCTGTCTGGGTGTGTCTGTCTGTCTGACTCTCTGTCTATGTGTCTGTCTGTCTATGTGTCTGTCTGTCTGACTCTCTGTCTATGTGTCTGTCTGTCTATGTGTCTATCTGTCTATGTGTCTGTCTGTCTATGTGTCTGTCTGTCTGTCTGACTCTCTGTCTATGTGTCTGTCTGTCTGTCTCTATGTCTGTCTGTCTGTCTGTCTGCCTGTCTGTCTCTCTGTCTATGTGTCTGTCTGTGTGCCTGTATGTCTGTCTGACTCTCTGTCTATGTGTCTGTCTGTCTGTCTGACTCTCTGTCTATGTGTCTGTCTGTCTGTCAGGGTGTGTCTGTCTCTCTGTCTATGTGTCTGTCTGTCTCTCTGTCTGCCTGTCTGTCTCTCTGTCTATGTGTCTGTCTGTGTGTCTGTATGTCTGTCTGACTCTCTGTCTATGTGTCTGTCTGTCTGTATGTCTGTCTGACTGTCCGTCTGTCTGTGTGACTGTCTGGGTGTGTCTATGTGTCTGCCTGTATGTCTGTCTGTCTGTCTGGGTGTGTCTGTCTGTCTGGGTGTGTCTGTCTGTCTGACTCTCTGTCTATGTGTCTGTCTGTCTATGTGTCTGTCTGTCTGACTCTCTGTCTATGTGTCTGTCTGTCTATGTGTCTATCTGTCTATGTGTCTGTCTGTCTATGTGTCTGTCTGTCTGTCTGACTCTCTGTCTATGTGTCTGTCTATGTGTCTATCTGTCTATGTGTCTGTCTGTCTATGTGTCTGTCTGTCTGTCTGACTCTCTGTCTATGTGTCTGTCTGTCTATGTGTCTGTCTGTCTGTCTGTCTGACTCTCTGTCTGTCTGTGTATGTGTCTATCTGTCTATGTGTCTATCTGTCTATGTGTCTGTCTGTCTATGTGTCTGTCTGTCTGACTCTCTGTCTATGTGTCTGTCTGTCTGTCTGTCTATGTGTCTGTCTGTCCGTCTGTATGTCTGTCTGTGTGCAATTCCTTTAGCAGGCGATTCACTCATTCCAAACACAAGGCACACTTAAATACTCTATTACCATTTATAACACCTATTTATGTGACTAGTGACCGATAGACTGCGCGAGTGTCACAATCTTACTTACAACGTTTTATGTAGTTTTAGTAATTTTAATCTAGTCCTCTGTGTAACGGCATTTTGCGAAGAAGCTATTGGCCTAATGGGAACATTCACGGAGGAGAGGCTCTCGCTGGTTTCACAGGGGAGAGCTTCGGCTCTCTTATTAGATCTCAAGTAGCACTACAATCCAGGAATGGAAATGTTAAATAGCTTTCAATCTAGGGAAGTGGGCCTATTTTATCCCAGTAGTACAAAACTTTCGGACAGCTCTCGTTGGCAAGCTTTAGTTGCGTTACATTTAGGAGAGACAAGACTATATATATTCACTAGTATTGGGAGCGGGCCAGCTTCAGGTATTAGCTAATGACATAAACCCTTTAATACAACTTAAATCTTTACATTCTTCGTTTATTTTAATATATGTAAATTATTCATTACAATTATTTATCCTATTTCTGTCATTTATTTATAAAATTATTAATCTTTCATCCTCGTTTTAGTATTGTCTTATATTTGGTTCGCATTTATATATTTGCTGGTGTTTAAAGTTAACATGAGTCGTATGTTTACAAACATAAGTAAGTTAGTTTAATGGATTTCACTTAGGTGGGTCAGAGATTGCACGAGATGATCAAGATAATGGTCCAGTTGTCCCCTGGGGCTCCAGCAGTCCACACACAACTCAGCACTCCCGGAGAGTAACAGAAAACCTAACATGGCTCAGTCTGGGTGAACCGTGCCCAAGGTCGCGGGTTCACACCTGGCTCAGAACAATCACTAACTTTACCAGCGCGTAACTCTGTCTACTTAAAAAGTTGCCATTTTTTGCTATCTAGTGTTTTACTCATACTAGATTCCACACTTACTGTTCAAGAAATCATTTTTCAAAAAATTCTTCATATGCTTAATAAAAATTAAGTTTAATGTTTTTACAAACAGTGAAATTACATACTTAGTGTTCGAAATATCGCGAAATGCGTTTAAGCTATGTAAATAGTTAAAAACAGATTAATTTACCTTGGAAAATATTTTAATATCAACAATTAATATTCAATGAAACATGCAAACATGCAGTTTTACGTACAACAGCTCTACCTAGCGGCCATATTAGGAGACATAGTGAGGTTATGTTTGCTATGTAACTGTCCTGTGGTGTGGGTTTATATTGGTTATGTTTCAAGTATATAAAATTAAAGCTGTTGTAGTTCATGTTGGTTCTTTGTGAGGGCGCCACTTGCTGGGGGGGAGCATATTAGGGTCTTTATAATTCTTCCTAAATTGTAACATATATAGTTACTTTAATACCTGTTTCTTTTCTTTACAGGTGAGAAACCACAATTCCTATTTCTACACGGTTCATGCTTGAAGTGGTAAGTCAAAATCAAAATAATATTGTTATTTTAACCTTAAAATTGTTCACTAGTGCAATTTAATAACTGCGTCCTACCTTCAAAAATAAAAAAAAAATTATTTTCATCATTATATCTCCAGCTGGCGCCGTCTTCCGGAAGCCAAACTCCATGCCTCTCTGTTTCTCCATTGTTGTGGGTTCAAGGCTGCCTGTACAGCATCCATCCAAGTTGTCATCGGACGTCCACTTTTCCTTGTTTCTTCTGTTACCCATTCCAGTACTTTCTTTGGCAGTCGTCGCTCTGATATTACCAACAGGTACTGCAGCCTTACACTTATGTACACATTCCCTTACCAAAGGGTAAGTTGGTGCAACGGCCTAGGTCCCCCTTAAACAGAACACTACAGAAATGCTAAAAAGTCAAATACAAAGAGTTGGAGAAATAATTATGTCAGCAGAGTTCATTGAAAATTTGGAATATGTTCTTTAATGATAAAAATCTGATGTGTTGCACTCACATGACTTTCTCTACTCTTGTACTAACCATTCTTACAAACTCTTATTCCTATATCTCCATGTTAGTCAAGATAAACATTCGTACAAATTATCTTACTCCTTATGTCCTTGTAGGTACAAGGGGAATATGGGAATACAGAAGGCTTTGTGCGACAGTCAAATCTTTTTGACCTTTGAGATTCCGTTCTCTTTGCACGATTAACATATACAAAAAATGAACAACGTTGTTGCATTTCGCTAAAGTTTTCCGAAACTCACACACATAACAAGGAATATCTCCGAAATGGTTCACCCTACAAGAAAATTCATTGAGACATAAATTGTGTATTTTAGCAAGATCTACCTTTTTTGTACAGTACAATTTGGTCTATCTCTAACGGTTTACCAGTTATGCAAAAGTCGTCCTGAGTAAATACGACTACAGGGGCTATCTGCCACAAAATTCAAGATATACATTTCATTTGTCATTAAAATATCTCAAACATATGACATTTTAATCAAAATCGTTACAGCCATTTTTAAGAAAATCAAAATTTTCGAAAAATCTTCCATGTAAAGGGTAGTGTAGGTTGGGGCTATTTTCTTCAAAATCTTCGTGTCGCATCCTTGAAAGACATTAAACTTAAATACCAAGTTTGGCTTTTAACCGACTTTTCGTTTTTGAGTTATGCTGTATACAGACTGACAGACTGACACACACACACAGGCACACATACGGACCTTTTTCTAAAAATGCTTTTTTTGGATTCTGGGGGCCTCAAAACATGTATTTCCGGTGAAATCTCGACATCGAATTTTTGGGTGGTATACAATACTTCCCCTACTTACGAGTAGAGAAAGTAAAAATTAGTTTTATATCTATAAATGGCAGGAATATTTTGTTTCAATAATATATAATGCTCTTTTTCTCGGAATGTTTAAATATCTACAGGAAAACGACGCTCTGTTATTTCAGACGCCATAACGCATTAAAAATTCTTCTATTATTATTATTATTATTATTATTATTATTATTATTATTATTATTATTATTATTATTATTATTATTATTATTATTATTATTATTATTATTATTATTATTATTATTATTATTATTATTATTATTATTATTATTATTATTATTATTATTATTATTATTATTATTATTATTGAACGACTCGCGGATATTTTATGAAGGGTTATCAAAAGTCGACTGAACGTGTGTGTGTGTGTGTGTGTTTGAGTGTGTGTGTATGTGTGTGTGTGTGTGTGTTTGAGTGTGTGTGTATGTGTGTGTGTGTTTGAGTGTGTGTATGTGTGTATGTGTGTGTGTATGTGTGTGTGTGTCTTGTCCCCTTTATTAAAACTGTAATTTATGAGGACGGTGATTTACTCCCACAGCAGCAGATGACGTCACACACAGAGCCCCCCCCCCCCCCCCCCTCTCTCTATATATACAATATGCGAGAGTAATACATTCTTCACTTGTCAGTTCGCAAAGAGCTCGTTGATCCTTTTCCGGTACAAAATTAATGGTTTTCCTGCAGATAAACAAACGAACGCATGCTACGTTTGTTTCCATGTCGAAGTGTTGTCTTCTTAAAGCGCATGCGTCAATATCTGCAGCTCAAAGTCACGTTCGTACAGTTAAGTATGGAATATTGAATATCGAAATTTCATTGGAAATATGTTTTGAGACCTCCTGAATAAAAACGAAGGGTAATGTGTTGCACTCATATAACTTTCTCTACTCAGTCTCGTTTAAACTACTCTTTCCAACATTAATTCCTATATAATTTCTACAAATTCTCGTATTACTGATTTTCTCGTAGGTACAAGGGGAATATTTCTTCTTTACCCTCCCCTTATGTAGCACTTACAACCCCTGGAACTTGACACAGTGTTATTTATATAGCTTATTTGAGAAAAATAACAAATATAGTGAAGCGTTGCAGAAAAATACAAACAAAATAAATGTGCTAACGTGTAAACAGCAAAATTTAATAATAGAGTTTTTCAAAATCTTCCGCTTTTGTTAACTGATGCACAAAAACAACATAACTTGCACCATAATATGACTTTAAATTAGATGTAACATCTCTGATTCGTTAAGAATGATTCCTACATCTCAATTAATGTGGTTCAACTAGATTAGGTTAGTAAATATTCACTGTAAAGACAGTGGATCGTGTTACCCTGAAGATGCCAAGTGTAGTACTTGGTGAAAGTTGGTGTCTACAATGCCTTCTAGACCACGGCCTACAGGCCCGGAAGAAACAAACATATCTAATAGATATAATATGAGTTTAAATGTGATATAAGACGTTTTCACGGCGTGATTTGTTGGTTCCCCTTTCATTAGTCCATTTATGAGAGGCAGGTGCACAGTAAATGTGTATACGAACGTGATATGGGGGGGGGGGGCAGCTGAAACCACCGCGACGCCCACATGGATATATTGCGGGCTATCAGCCCCTAGGGGGAAGGGACGAAATGAGTACGTAGGGTTGTGAGAGAGGAGCCAGCGAAGCCCAGAGACGCACAGAAGTCCACAATGGTTAAGTATATTGAGGAGGTTGAAGGGAGATAACGATACTTACTCGTCAACGCCTGCAGGTTAGAGTGCAACGATAGTTGGGCACCGCTGGTGTTATGACATTATTCAAATATGGGTTTTTTGTTCTGAAATTCAAGTATCTTTTACTAGAATTCTATGGGAATTGAGCTTTCAATGTTGGTAAGTTAGCTAGGGTGTTACCGGCATGCCATGCGAGGAAGCCGGTGAAGCCAAAGTTGACGTACTCTGGGATTGTAATTCCCTAGACACCTAACCACGGCGCTCCGATGGAGTGGCAATAGTTCTAAATTTTCGCGGCCTGGCGCCTAATTTATCCTTCTCACCTACGGAAGAGACGAAGCCTCGTGTGGCGGTATACAGGATAGATTATCCTCTGTACTGCACCCGCTGCAGACGCAGGGGATGTGACTGCGGCCATGACCCAGATCGCGTAGGACGGGGATTGCGAGAACATAAAGTGATGGAGTTTTAAGGGGATAGGGATTCTGGACCTCAGCATGCGATACAACGAGACTGTTGCCTGTTGCATTAGGTTTCGGATGTTCTCCCCGAAAGTCAGACCCTTATGGAGGTTCACACTTAGGTAAGTTAGGGTATTGGTCCATTCTATCCTTCCCCTGATAAATATGTCGATGTGAAGAAGTATGGGGGAAAGCGGCGTTAGTGAAGAGAATGGCGCGGGTTAATGCACGATCACCAGCGCCTGCACCAGGCGGGAGTGTCTCTGGATGGGGCTCAAGGTTCTACGTCATCAGCATATTGGGAGCGTGGGGCACAGAACAGAACCTTCAGGGACTCGCCTCTGATTGTTGTTCGTGTAGTTGCAACACAAAGCAGTTCTCAGGCATGAGTGTAGATGGTGTTGGATGAGCTTATGCAGGATACTCGCATCCCAGGTCGTGGACAATGTCTTCTCCACGTCTAGAGTAAACTGCTTCAGTCCTCAGGAAACTCAAACTGATGGGGAGGGATCGCTTGAATGTCTCCCAGTGGGGAAGACAAGTGAGCAAAGGAAGTGGTAGTTGGTCGGAAGTATTGCGTGTTACCATGGTTTCAATATGCAGGTCACCCGGGCCTTCCTCCACTCACGTATGTGACCTTTGTGAGGGAATGTGGCGGAGCATGGCCCCGGTGTGCGCCTTGCATCGAGGACGTCGAGGAATTTTATGCATTATGTGTGTCATACTTAACAGGCGCGGCTCCTCAGGGTAGGCAGGGTAGGCATTGCCTACCCTATCGTAATACATCAACAAATAATGTTTAACTATGATTCTGCATTTTATCATTTGAACCGTCATTTTCCCCTAAATTGCAGTTTAAGAAAAAGTTTTCTCGGTTATAATGACCAGCGCATAGTCAAATCCTTTAATCTCAATTCCGATTCATCAAAACTGCGCTGCGTGTTTGAAACGCGCGGCAGAAATGATACGCAAGGAACCTGGGTAGTGGAGAGCAGGTTAGCTTAACCTCTGCCTGCCCGGCCCCATTTCCTCAGTACGAGGCCCTTGAATAGGGATAAGGAAACATTCGGTCTGTATATGCACTCCGAGCATGCGTAGACGCGTCTGCCAGCAGTCCGAACACTTGCCTGCCCAAATCCGAATTTATGCGACATTTTCCGAACAGCCATACTCCACGAATGAAGATCTCAGAGATCTGAATCTGTCGTTATCTCTGTGTAATACCAGTATGACCGACTTAATTAGTGAACTATTACAAATTTCGCTTTCGGGGCGCACTGACAATGAAAAGAGGAGTGTTTTAGCTGTTTAACACAAAGCTGTAGTCAGACAAATTTTCAATTTGTTAATCTATTTTAGTCATGGGCGTCGCGAAACGGGGCAAGGGGGGCCACGGCCCCCCCTTGGAAGTCGGTGAACTTAATGTGCAGTCAGTTAGTGACTATTAAACTATTATTTTAATTTTGATGTAAAGAACAATTTTTGTTTAGCACAAATTAATACGGTTATCTGCAACAAATACTATAAATTTTGACAGTAAAATAATGATTTAATATAATATGATGGCAAATTTCCAACATGTGCCCCCCCCCTGGAAAAAAGTCTGCCGACACTCGTGATTTTAGTTTTGGGGGTAATTCGTCCGTAAGTCACGCTCATTCACTCTGCACTTATTAAACAACCAAACAATATATTGTGTGGGTTATCCGCAATGACTTCGCCCCCTATATTTCGGATAAACGGGGTTTATTGTTGTTATTATTATTATTATTATTATTATTATTATTATTATTATTATTATTATTATTATTATTATTATTATTATTATTATTATTATTATTATTATTATTATTATTATTATTATTATTATTATTATTATTATTATTATTATTAATATTATTATTATTCTTGTTGTTACTTTTACACTTTGCCTACCCTAAAATTTTGACTGCGAGCCGCCACTGATACGTAAACTCATATTATAGCCATTATGGGGAACGTCATGTCCCTTATCTGTATTAATTAATAAAATTGAAAACAACTTTGATAAATAGGGTTATTTCATTTTTACGGTTTTATATTTACTAAATGTCATATTTTTCTGCCCAAAACTAAACGTGTCGATCTAACATTTCTCAAAAATCCCTGAATCTAAAAAGCTTCTTGTGTCCGTGAATACGTAACCCAAAACTCACATGTTGGTTTGATACCAAACTTCCCATTTAAAGTCAATATACGGCACGAAGATTTTCTCCCGATCCAAAAACACGAAAACACGGATACTTTTGGTTAAATCACCAGGTGTTATATTGTGACAAACGAAATGTATATGTTGCATCTATGGGAATACTCTCCCAGATTCTCCTTTTACCGAATAAAGTTTTAAGATCAGTATAATATACAGTGAAATATTCCCTTTGTACCTACAGATAAGGAAACGTGTAAAAACTATTTCTACAAACGTGTATCACAATTGTACTTAAATACATGAACAAAAAACTTCAGTTTGTATATACAATTATAAACGATAGTGGGTAGAGAATGTCGTGTGAGAAGAGTCTTATCGATATGTTTAGTTTTGGCTTTAACGACACAACACACTAGATGATAGTGCCATCTACACGTACAGACCAGAACTATTTCAACTTGTTCTGCGTATAGATGGCAGCACAATGCTATTTACATATTGTATTTGAGAAAGCTAATAAACACAGTGAAGAACTGCAGAAAAATACAAAGAAAATAACTGTCCCGTTTTGTAAAAAAGTAAGATTATAGAAATGTAATAATCTAATATACCAAATTTGTTAGGTTTAATAAATTGATACTCGGAAATTTTTAAAGTTTAGAACTATTTGGTAATTACCTTGAACACAACCGATGAAGACTGTGAGTTACTGATGACGACGTCACTTTACTGGTACTTGGTATTGTTCATGTTGCACACATAGGTTCCTCAAGACCCACATATTTATCACATCAACAGGTCCATGCAATGACTATCTTCATTCCTTCCATTCCGCAATTCACTATCGTCTTCATTTTTTGTTTTATGCCCTTGCGTTCTGTTTTTATTTCGTCAATTCTGGATTTCATTTCTGCTACGCTAGCAAACAGCTAGCTTGTCGAGTTTTGTCCCCAAAATGACCTTAACATCCCACTACTGACACCATAATATAGCTGAAATACACAGATCTCTTCTACTGACCTTAAGTCTTCAATGCTTCGTAATATAACAACTCAACTAACTCTGGGATACAACTACTCAACACTCAACTCTTTCGGTATCCTTCACGAGGCGACCGTACACACACACACACACACACACACACACACACACACACACACACACATTTCCGTCGTTGCCTCGCCTCCTTATTTAGCGAGGACGAACTAACATGGACCAACATCGAACTTCATCTTTCCTGAAAACTTTACAAATACGTCGGCGAATAATCTCGAATACTCTTTTGTCCTGTCTCTCTGATTCTTATCGTGCGTTCACAAAAAGTGGCGTTAGGCAGATTGACCTTGAGCGTCTTCGGTACACGTGCTGCCACTGGTGTAAGACAACCCGGCCCCGTGCTTCGTTAGGTACCACAGTATGTAATATATATATATTACATGTAATCATTTCACACAGTTAAAGATGAACTAAAAAACCTTATTTTGTATATCGAATATTAAATGATAGAAGGTGGAGAATGTCTTATGAGTGTAACAGAAGTGTTATATCGATACATTTAGTTCTGGTGTTAAATCACACAACTAAAGCAATAGATCGTGCAGCCTGCCATCTACATATACAAACCACAACTATTTCAATTTGGTTAAACTATAGATGGTAGCACGTGTTATTTATATATTTTAGTACAGAAAATATTTTGTTTTGAAATTTTTCTGTATTTGTAGTTACATGAGAATAGTTTATACACCAAATTACATTAAAATTGGATAATTCGTTTATGATATATAACTTATTTTATGAGTTTAATTATGCTATTAAGGTATATGTTCAAAATTGGTTTATATTGGCAGAATTGGTACTCCAAAACATGGATAGCAATTGTATGAAGATATATTCAAATACGTCTGCTGATTATGCTGTACATACTTTTTAAACTTTATTATTTTTTAAAAGAAAATTTAATCTTATAGTTATTGATTTTTTTCTTACAGAAATGTTTTTGGAATTCATGTTAATGATAACATCAATATTGAATCATAGGATTGTTTAGTTGGTACTTGTGAATACTTTTGGAAATTTTCATTGAATTTCAAGTAAACCTGAGGTGCGACTTACTTTTGGAACATGCAGAAATGTAGTTTTGAGAAAAACAGACTTTTATATAGGAACATGCTGTGTTAAGGGTAGAGCACTGGGGCGTAATGACCACATGGAAGGGGGGGGGGGGGGGGGAGGAAAAATGTTAGCACAGGACTTCCAAGAACATTTTAAAGTAAATAAACTATTTTCGACTTTTTGACCAAAGTTTCACTTCCAGTATTCCTTACTGAGGGTGGTGCCTAGAATGTTTGTCACAGTATGCTTGGTTTATCCATTTGATTATGTTTAACCAAACGTTAGGAAATATTCACGTCATTGTCTCCAGTGACGTCATCATTTCATTTCTTGTAGTGTTGTAATTTTTAGGTACGTTGTCAGAATTAACCTGCTATAGCACATTTAAACTCTCGTTGGCACTTGCACACTCTGGGCGTGCGACCTGACAGTCGCCCCGTGTGGTGCAATTGCACCGGTCACTCACGGGCCAGGCGTAGTGTCTCAGACTCCCACACCATTACCGTCCGCACAGTCTCCACAACAGCGCCGCTCTGCGGAAACACTTGCAACTCTCACCAACAGCATGCGAGGCAGCCCTTGTACCTACTCGTGCTCTCGATGACGTCCACCACACCAGCCACAACCTGCAACACTCACTTCATCTAAATAGTGTGAATGTAATACCTTGTATTTCTATTTCAAACATAATATAGGAAACTGTATGCTGAAGGGCGAGTAGAGAAGGTTGTTATGTCTTACGTAAAGGAAAACCGAGTAGAAAACATGTGAAAGTAATATATTGTTTAGTAAATGGTTACCATAAAAACTCTCTCCATAAAAAATTCATATACGTGTGGACTTCCGTGGTGATAGGGTAGGTCAAGTGACCGCTTCCGTAGCGCAGTCGGTAGCGTGCTTGCCTCTGGCGCGGAGGACCCGGGTTCGATCCCCGGTACCAGCCTGGGGATTTTATCCCCCCTGGGAGGTCTGGCACGGGGTGCACTCAGCCTCGTTAGGTCCCGGGGGGACCAATTGAGGAGCTACTTGATAGCGAAGTAGCGGCCCCAGGTCTTGAAGACCGCATAACTGGCCGGGGGGGCTCGGGGCGCTGACCACGTCTCACCCTCCAGTACTGCACCTCACCAATGACGCCCATAGTGGGCAGAGGTGGGGGACGCAGCGGCTGGGCGGTAGGCCTTGGCCCTTCATGGACTGTTGCGCCGGGGTTTTGTTTAGTTAGGGTAGGTCAAGTGGTTCTCAAGACTGACATTAAATATATACGTACAAACATTCATTTTGTAGATGATATGACTTGTTAGTAGAAGACTGAGTAGTGAAAGAGATGTGAATGTGTTACCTAAATGCGGGTGGAGAAAGCAGTGTGAATGTACTACAATTTCCATTTCAAACATACAGAAAACTGTATGTGTTATTTCAAAAGCGAGGATAACATTTTTCTTTTATTTTTTGTAAAATCATATATTTTATGGAAAATTGTTTATAGAAGACTGAGTGGAGAAAGTGTTAAGTAAAAAGAAAAAGTAAAAGTGTAAAAGTGAATGTAATACGTAGGATTTCTATTTCAAACGTTCGGAGAATTCTATAAGTTTTGTATAAAATTGTATTGTATTTTGTATAAAATAACTGTTTTTTTTATAAAATCGTGTTTTTTTTTTCAGGAAAGACACTAATGTATCTATTTAAACCTAAGAAGCAAAACCTTATCTGAATACAAAATTTGATCAAAATCTATAGAACGTTTCCGAGATACACAAAATATATGCAGAATTGCTCGTGTAAAAGGGAATAAAAATGTTACGTGTGTGCAAAATCCTGTTTTTTTTTTTTTTTTTTTTTTTCAGCAAAGACATCTATATAGATAAACCTAAAAAGCAAATAAATATTTCACTTCCGTTCTCTTTGCACGGTTAACGTGTAAACAATGAACAACGATGTTCCATTTGACAAAAATATATTCTCCAAAACTTACATCAATAACGAAGAATATCTCCGAAATGGTGTACTGGACAAAAAATCTGATGTGTTGCACTCACATGATTTTCTCTACTCTTGTACTAACCATTCTTACAAACTCTTATTCCTATATCTTCTTCATGTTAGTTAAAATAAACATTTGTACGAATTATCTTATTGCTTATTTCCTTGTAGGTACAAGGGGAATATTAGAATACAGTAGGCTTTGTGCGATAGTCAAATGTTTGAGATTCTGTTGTCTTTGTACACTTAACATATAAAAAAATGAACAACGATGATCCATTTCACGAAAGTTCTAAGTTTTCCGAAACTCACACACATAACAAGGAATATCTCCGAAATGGTTCACCCTACAAGAAAATTTATTGAGACATAAATTGTGTATTTTAGCAAGATCTACATTTTTTGTATAGTATAATTTGGTCTATCTCTAACGGTTTACCAGTTATGCAAAAGTCGTCCAGAGTAAATACGACTACAGGGGCTATAGCCACAAAATTCAAGATATACATTTCATTTGTCATAAAAAATATCTCAAACATATGACATTTTAATCAAAATCGTTAGAGCCATTTTCAAGAAAATCAAAATTTTCGAAATATTTTCCATGTAAAGGGTAGTTTAGGGTGGGGCTATTTTCTTCAAAATGTTCGTGTCACATCCTTGAACTGACATTAAACTTAAATACCAACTTTGGTTTTTAACCGACTTTTCGTTTTTGAGCTATGCTGTCCACAGACTGACAGACTGACAGACACACAGACACACACACGGACCTTTTTCTAAAAATGCTTTTTTTGGATTCAGGGGGCCTCAAAACATGTATTTCCGGTGAAATCTCGACTTCAAATTTTTGGGTGGAATACAATACTTCCCCTACTTACCAGTAGAGAAAGTAAAAATATATTGAGACATAAATTGTGCGTTTTAGCGAGATATACATTTTTGTACAGTAAGATTTGGTCTCTCTCTCACGGTTTACCGCTTATGCAAAAGTGATGCAGAGTAAATAGGATTACATAGGCTATAGATAGAAAATGCAAAATATACGTTTCATTTGTCATAAAAATATCTGAAATATATAGCATTTTAATAAAAATCGTTGCAGCCATTTTCAAAAGAATAAAAATTTTCATGTAAAGAGTAGTTTAAGGTGGTGCAATTTTCTTCAACATCTTCATGTCGCATCTTGAAAGATAGTAAACTTAAACACCAACTTTGGGTTTTAAACGACTTTTCGTTTTTAAGTTATACTGTCCACAAAGACACGGACATAGACACACACTCAACCTTTTTCTAAAAATGTTTTTTTTTTTCCTTTTGACTCAAGGGACCTCAAAACATATTTCCAGTAAAGTCTCGACTTCGAATGTTTGCTCGGAATACAATCCTCCCTCTACTTTACTATATTCTGTAGTAGAGAAAGTAAAAATGTTATTTTTTGTGTAAAACCTTGTTTTTCCAAGAAAGACACCAGTGTTGATAACCTTAAAAAGCAAAACCTTATATGTACACAACATGTGATGCAAATCGTTGGAGCCATTTCCAAGATACGCGGAAAATAGACACATTTAGATAGATTAGATCTAGTGCGCATGTGCAAACGCGCACCACTCTGGACAAGTTTGATGTAAGTAAATGAATACTAGGTGCAGACTCCTCCATGTGGAATGAATCCACGTGGTACATGGCTGCCTCAATGGCTATACGCTACTGATGCCATCTACATATACAAACTACAACTGTCTCAATACGCTGGACCATAGATGGCAGCACATAAATATTTGTCTTTCGTTTGAGAAAAGTAACTAATATACTCAAGTGGTACAGAAAATTATTAATAAAAGCTACTAGGATGATATATATAACAATATTTTAAACATTTAATAATCCTATTTATCAAAGTTTTTCGTGTCGTATTAATTTATACACAAAAGCAACATGACTTTTGTCTTGATGACTGTAATATGAATTTAAATACGATGGAAAACCAGTGCATTACTTCGCGGATCACGTGGAAATCTTCTATGACTGTGCTACGCAGGTAAACCCCAACCTTTACGATAGGGTGAGTCCGATCGTGCCTCACAAAGAGACACGCGTCAAGTAGGAGTCGTGGATGTTCCGGGTCCCTTCCCTTCAACATGCGCATCACTCGGGTGTATCTCCACGATACAGCAGGCAGGGTCTTGAAGGGAAGGTGAGGAGCATGACTGGGGTTAGTCCGTCAGGTCCCCGGGTCACTCTCCACGATACAGCAGGCATGGCCTTGAAGGGAAGGTGAGGGAGCATGACGGGGTTAGTCCGTCAGGTCCCCGGGTCTCTCTCCACGATACAGCAGGCATGGCCTTGAAGGGAAGGTGAGGGAGCATGACGGGGTTAGTTCGTCAGGTCCCCTGGGTCTCTCTCCACAATACAGCAGGCATGGCCTTGAAGGGAAGGTGAGGGAGCATGACGGGGTTAGGTCGTCAGGTCCCCTGGGTCTCTCTCCACAATACAGCAGGCATGGCCTTGAAGGGATGGTGAGGTGCATGACTGGGGTTAGTCCGTCAGGTCCCCTGGGTCTCTCTCCACAATACAGCAGGCAGGGTCTTGAAGGGAAGGTGAGCGAGCATGATGGGTGTTAGTCTGTCACGTCCCCCGAGTCTCTCTCCACGATACAGCAGGCAGGGCCTTGAAGGGAAGGTGAGGGAGCATGACGGGGGTTAGTTCGTCAGGTCCCCGGGTCTCTCTCCACGATACAGCAGGCAGGGCCTTGAAGGGAAGGTGAGGGAGGATGACGGGGTTAGTCCGTCAGGTCCCCCGAGTCTCTCTCCACGATACAGCAGGCAGGGCCTTGAAGGGAAGGTGTGGGAGCATGACGGGGGTTAGTTCGTCAGGTCCCCGGGTCTCTCTACACGATACAGCAGGCAGAGCCTTGAAGGGAAGGTGAGGGAGCTTGACGTGGGTTAGTTCGTCAGGCCCCCGGGTCTCTCTCCACGATACAGCAGGCAGGGCCTTGAAGGGAAGGTGAGGGAGCATGACGGGGGTTAGTTCGTCAGGTCCCCCTGTCTCTCTCCACTATACAGCAGGAAGGGCCTTGAAGGGAAGGTGAGGGAGCATGACGGGGGATAGTTCGTCAGGTCCCCCGGTTCTCTCTCCACGATACAGCAGGCAGGATCTTGAAGGGAAGGTGATCGAGCATGACGGGGGTTAGTTCATCAGGTCCCCGGGTCTCCCTCCACGATACAGCAGGCAGGGTCTTGAAGGGAAGGTGACGGAGCATGACGGGGGTTAGTTCGTCAGGTCCCCGGGTCTCTCTCCACGATACAGCAGGCAGGATCTTGAAGAGAAGGTGATCGAGCATGAAGGGGGTTAGTTCATCAGGTCCCCGGGTCTCTCTCCACGATACAGCAGGCAGGGCCTTGAAGGGAAGGTGACGGAGCATGACGGGGGTTAGTTCGTGAGGTCCCCCTGGTCTCTCTCCACGATACAGCAGGCAGGGCCTTGAAGGGAAGTTGAGGGAGCATGACGGTGTTAGTCCGTCAGGTCCCCCGAGTCTCTCTCCACGATACAACAGGCAGGGCCTTGAAGGGAAGGTGAGGGAGTATGACTGGTGTTAGTCCGTCAGGTCCCCCGAATCTCTCTCCACGATACAGCAGGCAGGGCCTTGAAGGGAAGGTGAGGGAGCATGACGGGGGTTAGTTCGTCAGGTCCCCCGGGTCTCTCTCCACGATACAGCAGGCAGGGTCTTGAAAGGAAGTTGAGGGAGCATGGCGGGGGTTAGTTCGTCAGTTCCCCGGGTCTCTCTTCACGATACAGCAGGCAGGGTCTTGAAGGGAAGGTGAGGGAGCATGACGGGGTTAGTTCGTCAGGTCCCCCGAGTCTCTCTCCACGATACAGCAGGCAGGGCCTTGAAGGGAAGGTGAGGGAGCATGGCGGGGGTTAGTTCGTCAGTTCCCCGGGTATCTCTCCACGATACAGCAGGCAGGGTCTTGAAGGGAAGGTGAGGGAGCATGACGGGGTTAGTCCGTCAGGTCCCCCGAGTCTCTCTCCACGATACAGCAGGCAGGGCCTTGAAGGGAAGGTGAGGGAGCATGACGGGGTTAGTCCGTCAGGTCCCCTGAGTCTCTCTCCACGATACAGCAGGCAGGGTCTTGAAGGGAAGGTGAGCGAGCATGATGGGTGTTAGTCTGTCACGTCCCCCGAGTCTCTCTTCACGATACAGCAGGCAGGGCCTTGAAGGGAAGGTGAGGGAGCATGACGGGGGTTAGTTCGTCAGGTCCCCGGGTCTCTCTCCACGATACAGCAGGCAGGGCCTTGAAGGGAAGGTGAGGGAGGATGACGGGGTTAGTCCGTCAGGTCCCCCGAGTCTCTCTCCACGATACAGCAGGCAGGGCCTTGAAGGGAAGGTGAGGGAGCATGACGGGGGTTAGTTCGTCAGGTCCCCCGGGTCTCTCTCCACGATACAGCAGGCAGGGCCTTGAAGGGAAGGTGAGGGAGCATGACGGGGGTTAGTTCGTCAGGTCCCCGGGTCTCTCTCCACGATACAGCAGGCAGGGCCTTGAAGGGAAGGTGTGGGAGGATGACGGGGTTAGTCCGTCAGGTCCCCCGAGTCTCTCTCCACGATACAGCAGGCAGGGCCTTGAAGGGAAGGTGTGGGAGCATGACGGGGGTTAGTTCGTCAGGTCCCCGGGTCTCTCTCCACGATACAGCAGGCAGAGCCTTGAAGGGAAGGTGAGGGAGCTTGATGTGGGTTAGTTCGTCAGGCCCCCGGGTCTCTCTCCACGATACAGCAGGCAGGGCCTTGAAGGGAAGGTGAGGGAGCATGACGGGGGTTAGTTCGTCAGGTCCCCCTGTCTCTCTCCACTATACAGCAGGAAGGGCGTTGAAGGGAAGGTGAGGGAGCATGACGGGGGATAGTTCGTCAGGTCCCCCGGTTCTCTCTCCACGATACAGCAGGCAGGATCTTGAAGGGAAGGTGATCGAGCATGACGGGGGTTAGTTCATCAGGTCCCCGGGTCTCCCTCCACGATACAGCAGGCAGGGTCTTGAAGGGAAGGTGACGGAGCATGACGGGGGTTAGTTCGTCAGGTCCCCGGGTCTCTCTCCACGATACAGCAGGCAGGATCTTGAAGGGAAGGTGATCGAGCATGAAGGGGGTTAGTTCATCAGGTCCCCGGGTCTCTCTCCACGATACAGCAGGCAGGGCCTTGAAGGGAAGGTGACGGAGCATGACGGGGGTTAGTTCGTGAGGTCCCCCTGGTCTCTCTCCACGATACAGCAGGCAGGGCCTTGAAGGGATGTTGAGGGAGCATGACGGTGTTAGTCCGTCAGGTCCCCCGAGTCTCTCTCCACGATACAACAGGCAGGGCCTTGAAGGGAAGGTGAGGGAGTATGACTGGTGTTAGTCCGTCAGGTCCCCCGAATCTCTCTCCACGATACAGCAGGCAGGGCCTTGAAGGGAAGGTGAGGGAGCATGACGGGGGTTAGTTCGTCAGGTCCCCCGGGTCTCTCTCCACGATACAGCAGGCAGGGTCTCGAAAGGAAGTTGAGGGAGCATGGCGGGGGTTAGTTCGTCAGTTCCCCGGGTCTCTCTCCACGATACAGCAGGCAGGGTCTTGAAGGGAAGGTGAGGGAGCATGACGGGGTTAGTCCGTCAGGTCCCCCGAGTCTCTCTCCACGATACAGCAGGCAGGGCCTTGAAGGGAAGGTGAGGGAGCATGGCGGGGGTTAGTTCGTCAGTTCCCCGGGTCTCTCTCCACGATACAGCAGGCAGGGTCTTGAAGGGAAGGTGAGGGAGCATGACGGGGTTAGTCCGTCAGGTCCCCCGAGTCTCTCTCCACGATACAGCAGGCAGGGCCTTGAAGGGAAGGTGAGGGAGCATGACGGGGTTAGTCCGTCAGGTCCCCTGAGTCTCTCTCCACGATACAGCAGGCAGGGTCTTGAAGGGAAGGTGAGCGAGCATGATGGGTGTTAGTCTGTCACGTCCCCCGAGTCTCTCTTCACGATACAGCAGGCAGGGCCTTGAAGGGAAGGTGAGGGAGCATGACGGGGGTTAGTTCGTCAGGTCCCCGGGTCTCTCTCCACGATACAGCAGGCAGGGCCTTGAAGGGAAGGTGAGGGAGGATGACGGGGTTAGTCCGTCAGGTCCCCCGAGTCTCTCTCCACGATACAGCAGGCAGGGCCTTGAAGGGAAGGTGAGGGAGCATGACGGGGGTTAGTTCGTCAGGTCCCCGGGTCTCTCTCCACGATACAGCAGGCAGAGCCTTGAAGGGAAGGTGAGGGAGCTTGACGTGGGTTAGTTCGTCAGGCCCCCGGGTCTCTCTCCACGATACAGCAGGCAGGGCCTTGAAGGGAAGGTGAGGGAGCATGACGGGGGTTAGTTCGTCAGGTCCCCCTGTCTCTCTCCACTATACAGCAGGCAGGGCCTTGAAGGGAAGGTGAGGGAGCTTGACGTGGGTTAGTTCGTCAGGTCCCCCGGGTCTCTCTCCACGATACAGCAGGCAGGATCTTGAAGGGAAGGTGAGGGAGCATGACGGGGGTTAGTTCATCAGGTCCCCGGGTCTCTCTCCACGATACAGCAGGCAGGGCCTTGAAGGGAATGTGACGGAGCATGACGGGGGTTAGTTCGTCAGGTCCCCCGGATCTCTCTCCACGATACAGCAGGCAGGATCTTGAAGGGAAGGTGAGGGAGCATGACGGGGGTTAGTTCATCAGGTGCCCGGGTCTCTCTCCACGATACAGCAGGAAGGGCCTTGAAGGGAAGGTGAGGGAGCATGACGGGGGATAGTTCGTCAGGTCCCCCGGTCTCTCTCCACGATACAGCAGGCAGGGCCTTGAAGGGAAGGTGAGGGAGCTTGACGTGGGTTAGTTCGTCAGGTCCCCCGGGTCTCTCTCCACGATACAGCAGGCAGGATCTTGAAGGGAAGGTGAGGGAGCATGACGGGGGTTAGTTCATCAGGTCCCCGGGTCTCTCTCCACGATACAGCAGGCAGGGCCTTGAAGGGAATGTGACGGAGCATGACGGGGGTTAGTTCGTCAGGTCCCCCGGATCTCTCTCCACGATACAGCAGGCAGGATCTTGAAGGGAAGGTGAGGGAGCATGACGGGGGTTAGTTCATCAGGTGCCCGGGTCTCTCTCCACGATACAGCAGGAAGGGCCTTGAAGGGAAGGTGAGGGAGCATGACGGGGGTTAGTTCATCAGGTCCCCGGGTCTCTCTCCACGATACAGCAGGCAGGGTCTTGAAGGGAAGGTGACGGAGCATGACGGGGGTTAGTTCGTCAGGTCCCCGGGTCCCTCTCCACGATACAGCAGGCAGGATCTTGAAGGGAAGGTGATCGAGCATGACGGGGGTTAGTTCATCAGGTCCCCGGGTCTCTCTCCACGATACAGCAGCAGGGTCTTGAAGGGAAGGTGAGGGAGCTTGACGGGGGTTAGTTCATCAGGTCCCCCGGGTCTCTCTCCACGATACAGCAGGCAGGGTCTTGAAGGGAAGGTGAGGGAGCTTGACGGGGGTTAGTTCGTCAGGTCCCCCGGGTCTCTCTCCACGATACAGCAGGCAGGGTCTTGAAGGGAAGGTGAGGGAGCATGACGGGGTTAGTTCGTGAGGTCCCCGGGTCTCTCTCCACGATACAGCAGGCAGGGCCTTGAAGGGAAGGTGACGGAGCATGACGGGGGTTAGTTCGTCAGGTCCCCGGGTCTCTCTCCACGATACAGCAGGCAGGATCTTGAAGGGAAGGTGATCGAGCATGACGGGGGTTAGTTCATCAGGTCCCCGGGTCTCTCTCCACGATACAGCAGGCAGGGTCTTGAAGGGAAGGTGACGGAGCATGACGGGGGTTAGTTCGTCAGGTCCCCGGGTCTCTCTCCACGATACAGCAGGCAGGATCTTGAAGGGAAGGTGAGGGAGCATGACGGGGTTAGTCCGTCAGGCCCTCGCCCTTCTTGGGGTTGTGACTCCGGAGTGCACTTTGGAGTTAACTAGGTCTAATGACGAAAACTGGATCTGTCTCGTGCAACTTCTTGTGGCGTGTTATATTTAATCACATTATATGATGATAATAATGATAATGATGATAATAATAATAATGATAATGATAATAATAATAATAATAATAATAATAATAATAATAATAATAATAATAATAATAATAATAATAATAATAATAATAATAATAATAATAATAATAATAATAATAATAATAATAATAATAATAATAATAATAATAATAATAATAATAATAATAATAATAATAATAATAATAATAATAATAATAATAATAATAATAATAATAGTAATAGTAATAATAATAATAATAATAATAATAATAATAATAATAATAATAATAATAATAATAATAATAATAATAATAATAATAATAATAATAATAATAATAATAATAATAATAATAATAATAATAATAATAATAATAATAATAATAATAATAATAATAATAATAATAGTAATAATAATAAAATATAAAGTATTATTATAATATAAAATATCATTACTATTATTATATATTACTATTATTTTTATTATTATTGTTATTGTTTATTATTATTATCATTATTATTATCATAATCATCATCACCATCATTCTTCTCTTTAGTAACTCTCTATAAGGAAGTGTGTAATGTGTTTCTCTTGTTTTTGTGAGTGTGACAGAAATGTTGTATCAATAAAATTAAACGACACTAGATGGTGGTGACATCCACATACACAAAGCACAACTATTTCAATTTGGTTAACCTATAGATGGCAACACAGTGATATTTGTGTATTTCTTTGAGAAAAGTAACAAATGTAGTTAAGCAGCACAGATAAATATAACTAAAATAATAGTGGTATTTTCTAAATAATAAAGTTTTGCTGTTTTGTTAATTTATACACCAAAACAAATATGATGTTGATATTAATGGGTGTAACTTGTGGTTAAATGTGACGTAATTTCACGTAATAAGTCCATAAGTATCACACTCCGCTACAACACCTGGAGGCAACCGCCATAAGGCTATCCTTGGGCGGGAGCGATCTGGTGCTTGTAATGGTATACGACCCGCCGGATGGTCACTTCTATGAAGCGGACATCACGGCACTCCTGAACCTACACCACAGGGTTTGCATTGCAGGCGACTTCAACGCAAAACACCCAAGCTGGCACAGCCGCACCCAGAACGTTAAGGGCCGGGGACTGTACCGTCTCATTAGCGGGAACCCCGCCCTTCACGCGCACGGGCCGAGAGGTCCAACCCACTACCCGGCACGCGGCGCCGCGGATGTCATCGATTTCATGGTCACCAAAAACATACCATTTCACTTGGACCTCTGTGATTAACGATCTGGATTCCGACCACAACCCTGTTGTGGTGGATGCAGACGTTAATCTTACTGCCCTGGGAGTGCCGGACTGGGTGGATGAAGTCGACTGGGATGCAGCCGTCCTAGCCCTTCAAAACTCTGTGGAAGCAAATCCTCGAATAGACTCGATAGAGGCTCTCGAGAAGGCAGCCACGGGGTTTTCTACCTCCGTCCTAAACGCGGTGCGTGCTCACACGCATCGCATTCCTACCGAAGTACCAAACCCGACATCTATCCCTGTCCCACTGAAACGCCTCATTCAAGCAAAGAATGCTGTCAGACGGCTATGGCAGAGATTCCGACATCCTAGGATAGGAGTGATACACCAGAGATTCAAATCCCTGGTGAGACGACTCCTAAGAAAACATAGGCAAGCTGCTTGGGAAAACACGCTGCGTCACGTAAACCTCCAGGAGAGGAAACCGTGGCGCATCGTCCGAGCCTTGAGGAAAGACAAATCTGCACACCAGCATCCAGTGCACAGCCCTCGGGGAAGACTTGTCTTTGAACCGAGGGAAAAAGCAGAGGCACTAGCAGACTATCTGGAAACTCAGTTCCAGCCTAGGGTAGATCCTCAGAACGATGACCACACTGACCTCGTGGAACAAGCGGTAGAAGACTTCTTAGAAGTCCGACCCGCGGGCCACGAGGAGTTCCACATCCCGGTGGCTACCCCTCGCGAGGTAACTAACACCATCCGGCACCTAAAACCTAGTAAAGCCCCTGGGCAGGACCGGGTAACAGCGGAAATACTCCAGCACCTACCCCATAGAGCCGTGATGCACTTGACCCGCATTTACAACGCATGCCTCAGCATGCGTCACTTTCCAGCTGTCTGGAAACAGGCGCGTGTGGTATGCGTTTTGAAGCAGGGAAAGAATCCGGTTTTTCCATCTAGTTACCGTTCCATCAGCCTCCTACCAGTTGTCTCGAAAGTGTTCGAGAAACTGTTCCTGTCCCGCCTCGGACCTCTTTTGGAGGAAAAAGGTCTCCTACCGGAACACCAGTTTGGTTTTCGTTCTGGTCATTCCACGACTGAGCAACTACTGCGTGTAGCCGAGAAAGCTTCCCTGGCTTACCAGGAGAGGGCTAAAACGGTGGCAGTGTTGCTTGACGTGGAAAAGGCATTTTCTACCACTTGGCATGAGGGACTTGTCTACAAGCTCATACAGCAGGAAATCCCCCCTCCATACATTTACTTGGTGGCTAGTTTCCTACAGGAACGTAGCTTCCGGGTGAAAGTGGAGGGATCATTTTCTAGAGAAAGGCCCATTGGCGCAGGAGTCCCCGAGGGCAGTGTACTGTCACCGGCACTCTTTAATGCTTACATGGCCGATCTCCCGACGCACCCCAACACACACATCTGTCAGTATGCGGACGATCTCATGATCTTCGCTACTAACAAGAACCCGCGCTACAGCTACCGACAAGTACAAGCCCACCTCTGTGCCATCAAAAGATGGTGCGAGAACTGGCGTATGTCCTTTAACCCGGAGAAAAGCTCTGCGATTCTCCTGGCTAATACGATAGCCAACCGGCTCCCGCTGGACCTCGTGCTTCGGCGCCGTCGGATCCCCTGGGTCACTACGGCGAAGTATCTCGGGGTCACGCTGGACCGGCGGCTGACGTATAGACATCACGTCAGGGGCAAAGTACTGCAAGGCCACGCTGCCCTGTGGCAGTTGTACCCCATCCTCAGTTCCCAAACCATGCCCTTACGGCTGAAGCTTCAGCTGTATCGAGCGATCATCCCGCCTCTGGTCCTGTACGGATGCGAGATCTGGGGAGTGGTGGCTAGGTCCACCTTCATCAGACTCCAGACGTTGCAGAATCGGGCATTAAGGATGATCTACGACACTGGTTGGAGATTTCCTGCCCACATCCTTCACGAACATTCCGGCATCCCGTACATTGTCGACGTGATTAATACCCGCGCTCGAACAATGTACAACAAACTCCAGAACCACCCTAATCCACTGGTGAACACTCTGGGACAATATGACCAGAGAGAGCCTCGCCGACTACCATCTAAAAAATTGCCGAAGGACATCTTAAGTCCAACGGTCTAATTTTCGAAGATGGGAAAGGCAAAATGAATATCTGTACTTAAAACAGAGTAAAACGCCTAACTCAGATCACCTCTCAGTGAGTGACTGACGGCCAGAACCAGGAGGAGATTAGCGCGTCAGCTGATTGACTAACCAGCCAATCAGCATGTATGGGCAGTGCCCGTTCATGCACCAATCCCTACCATCATCCATCTTGTCCCTAAAATACCCCTGATCCCAAACATTCCCAGAGTTTAAATCCCTGTAGACCAAAACACCATACTATCGCGCAGGTAAAGCCGTATAACGGCTAGGTACTGCGGCAAAGACACTCGACCGGGGGAACAATCACCTCACCTCCGTTCGACTCGAACTCCGTCTGGCGTCTGGTTTTGATAAGTCTTTGGGCCCTTCTTCCTATTTCCTTTCTTTCTTTTCACTTTCTGAAAGTGGACTTTCTAGTGTTCATTTAATGCCGCTTTATAACAACAAAGGTCATTGGCGAGCACGCTAAATCATACATAACAGAACAATAGAGATCATAAGCGGAGAAATTGAACTTTGACAGTCGTCTAATACAGCAAATGTACATTAGATTGACAATTATGAGGTATCAATATTTGGGATTAACAATATACAAGGAAACTAAAGTTAAATAGTAGACAGAAATTGTGACACTTAAGAAATACTTAATGCCTGGAGAATTTAAAGTTATCCTGGCAGGTTGTCACAGTAGCTTAATGGTTAGAGCCCGCCTGGTAAGTAGAGGATCTTTGGTTCAAGTCCTAGTTGTGGCATTTAATTTTTAGGTTCCATTTCTACTTCTCAAACATTTTCCCACACAGGGATTGTGTGTTTAAAAACACCAACAGTAAGTTTGTTGGCATAAGCAAATAATTTACTGACGAGCTGTATCTTTGAGGGGGTCGATTTCCAGTGTTCATTGCAGAGGTTCTCAAAACATTTCTGACGCATCTGTTTGACATCCACATCAGCTTCAGTAGCAATGTATCAGATATTACAGCCTTATGTGACGGAATCCATGCCAAAGAGATTTGAACAGCAGTCTTGTAGTGATAAAATACAAGTTCCTGAATGAGTGGATTCATAGGAAAGTCTGAAACGATTACGAACAGCGGATTATTATGAGTTAGAGTGATTGTGCATGGCGAGGTAATCCGGTGTGCGAGTGTCTGGTGGTGAGCTAGTGACCAGCGCACATCCTCTTCTTGAGTCACGTGTTCATCCATCAGTGTGTACCTTGTGATGTTGGTAGCACTTCTGGTGGAGCAATTAGATCGCTGATACGATAACCAACTTGGGCATTGTGCTGAGATTTGGTATCTAAAAAACCTCTCTCACGCAGTGTTTTCGGATAGTTGTGAAGAGAACCATGAAGTTCTGGTTTTGAAGCATTAAAATGTATTTTTTGGACGGATTGCTTGGCGAGCAGAAAGTTGAGACCAGCCTCGACAAGTAAACTGTTCTTTGGACTGGATCGAAACGCCCGCAACATGCACTGTTGATGATTGGATCCAATAATTGAAGAATTCGTCCACTTGCTGAGCCATGGTCAAGTTTGGACTGGATCAGAACTCTGTAGATGTGATTAAGAACTTCGAGTCAGCGCCCTTAGCCGGGATGCACATTCTGCTCTGAGGGACGTAATGTGTTGTATCCAGGAATATCTCTGGGCAAATGTCATGCAAGTATTTCTTCTCCGCAGATTATGGCCACCAAAATTGAGACTGTGGTTGGTTTGCAAATACTTTTTAATCCTAGAGAATTCAGATTTTGTTTTGGATATAATAAACCCTGAATTGTTTTCCCAGGTGTGAATGTTATTCAAGGGTTTTTGAATGATATGTGACGTCAGTTGAATATTTTTCCACTGCAAAGAACAGTAATATCGTCTGCAAAGAGGAAGATTATTACTGGACAATTAACCATATTGATGATATCGTTTATAGTTACGAGGAATAAAAGTACGTTCATCATAGAACCTTGGGGTATACCATGCACCATTTCCATCGACGAAGATAATTTATCTTGGACATGCACTTGCAGATATCTATGAGCCAAGGAATTCATGAGCGCAAGATATTTTCTTTAAATTTCATATTTAAAAGTACTGGACGATAATTGAATGCTTTGGAGATGTCTATGTTAGGTTTGGGAACTACGGCTTCCCTCCATTGAGTTTCCCACCTGAAATTAAATAATTTAAACATATTGTAACGCTCATATCGGTTGCGAATAGTATGCCAGGGTTACATCACACATCGAACGATAATCCAGGTTAAGTGTCCATCACATCAGAATACTAACAAAGCAGGCAGGGGCTTTATTAACACGGACAATCGACACCCCATGTTCTGTCTGTCTGTTACGTCGATCACTGCTACAATGTCTGTCGTTCACAAGGTAAGTCTGTGACTCCGGCCCGGGGTTTCGGACTTTTCGAACTCGCTGGTTAATAAAATGACTGGTCCACCGACTCAGGGTTAGCGTCCCTCTACATCTCTGAGCTAACACCCCCCCCCCCCCCGTCTTCGTGTCCCTCCCCGTGAGAGGTTAGTTGCAATATAGTCAATTCCTTTTTCTAGAAGATTCGTAAGGAAGCTGTTATGTGATATCATGTTGTCCTGGAGCAGAATATTTTCTTTTATTTAGCCAGTGAAGAAGTTCTTGAGTGAGCTGGTCTTCATTCCACTTAAGTATAGATATAATCCTCAGACACAATTTTACGTGACGTCACATTAGAAGAGGTTGGATAATAGTTGATGTTGCTTGAATTATCGGTAAATAAATTAGCAAGAACCTTACTGATCATTTTAATTAGAACTATTTCCATGTTCCAGGGGCATTTCTTGAACTTTCTTCTTAGATTTATGACTGATGCAAACAAGGAATTGAACGTTTGTGTAATATTCAGAACTTTTAGGAATTCTTTTAAACAGAGAGAAGTACGTAAATGGGAGATGTAAGTTTATCTCAAAGTGCTTTGCCTTTTCCCCAAGAGAACGTTTAACATTTTTATTTTTGTTACAGTGGTTGTTGCTGTGTTTTCTTCTCGAGGAAGTTAAGAATTTATGATTCGCTCCCTGTTTTGTTAAAGATATCCTCCTAGAGTATCCAAATTACAACTGTTAATTTAGCGCCCATTCATGTTGCCCTTAGACCCGCCGCCCCTCCCCACTATTACAAGTGTATGTGTATGTGTGGGAGGGAGAGAGAGAGAGAGAGGGGGGGCAACTAAACAGTACTTACTGCTTTGGTGGTGCGCCTGCCTCTGGCACGGAGGACCCGGGTTCAATCCCGGGTACCGGCATGGGGCTTTTTCCCCACTTGGAGGTCTGGCAAGGGGTACACTCAGCCTCGTTAGGTCCCTGAGGGGCCAATTGAGGAGCTATACTGATGGAAATTTAGCGTCCCTAAAAGGGCAAGTGGTCGCCATGCTGACCCCAAACTGCACTCCTCCGTGGTCTTGGCTGCGGCTGGAGGACACAGTTGCCGGGCGATTAGGGTAACCTCTGTATAGGGGACTATTAATAATAAAGGAAGATCAGTAACATCATGCGGTCTTCTTACAACAACAATAAGTGTTGCACTCACATGACTTTCTCTACTCTTGTACTACCCATTCTTACAAACTCTTATTCCTATATCTTCTTCGTGTTAGTTGAGATAAACAGTTTTACAAATTATCCTATTGCATATTTCCTTGTAGGTACAAGGGGAATATTAGAATACAGTAGGCCTTGAGCGATAGTCAAATCTTTTAAAGTTTTGAGATGCCATTCTCTTTGCACACTTAACATATAAGAAAATGAACAACGATGTTCCATTTCACGAAAGTTTTTAAGTTTTGCGAAACTGACCAAATAACAAGGAATATCTCGGAAATGGTCCTCTCTATCAATAAACTTATTTAGACATAGATGTGTGTTTTAGCGAGGTCTACATTTTTTGTATAGTAAGATTTTGTCTATCTCTGAAGATTTACGAGCTATTCAAAAGTCATCTACAGTAAACAGGATTATATAGCTTATAGCCAGAAAATTCAAAATATACATTTCATTTGTCATAAAAATATCTCATACGCCATTTTAATGAAAAATTTTAGAGCCTTTTTAAAGAAAATAAAAGTATTCGAAAAATTTTCTATGTAAGGGGTAGTTGAGGTTGCCGCTATTTACCCCAAAACCTTCATGTCGTATCCTTGAAAGACATTATACTTAAATACCAACTTTGGTTTTTAACCGAGTTTTCGCTTTTGAGTGATGATGTCCACATACATTCACACAGAATTTTTTCTAAAAATGCTTTTTTGGGATTCAGCGTGTCTCTAAACATTTCCGAATCGAACTTTTGGGTGGAATATAATACTTCCTCTACCTACCAGTAGAGAAACTAAAAATTAAAATGAATCGGTACACTATGTCTAAGGTGTTCAAAACATGGTAAAGTCTCTTATTACTGTGTATTTCCCACAGAAGGTTATGACTTGTAGCCCCGGACCTCCTGTTGGACGTGCAACAGACACCAGGTCCAGACAGGCTTCTTATCCCCTCCTCTACACTCATGGAACAAATGACTCAGTGCATTAGGAGTCGTGTTGCAGCGTGGTTTACACAAGTCTATATTTCCAACATGCAGCCTGAGTTTATTGATAGTCTCTTACATACGTTATCGTCTATCGCGCACACAAACTGGCAGTTTACTGTACCGTCCTTTATCAGGAACAAATACAAATGTTACTGGTAAATTAAGACAGTTTATTTGTGTGAATAACACATAGAACAGAGACTGCCAATAAACTTGGGCTCCATGTTGGAAATATCGACTTGTGTAAACATGACGTGAGAATTTCCTGCTCTCCTAATGCGCTCAATTTTCCCATGGCCCTACCTATACATGCAATGTAAAATGTTTATAATAATTAAAATTAAATAGATAAATAAAACACTTCAGTTTGTATATCCAATAATAAACGATAGTGTGAAGAGAATGTCGTGTGAGAAGTGTTACGTCGACACGTTTAGTTTTGGTGTTAAACAATACAACTTACACACTAGATGGTGGTGCCATCTACACATACACACCACAACTAAGTTCACGTATAGATGGCAGCACAATGTTATTTACACATTGTATTTGAGAAAAGTAAGAAGTGTAGTCAATCATTGCAGAAAAATATAAAGAAAATAACTGTCGCATTTTGTAAGAAAGTAAAGTTATAGAAATTTAATAATTTTATTTACCAAATTTGTTAGGTTTAATAAATTGATACACAGAAATAATGAGATGTTCTTCTGAATGACTTCAAGTACAATGTAATATGGAAATGATTTGTACTTCGTCGGCATCTGTTATATTGTCGACTTTGATTTCGTGAGACCTCTGGAATGTTGTTCAGCTGCAATGTTGAAGAAATAGTATAAAATGACCGAGTTAGAGCTACGAGAAGAAGACTCTTTGATGACGAAGAGGTACTTGGTGTTGTTCCTCTGGTTCACTTTGCTCCCCCGAGACGGATATATCGGTCACCAATGGCTCCAGTATTGTCTTCACTTTTTGCTTTATGCTCTTCCTTTCCGTTTTCATTTCGTCCATTCTGGATGTCATTTCTGTCATACCAGTCAACAGTTCTGGAGTTTTGTCTCCATGGTGACCTCCACATCCCACTTCTGACACCAACATGAAGCAAAAGGTGAAGACAATACTGAATTGCGGGAAGGAAACACTGAAGAAGACTGAAATGACATAAATGAACATGGAACCATTGGTGTGGATCTAGTGGGGGTGGCCGGGGGGGCACAACAAATACGACATGAAGAGCAATTGTCACTCAAACCCGAATTGTTTAAGGTCACTTCTTGCACCAACTGCGGAGTATTACAGAAATGACTGTCAACTCAATGCTTGGACTATAAGGGCGAGAAAGTACGAGTCATTCCAGCATTCGAGAAGAGGTCGTACAGGTTCTCCTGTACGGTATGTGTATCTGCACAGCACCTAGCCGCTTAGAGCGACGTTGTGGGGGTGGGGGTGGCCGGGGGGGCACAACAAATACGACATGAAGAGCAATTGTCACTCAAACCCGAATTGTTTAAGGTCACTTCTTGCACCAACTGCGGAGTATTACAGAAACGACTGTCAACTCAATGCTTGGACTATAAGGGCGAGAAAGTACGAGTCATTCCAGCATTCGAGAACAGGTCGTACAGGTTCTCCTGTACGGTATGTGTATCTGCACAGCACCTAGCCGCTTAGAGCGACGTTGTCTGTGCAGTAAAGAAGGTGTTCAAACTTTTGTGTCTGTGGGAAATGGTTTCTTCCTGTATACCTAAGTTTGGATACAGGAAGGGGGCAGGAATGGGTGTTGGGGTAATTATGTGTTAGAAGATGGGAGTGGCATTACCCTTATCCATGGGCGGTAACTTTTCCTTCGAGGTGCTCTGTGGTCGTATTGACCTAATGCCCATACCAGCTGATTGGTGTGGGAGTTAAGTTTGGAGTGCATGTTTCGGGATCGCTCCCTCACCAAGTCAGGGTAGTCCGGAGTGGTTGTGGAAGATGTAAGACCGGAATCTACGCCCGGTATCGTATATTGTTCTTAACGCCCTATTCCGCACAGTCTGCAGCTTGCGTATGGTGGAGGGTACCGCCGATCCCCAGGCTTCGCAGCCATACAAGATCAATGGCGGAATAATTGTCCGGTAAATGCGCAGTTTTAGGTAAGTGGGTATGGTGGATCAGAGGATAGGGTAGAGCTATGTGAGTGCAGCGTGACCGAGTCTGGCATTTGCGGCCTAACATACGCTCCGGGTGTTCGCTGAATCTGTCTTGGAGACAGTGAAGACCTCCATACGAGTCATTCCAGGAATAAGTACAAGTCACCTGATTTATCCCAGGCGGATGGTAAGGTGCCCGGGTACCTATATGTTTGGTGCGGAGTTAACCCTATGGTTGAATAAGTCATTCCGTGTGTTACGTCGTACTTAAAGTCATATTATAGTTTTTCAAATGAGTATCATTTGTATATTGCTTAATTAAACCTAAGAACATTGTTAAATGAGATCATTACATTTCTATAACATTACTTTTGTACAAAATACGATAGTTATTTTCTTTATATCTTTCTGCAGTGCTTGATTACATTTACTTCCCTCAAATACAACATGTAAATAACATGTTATCTATGCGATAACCAAGTTGAGATAGTTGCGGTTTGTATGTGTAGATGGCACCATCATCTAGTGGGTTTGTTGTATCGTTTAATACAACTAAACGTGTCGATACAACACTCCTCACACGACATTCTCTACCCAGTATCGTTTATTATTGGATATAGAAGTCATCTTTTTGGTTTATCTATTTAAGTTTAATTGTGATAAACATTTCACATTGGATATTTCCCACGTCGTGTTTACACAAGTCTAGGGTTATCATATCATGTCAAAAAGCTGGGGGAATTCAGTTAACGACGTTTATTTCACATGCTCTTCATTAGCCTTGACGTTTTTCAGGAAATCCTTTTCACAAGTAATCCTCTCATAACATTGAGCATTTTTCACGTGTCTGTGGAATGGACGTGGTGTCTCTGTTACACGTGCAACAGGAGGTCCGGGGCTACAAGTCATAACCCTCTGTGGGAAATACTCAGTAATGAGAAACTTTGGCACGTTTTGAACACCTTGGAGGACAAATATTACAAATGTAAACATCAAGAGTTCCATTAGAGGTTGCTTATTCACATTATATCTACTAATCTTATATTGTTTGGCGGGAATGTATCTTTTAACCTTATTGTTCTAGATTTTTATTCTTTAATCATTTGTAATACACTTGTTCTAATGTTGCCTTTTGACGTTTTAATCTATACATCTATTGATATTTATTCTGTTTTAATAGTTAACTTATTTTATAACAATATTATAACTTAATTTAACAGAGTGTTATTATGTGTGTTAAATTTAATATTTACAAATGCCTTCTTTTTGTGTAAACAGCATGATATTTTATTTTATTATACGTTTTACAAGCATGAATTTTGAACTAGAGATCGTATTATTGTTACTTTTCTTCCATTATTATTAATATTTGTAAAAAATTAGTATTGTAAATAGTCATCCTAAAATTAAATATATTATGTTTTTTAGGACTTGGTTAAAACTATTAGAAATCGAGTCTGCGAGTGTGTGTGTGTTTACACATGTTGGGCTAGGCGGCCCGGGTTCGATCCCAGGGATATTCGTGATGGACGAAGCTGCGTCTGGGCGGGTTTTCTCCGGGTTCTCCGGTTTCCCCCGCCATCTCATTCCACCGGTGCTCCATCTTCATTCCATGTATCATCAGTGTCACCGCCTGTGGTGCCGTAGTAGTAAAAGCGGGCGTTAAACACTACACACACACACACGCACATGTTGGGGAACTTTCTTTTAATACAAATTGGCCCAGTAAATAGGTAACATATATAAATGTATTTATTTGTGTATTACGCAGTCTCTCTCTCTCTCTCTCACAGACACACACACATACACATACACTTGTAACAGCGGGGAGGAGGGGGGGGGTCTAAGGGCAACATGAATGGGCGCTAAATTAACAGTTGTAATTTGGAGTATATCTTTAACAAAACAGGGAGCGAGTGATAAATTCTTAACTTCCACGAGAAGAAAACACAGCAACAACCACTGTAACAAAAATAAAAATGTTAAACGTTCTCTTGGGGAAAAGGCAAAGCACTTTGAGATAAACTTACATCTCCCATTTACGTACTTCTCTCTGTTTAAAAGAATGGACTAAAGAAATTCTAAAAGTTCTGAATATTTCACAAACGTTCAGTTCCTTGTTGTGCATCAGTCATAAAGCTAAGAAGAAAGATGTCCCTGGAACATGGAAATGGTTGTAATTATAATGATCAGTAAGGTTCTTGCCAAGTTATTTACCAATAATTCAAGCAACATCAACTATTATCCAACCTCTTCTAATGTGACGTCACGTAAAACTGTGTCCGAGGATTATATTAAATCTATACTTAAGTGGAATGAAGACCAGCTCAGTCAAGAACTTCTTCACTCGCTAAATAAAAGAAAACATTCTGCTCCAGGACAAGATGATTGACATAACAGCTTCGTGATGAATCTTCTAGAAAGAGGAATTGACTATACTGCAACGGACATCTCACGGTGAGGGACACGAAGGCGGGGGGGGGGGGGGGTACTAGGGAGGTTTTGTTAGTCCTCTGGGATTAAATGCAAATGGTTTGCATGTTTTTGTGTGCTTATGTTTTGAAAATGTTGTAAGAGTTCTTCAAGTTGTTGGTGTTTGTCGTATACGTGTATCAGTGTAATGAGGGGAGGATTTTTACCTTTTTGCGTTTCTATGAGTGCTTTATTTCTTTTTTTTTTTTTTTTTTCTTATCACAATGGCTTGTGTTTTCAGTATGTTAATGGTTATGCGCCATTTGCGTGTCCAGTGTAGGAATGTGTTAAGTTCTTTTTCTAGTTTACCTTTTGCTGCTATTAGTGTGCCGTGTATATTGGACTAGGTGTATGTATCTGTGTACAGGAGGCCCGAGATAGCGTCCCCTTGTGGTGTTCCTGTTTGCACGTGTATGTTATTACATAGCTGTTTGTTTATACTTGTGTGTAAGGAACCTGGCTATCCAACGTACGAGTACAATCCTGGGTGAAATTTTGAAGTCAGTTTGTATAGTAGTCCGTTTGTCCAACATTTATCAAATACAGATTATACGTCGCTATTGTCACTGTTGTATGCGTCCTGTAAGTACTCTTACCAGTTGGTCTTGTATTGTGACGTCACTTCTATAGCCAGCTTGTGTTGAGGGTATAACTCGCTTTTCTGTGCATATGTTGGTCAGTCTGTGTACAATTATCTTTTCGGTTCGCCAGGTGTTTGAAATACATTAGTATAATGATGTCTAAAAATTTCAAGTTTTTGTATTGTCCGTTTTCTTCTATGAGGTATTGAGGTTATGTTTTGTGTTTAGTCTCCAGACTTTGGCTGGGTCGCGTTGGTGTGTCTGTGTCACTTTGTCCAGTAGCGTGTTCCATCTGTCTGTGTAGAAGGTAGCAATGACGTCTTTAACGTCTTCTAGTGGTTTATTTAGTATGCGTTTGTCTTGTGGAGAGTGTTTTTATGTAATGTCTGTGTGCTTTACTTTTGTTCTTTATTATCTGCATTATGTGTTTTGGAAGCGGTCTGCTGTATTACTTCTCCATCTTTTCATATGAACCTTGGCAATCGAAATAAGCACTGCAGATCACAATAATCCCCTAATCGTAATGCTTTCAGACTCTACGTCAAATGTTGTAAAGAACTTTCCTATTTGTTTGTTTCTTTGTTCGTTCGTTCGTTCATTCGTTTGTTCGTTCGTTCGTTCGTTCATTCATTTATTCTTATGAACATAACAGGCTTCGAATTTGTTCGTTCGTTCGTTCGTTCGTTCGTTCATTCATTCATTCATTCTTATGAACATAACAGGCTTCGAATTTGTTCGTTCGTTCGTTCGTTCATTCATTCATATTAACATAACAGGCTTCGAATTTGTTTGTTCGTTCGTTCGTTCATTCATTCTTATGAACATAGCAGGCTTCGAATTTGTTTGTTTGTTCGTTCGTTCGTTCGTTCGTTCGTTCATTCATTCATTCTTATGAACATAACAGGCTTCGAATTTGTTTGTTTGTTTGTTCGTTCGTTCGTTCGTTCATTCATTCTTATGAACATAGCAGGCTTCGAATTTGTTTGTTTGTTCGTTCGTTCGTTCGTTCATTTATTCATTCATTCATTCTTATGAACATAACAGGCTTCGAATTAAATACAAGACTGGTGTTCAAATCTGTTTCGCATGGATTCCGTGACATAAAGCTGTAATATCTGCTACATTGCTACTGTAACAAACTGAAGCTGATGTGGATGTATCACTACAGGATGTTTCAGAAATGTTTTGTGAACCTCTGGAATGAACACTGGAAATCGACCCCCTCAGATACAGCTTGTTTGTAAATTATTTATTTATGCCAAGAAACTTACTGTTGGTGTTTTTAAACACACAATCCCTGTGTGGGAAATGTTTGAGAAGTAGAAATGGAACTGAAAACTTCAATGTTACAACTGGGATTTGAACCACAAACCCTCCAATTGGGTGCTCTAACCATTAGGCTACTGTGACAACTTGCCAGAATGACATTGAATTCACCAACCAGTTCGTACTTGACAACTATGACAATTTCTATATACTATTTAATTTTAGTTTCCTTGTATTTTGTTCATTCCAAATATTGATACCTGCATAGTTATGTATCTAATGTACATTTGCTGTATTAGACGACTGTCAAAGCTCAATTGTTTTGTTTATGATCTTTATTGTTCTGTTATGTATGATTCAGCGTGCTCGCTAATGACCTTTGTTGTTATAAAGCGATTTTAAATGAACACAAGAAAGTCCAATTGAACTTCTATTTACGGATAGTGGATTTTTTCAGGAAGCCACAGCCATGTGTCATTTGCAACATTATGTCTGTTACGTCAGATTTATACACATATTATAGTCATTAAGATAAACATGACATTGTTTCTGTGTATCAATTAACAAAACAGCTGAACTTTGAAAGATGCAACTGTCCAGACAAAACAAGCCTGTAATTTACAAACTGCCATATTAGTCTATTAATATTCTTCTGTACTCCTTCATGAAATTTTGTACTTTTGTCAAATAAAATATATAAATAACACTGTGCTGCCATCTATAGCTGAACCAAATTGAAGTGGTTATTGCTTGTGTATGTAGATGGTAGCACCCTCTAGTGGTTTTATTGTGTTGCTAAACACCAAAAATAAACGTATCGATATAACACTTCTCACATGACATTCTCTACCCCCTATCGTTTATTATTGGGTATAGAAATTAAAGTTTTTGTTTACCTGGTTAACTTTAATTGTGATGAACATTTATGCAATATAAGTTTCCTTATAGATAGATACAAAAGTGAGTGATCAGACCGCCAGTGTTTAAAATTAAATTACTTTGTTTGTTAACGAGGCCAGGATCATAACTGTCGCCAGTGCACCAGAATTTTGTCCTCCAGGAGTTGTTTTACATATACTCAAATAGAGATATCGTTTTGAAGAACACTTACAAAGCACCGGCCTAGTGCGAGTTTGAACCCATGACCTTCGGATCAGCAGACCTTCTCTGGTACTGAATCTGTCCCACCTTCCAGAGGTTCTCTGTTCGAGTCTTGGTTACGATATATTATCTGGATGTGGTTTTCTTCTATGCTTTTTCTTGTTGCGAGAAAACATCTCGAGCATCATTTTCATATTTTATTAATAAAGGATATCCCCTAACAGATCAAAACACAGTGATCAACGTCTTAGAGGCATCAAAGTACATATTTAAGATATTTCATAACAAATTAAATGTTAACCATGAAATCTTCTCTGAACCCCTGAAGTTCTCCTTATTGTGTACGACTTTCGTGTAATCGCTAAATTGTCAGAGTTACACAAAATATTACTATATAAAATATACATCTTATTAAAACGAACCAAATATGTCCAATACAATATTTCAGGGTGGACCGTTTCTGAGATATTACTTGTTATTTTTTTTTTTTGAGCACTACAATACCTATGTCTTCCTTAAATAATAATATATTATCGGTTTTTTATCTCTTTGCCATGCAATGAGGAGGTAATTTCAAATCCTGAGATCACGATTGAGTGAATGTGAAAACCGCAAAGGAATTAATTATTGTAAATCAACCAAATTCATATTAAAGGTGAACATTAGGACCATGTACCTAATATTAACACATATTCAGGCAGTTTTACTCACTCAGTGAATTAAGTTGACTTCTCTGTCAGTCTCCTCATGTAGCCGAGAATTAGGTAGCGGCGAGTTTTCTGGAATTCCAAGTTACGCAAAGGTACTTACAACAAACCCTACACCCGAAGCTCCTAAAACTGTCTGTTCCTAACCGTTATTGTCATGTGTTGTCTAGCCGCGTAGTGGTATGAGGTAACTGACCTTAAGATAAGTGAATGTCTCATTGATACAAAATATTATTTCTGTCTACTTCATGTTAATCGAGATAGACATTCGGATAATACAGTAGCCTTTAACTTGTGAAGTATTTGACTATTGCCCGCTATGTGATGACTTTCAAGCTCCTTTCTTAAATGAACACTAGGCTAAATAGCCTAATAGGTTCTTCTCATTGTAGAAAAATATGTATAAGTATTAAACAATTACAACCAATAACAATGAATATTTTGGAATGGTTATTTACAGAAATATATTTCTATTTATTGTAGATCGCTTTAGCTATGTAGTGATATCGTGAGGGAGCGAAGCTTCATACAGAGAACGAAAAGTTGCTGATTATGGACTATAGGAAGTGGGAGGGGTCAGTCTGTCACATGATCACAACACAGAGCAGGTGAGGTACAGTCGACCCAGGAACGTTCTCACCATTTGCAGCAATACATCCACTCCCAAACTCAGCAACACGTGAATATTTCAATTTTCATGCTGGAGGCATTTTGCTGTGTGGACATATTCGAGCTAACACTATGCAGTGTGTTTTGCGCTGTCACTGTACCGAGGCAATGACGTCATGCTCTGCTCATGTGGTGGCAACTTGCGATCGCCTCATTTTGTTATAGCTGTACGTGTGTGTGTGTGGCTGTAAACTCTTCCCCTATATGACCTTGCTGGGTCGCAGCCCACAGAGGCATCAGTGCAGGGCAACTGTACCTCCGGCTCTGTGACGGTAAATTGCGTTAGGGTGCCACTGTGATCTATTCTTAATATTTTTTCCAAATATTGTGAAACTTTCCGTCATAAAATTAACTGTTACAACATATTTAAACATATATTATTATCTTTAAAATAAACTTAACATCGTTTTTGTGTATCACTTAACATAAGCGCAACATTTTGATGAATAGAAATATTACATTTATGTAACTTTAATATTTAGTAATGGCCACATATCGTTGATTCATATTCTTATGTATTACTCATCTATATTTGTTACTTTTCTCAAATATAGTAAAAATAACACTGTGCTGCCATCTATAATTTAACGAAATTGAAATAGTTGTTGTTTGCATACGTAGATGGCAGCGTATCGACGTAATACTTCTCACAAGACATTTTCTCTCCTGTCTCGTTTACTACTGGATATACAAACTAAAGCTTTTTGTTCATCTATTTAAATTTAATTGTGATAAAGCTTTGTAGAAATACTTACATTACATTAAACATTTCGTTATAGATAGGCACAAAATCGAATAATGAACTCGCATCTGCTTAAAAAAAATATTTTCGTTGTTAGGTTTATCGATTTTAGGCACCGGTCTGGTCCGGGTTTGAACCCATGACCTGACCACCACGTGACCAGCTGAGCCACCCAGACCGACCCGCCTCTATAGTGTGCTTCTAGCGCGTGTCTGTCCCGTGTTCGAGACTTGGTTAGGATGTGTTACCTGGATGAGATGTCTATTTGGGTTTTTATCTCATTCTGAGAAAACAAATATGTAGTAACTTTCAGCTCTGTGGACCTCGGACTCGTTCCAGCATCACTGCATTCATCGTCCAATATTGTAGAAGTTGAAAAGGTTTGAGCAAAAATCTGGAGTCATGAAATAATAAAGGAGAATTCTCCCGTACCTGCAGCGACAACGGAACGAGTACCCCGCTCACCTACCACCTAGGCGGCCCGGGTGCAATCCCAGGGACCCGCATGTGGTATTCGTGGTGGACGAAGCGGCGTCAGGGCGGGTTTTCTCCAGGTGCTCCGGTTTCCCCCGCCATCTCATTCCACCAGTGCTCCATCTTCATTCCATGTACCATCAGTGTCACCGCCTGCGGTGCCGTAGTAGTAAAAGCGGGCGTTAAACACTACAAGAAGAACGAGTAGCCAAATATTCGGACACCATAAAGTAACTCCACATGAGATTTAAACTCGTTAAAGTCATCAAGGCGAACTTCATATTGCTTCTGGGCATCAGTTAATAAAACAATACAGCTTTAATAAATTACATAATTGCATTTACACAACTTTATTATTTACAAAGTAAAACCTTTCTTTTATTTATACTTTTCTTTAGTTCTTCATCATATTTGTTTCTTTTCTCAAATGAAATATATAAATAACACTGTGCTGCCATCTGTCGTCAAACAAATTGAAATAGTTGTGGTTTGCATTTGCAGATGGCACCACGATCTAGTGCTTTTCTTGTGGCGTTTAACACCTAAACTAAACGTATCGATATAACGCTTCTCACAAGACATTCTCTACTCACTATCGTTTATTATTGGATATACCATTTGTTGTTGATGTATTTAACGTACAAAAGTGAATAATGGGCCCGCCTCTGTGGTGTGGTGGTAGCGTGTGTCTCTCACCTTTAAGGTCCTATGTTCGACACCTGGTTAGGGTCGGTTTTCCGAAAAATGTGTCTTTTTTTCGATGTTTTTAACACAGTTCATTAATCGTCTGATATAGTCGAACTACTTTAAAATACGATATGTTTGACACATTTCTATAAAAATTATATGTAATGTCGCATTTTCTATGAAAGTCGTTAGAAATCTTCTTTATCGAGCCTTTGTATAATTAGTGACCTGTGAAATCTCATTTAAAAACAGCAGTTTTGCAGTGACCCATTTCCTATACATTCTTTGTGGTTTTTCTGAATTAATTAATAGTTAATATCTCAAACGGGAGATTGTTATTTATTTTGTTATCTCTTGACCATGTAAAGAAAACGGAATGTCAATGTCAGGGACCACCTCTAAAGTATTTGACCATCACGAGTTGAATTAAAAAAGACTATTTTTAAAGGATGATATGAAATGTTATTTAAATGTTGCATTGGAGTTACTAACCTTTTGCATCATCATGGTCTTCAAGATTAAATAGGTACTACCAACTTAATCACTCATTTCCGGTTGTATTATGTGTTCTGGTTGGGCTTCGAACCTTCACGCATATACTACTAAATGAGGTGATCGCAAGTGACCTGCCACATGGACAGAGTGAAACGCCTCCAGCATGACATTAATCATATTACTATCACTTAGCCTACTGTATTACCATATTCCCCTTGTACCTACAACAATATATTATAATTTGTACAAATGTTTGTGTATTAGCATGAAGGGGATATAGGAATAAGGGTTTGTGGATGTATTATAATTTCGGAGTGTTCTGAAAGAGGCAGAAGATGCCGACGCTGCAGGGAGACATGATGGTGAAGAAAACTTGCTTGCCTGAAATCAAAGGCGGCTCTTCCAGCTGAACGCACAGTCAGTGAGTCAGTCACGCTTCACTTGCGTGCATTCGTTCCTACTGCTACACCAGCGCGTCGCCTCGCCTCGCGGAATGCAAACGTCACATTCTCCTGCAACTCACTCCATCTGACAACTTCCAGCTCACTTACAGCACAATTTTCACTTTCTCTACTGCGCACAGCAAGTACTTACTGTATTCCACCCAAAAAGTCCATGTCGAACAGAAATATACGCTTCACTTTGGTGTCAGGAGTGGGATCCGGCCTTAAACATTGTTAGCAAGTATCTATGTGTCCGTTAACGCCGTGCGTATTCTGCACTAGCCTTTATATAGGTACATTGAGATTTAGGGAAATACTGTTGTATCTAAATGGGTACATATAGATATGTATTCAACAGAAAGGTCGCTTCTCTCCTAAGGGAGTGCGGATTGTTTAAAGCTATTGCATTATGTATTCAGGTGGCATGGGTTGTGGCGGTGAACCGACCGATATATCGAACCAACCCCTTAGCGGCCACCCTGTCGTATCCTTGACAAATAAATCACTTTCCTTCAGAGTCGACCAACACTTGCACATTTTGTTGGTCTTATATTTCTTCTTCAATTTATTATTTTCTTTACAGATTTCTCAGAACTTGACTGAAGGATGTAATATATTTGTTGAGTGTCTTTCTTGTTAGAGGGTTGTTTGAGTATTTGTAGATACTCGCATTAGAACTTGGATCTGCGACTATTTTGTTACTGAGTTACTTGATACAATTGAAAGTTTTAGAGCTGCTCGTGGTGTTGTGAATTTCTCGACAGTTTTGTATTTTCTGAAATCCATTGTGGATATCGTATTTTAGAGAATGTACATCCAGTACAAGGGCCATATAAACGACGTACTCGGTGCTTGTTTCCAGACAAACTAATGCATTGCATTCAAATCAGCAGATCGAGGAGACCATGCAGTAATTCCCCATTTGTGCGAACATTTACCATATAGTCTTCAATAGATATGCGGTTTACTTTAATCCAGATAAAGTTTTCTACAACATAACTTATATTTATTTATGTCTACACTAGGACTGCGGGCAGAAGTCAGCTACTGTGTTGAAATTAACAGCAATTTTAAAATTATAGTTAAAACTTGTGTGTAACATTTGAGGAATATAAGTTTTTATTTTGAAAACCAACAATATTTATTTTAAATAAGAAAATTTGAAGACGTATTTCTTTGTTTCAGGTAAGGATATCACTTGACGGAATCGTTGCAGTCTTATGGTATACTGGTTCGACATTTAGGTAAGAATGTTTTTACAATAAGTTAATCAAAACATTTATTAACATTCTTTCTGAAGCACAGCGAAACACTGGAACAATGAAGAATTAGCTTAAAGGCTACATGTTTATTCTTAATTTAATTTTTTTATCGGGGTCACGTGTTTGTATGAGCTTCAATGTGACTTGCTGCGTCTGAATTGGTAACAGTTTTGAGGTGCCTTACAACACATGTTTTGTGCTTGCTCCGGAGGTGGCGCTGCAGTGAGAGCTGAAAACAAGGCAGTGGAGTAAAGCGGCAGGACCACGAAATAGCAGGTTCATTATGTTCTTTCTACACTGTATTTGTCGTATTGAAAACCAAGTAATAAAACAGCATATATTCTTTTACATTTTCAGTATGTTTCAATAAATTTGTCAACTCGTTTCGAATCTCTGTTCTGCTTATATCCTGCTATTCATTCTGCAGGACTCTGTATAGGCGGGTAGACGTCCACTTGGTGGTCCGAGCTTGTTTACAAGCAACAACTAAGCACTCGTCGATTAAAGGAGAAGTGAAATGGAAGAGGGGAATTTAGATAACCGAGCGGAACCTCCATGCGTCATCCCCAGGATTCGAACCCACGCCCTCTCCAACACGAACCACACACAGCGCCTCACTCGCTGTGTTAAAGCAACTATGTTGTAAATAATTGCTTTGGTAATTAGTTTTATACGGTGGTCGTTTGAGGGAAAGTAACTCCGATAATAATAATGTCAATGACAAATACTCTGACTTCAAACAGAGCAGAAAGTAAACATTTGTTTGAATAATATCGCTTTGTTCTCAAAACGTGCTCATCAAGTATACATAAAATACTTGGAAAAGCGAGGGGCGGGGGGGGGGGCTCTGTAAATAAAATACGCCCTACTACTGGAGTACGCTTGACCTAGCTGATGTTGCCTGCAGCCTTACTGATGAAAAAATACAATATTCTCTGAGCTTCAGTTAACGAGACAAACTAAATAAAGAATAACTTTACACACATCTGTCATTCTCACGTCGTTAAACAAACGCACAGACTCGCATCCCGGCGTCCCTGGTTCGCCATGGTCGCTACATCAATATTTGGGAGTATTTCATATACTGACAAAGAAACACAAGGACAAGTGCAACCTAAGTCTAAATGTTGTAGTGATAAATCATCAAACCACGGACAACGTCGGGTATTTCAGTTAGTAACAAAGAAACACAAGACTATTGGACAAGTACAACCTAAGTCTAAATGTTGTAGTGATAAATCATCAAACCACGGACAACGTCGGGTATTTCACCTAGTAACAAAGAAACACAAGACTATTGGACAAGTACAACCTAAGTCTAAATGTTGTAGTGATAAATCATCAAACTGCAGACAACGTCGGGTATTTCAGCTAGTAACAAAGAAACACAAGACTATTGGACAAGTACAACCTAAGTCTAAATGTTGTAGTGATAAATCATCAAACCACGGACAACGTTGGGTATTTCAGTTAGTAACAAAGAAACACAAGGCTATTGGACAAGTGCAACCTAAGTCTAAATGTTGTAGTGATAAATCATCAAACCACGGACGTCGGGTATTTCAGTTAGTAACAAAGAAACACAAGGCTATTGGACAAGTACAACCTAAGTCTAAATGTTGTAGTGATAAATCATCAAACCACGGACGTCGGGTATTTCAGTTAGTAACAAAGAAACACAAGATTATTGGACAAGTACAACCTAAGTCTAAATGTTGTAGTGATAAATCATCAAACCACGGACAACGTCGGGTATTTCAGTTAGTAACAAAGAAACACAAGACCATTGGACAAGTACAACGTAAGTCTAAATGTTGTAGTGATAAATCATCAAACCACGGACAACGTCGGGTATTTCACCTAGTAACAAAGAAACACAAGACTATTGGACGAGTGCAACCTAAGTCTAAATGTTGTAGTGATAAATCGTCAAACCACGGACGTCGGGTATTTCACCTAGTAACAAAGAAACACAAGACTAATGGACAAGTACAACCTAAGTCTAAATGTTGTAGTGATAAATCATGAAACCACGGACAACGTCGGGTATTTCAGTTAGTAACAAAGAAACACAAGACTATTGGACAAGTACAACCTAAGTCTAAATGTTGTAGTGATAAATCATCAAACCACGGACAACGTTGGGTATTTCACCTAGTAACAAAGAAACACAAGACCATTGGACAAGTACAACGTAAGTCTAAATGTTGTAGTGATAAATCATCAAACCACGGACAACGTCGGGTATTTCACCTAGTAACAAAGAAACACAAGACTATTGGACGAGTGCAACCTAAGTCTAAATGTTGTAGTGATAAATCGTCAAACCACGGACGTCGGGTATTTCACCTAGTAACAAAGAAACACAAGACTAATGGACAAGTACAACCTAAGTCTAAATGTTGTAGTGATAAATCATGAAACCACGGACAACGTCGGGTATTTCAGTTAGTAACAAAGAAACACAAGACTATTGGACAAGTACAACCTAAGTCTAAATGTTGTAGTGATAAATCATCAAACCACGGACAACGTTGGGTATTTCAGTTAGTAACAAAGAAACACAAGCGGCGGATGGACGGATCGATAAACTGGAAGCAGAAAGGAACCTGTCCAAGCGAAGAAGGTAAGGAGCTTAGCACAAATATGTTGCACTACCTAGCTAGATATTGCTTCCCTCAGATTTTTCTCCATTACGTCACTTCCCTTTCAGTTACTGAGACGCCTGAACTTTAAGGGAAGGTTACCGTGAAATTGAGTAAACTTTCACAAAAGCTGACACTTCAACTGCAAGACTCAGAAACTACTTAGAGTCTACATATTCAAGCTATATATTAATACTTTACATGATAAATATCAATGTTCTTCATTTTGAAATTTGAGCTTTCTGCGAAAAAATAAGATAATTCCTCTCGATTTTTGTTTTATATCATTTATGTTTTTAAAATATATCGCAAACAATAGGAGTGGCTATGCTGACCTACAATCAAGGATTTTTGGTGTTAGAACATCAATAAAGTACTATTTTTTAAAAACAAGAGATGGCAGTACTAATCAGAAATTTTTTGGTTTTGAAGGATATACAATTTTACGCGCACACCTTCAGTTTTAATAATTTCATTTCAGTTTAGATGTCGTGTACTTCAGTAACGTTTATGGTAGTTGAACATAACTGAAATCCAAGGATTGACTCTCTAAGCTCGCGGCTTTCTGGACTGATTTTACTAGAACACTGATTATCCCAGCTTCGCTAGCTAGCTGAGCAGTTCGGCTTCCGAAAATCGCATTCCACTGTCCACCAACTTGTCCGGCTGGTAGACGAGGTCATTACGTCTCAGGCCTACTGCTGGATGTGACAAGGGCATTCGACAATGTGTGGCATAAGGGACTTCTCTCCCGCCCCCCTCAGCTGTTAAGTTCCACCCTACCTCAGCCACCTCTTGCAGTCCTATCTGCAGGACAGAACCTTCTCCGTTGCCAACTTCTTGCTCCCATCCCATAGATACCGGGGTACCGCAAGGCAGTGTTAAGGTCGGCATTATAGGTCCACCAGAACCATCCAACACTATGCTGACCACGTGGTTTAATCGCTGGCGGCTACACATCCATCCGCAGAAGAGCCAGGCTGTAACTTGGGTGTCACCCTAGACGTCAAACTGACGCGGAACACGCCAGTAGCCAGGTAAACAACAGAAGGGCGATGCTCTGCAACAAACTATTATTGTTTAACCAAGTCCTTGGAGCGGGATTTACATATGCCTGCCAGATCTAGGGAGTCGCACCTAAAGTCAGCTGGAAGTGCTTCAAGAACACCCCTAACGCTACAATTACCCTCCGTCAGACTATATTGTTATCCTTTCAAAAACTACTTACTTTCATAAACTACCCTCCAGTTTCAACCAACTGATCCGGCGACTGGGGGAGTAGGACTTAGACCCCGGAGAACGATACAAAACACCAAGGGGCGGTCTGCAAGATCTGCAACCACAACCCCCAGGGCCCATCGCAGTTGTCTTCCTTTAATAACTTCAATTTTCATCGTTATTTTAACATATTGGGTATCTTTGGCGAGAGAAACCTGATAGAAATTGTAATTTATGAACCAACACCATGGTTGGCCTAATTCTCCTTCACTCTAGGAACCCATATTACACTGGAATTGCAAATCTTAGCGATACTCACTGTTATGAGGGTGTATGTAAGACAGGGGTAAGAGAGAGGTTCGGAGGTTAAATACCTGCGTGAAGCCACCCCGTGCAGCTTCAGTGTGAAACACAACCCTACAGGAAGGGTGTACCGCACTCACTCACTTATATCCGTATATTCACTTTATTAAATAGATTTGTGTTTTAAAGGATTCTCAGAAATTTTGAAGGTATTTTCTCTGCGCCTTCTAAATACAAAACGCATGTTTAGAAAAACGTCCGTGTGTGTGTGTATGTGTGTGTGTGTGTAACCATTCTTACAAACTCTTATTCCTATATCTTCTTCGTGTTAGTTGAGATAAACATTTGTACAAATTATCTTATTGATTATTTCCTTGTAGGTACAAAGGGAATATGGGAATACTGTAGGCTTTGAGCGATAGTCAAATCTTTTAAAGCTTTCAAAATTGTGTTCTTTTTGGACGGCTAAGATATAAAAATGGTAAAGTTTTCCAAATCTCACATAAATAACGCGGAATATCTCCGAAATGGTTCACTCTAGAAAAAATGTATTTCAACATATACTGTCTGTTTTAGCAAGATCTACATTATTTATACAGTCAGATTTCCTCTATCTCTAACGGTTTACCAGTTATACAAAAGTCGTCCAGAGTAAATACGACTGCAGGGGCTATAACCAGAAAATTGAAGATGCACATTTAATTTCTTATAAAAATATCTCAAACATATGACATTTTAATCAAAATCGTTAGAGCCATTTTGGAGAAAATGAAAATGTTCGAAAAATGTTCCATGTAAAGGGTAGTTTAGGGTGGAGCTATTTTGTTCAAAATGTTGGTGTCGCATCCTTAAAATACATTAAACTTAAGTACCCACTTTGGTTTTTAACCGACTTTTCGTTTTTGTTTTGTGTTCAGAGGACCTCAAAACATATCTCGACATCGAATTTTTGGGTGTAGGTAACACAACACTGCCTCTACTTACTATACCTAGTAGAAAAATTTATAAAAATTAAGAAATGATGTTTGGTTGAGAAATTAGCGGAAGGGTGGGAGAGAGAGAGGGAGGGGCGGGGGAGGGGAGGGGATGTGACAACTCCCTCTACTAATCACAGTTAGAGCTCTTCTTCCTGGCACACATTTGAACAAAGAGCGAAACAACAATGCACTTCCCCCAAAGGAATGTTCTTTGTTCTCGTCTGATATTGAAAACTTTACTAGTAGTGAAGATGAAACCTGCGCGCGCGCGCTTTCATGTCTTTGCAATACATTCATTCATTCATTCATTCATTCTCCACCGAAATGTGTATCTGCTTTGTTCGGTAGTCATGACGACGACGATGATGATTTGATGATGAATCTCCTTTGACACTCTCTGCACTTCACTTTCTATACCAATAACACATTCACTTTCTCATCTAGATTTATACACTGGAATCCGAGCATTGGAACGTCTACAATGACGTAATTAACATGGCAACAAGACAGCAATGACGTCATCACAAATGTCGCTATATGTTGACTTTGAAATTTAGTTCTCTTTGCACGACTAAGAGATAAAAAGGCTAAATAACGACCTTCCATTTGAGTAAAGTATAATAAATAAATAAAAAAAAAAAAAAAAAAAAAAAGAAAGAAATAGTATAATATAATATAATAAAAAATCTGTATAATAACGCCGGCGCCTAATTACTTACACCAGGGCTAATATGCCAGACCTTTAAAATTTATTTATTCTACACATTCATACATACAACATACTTTACAGAAAAATTTAAAATAAAATTACAAAATAATATAATTTATAATAAATTATAAAGATAAATAAATTAAATTATATATCATAAAAACAAAACACAAGATAAAAAAATTATAACATTTCACACATAATCACTCTCAAAAATAAATACTCTAAAACAATAACAAATCATTTCAAACAATCAAAATACAATAAAATTTCTAAATAAGTTTGTATATAAAAAAAAAGAAAAAAAATGTAACAATTTATAATATAAAAAACAACAAAATAAAAACAAATTTATCTCCTCAATACACGTTTTATTACAGGCACATTGGAGAAAATTATGTTGTGGTGACGTCATTGCGTATTTACCAGGGTTGTGTAGCAGTTGTGCCAGGAATATGGTAATTTGCCTGAAGACTAATATATATTGTCGCAATATACAGATTAATCTTTGCCGCATCATTTAGCAAGTATGTTTAACAAGTTTACTCAAGGGTTTCTGGTAGAGTGAGGAGAGAAGCTGGTGTGAATGTGAGGGTTTTCGTGTGTATTCCCTCTCGTAGGTATCGTGTGCACAGCGTTCTCCCGGACTTGAAGCTGTGGTCATAAAGTAATGGCGGTAGATGGCATTGCGGTAGGTTACTCCGCCGCAGGGCTTTCAACTAAAATGGGGGTGCAGCGGTCAGTTTCTGTCTCAAGCCACTTAAGCCCGGCTCTCTGTCCGTGAGGGACCTCTATACTGATATTTTAACGGACAGTATCATACACATGCACAAGTTATGCTTTAATGTGGTACACGATCTCCAGGATCAAGTCACGTGATAGACGCGCACAACCCCCTCCCTTCATGTCTCCTATTATACAGGGTGCAAACTTGCCACCGTAATAACCAGGTGGCAGGTGTAAGATGGATGTCTCAGCTCCTTACATTGTTACATTAGCGGTGTGAAGGTGTTGATGAAGGATGGTTGAAACCTAATCCCTAATGTCCTTGTAGGTTAGTCTTGGATCTTCCCTAATCATTGTGGTGATGTTGGTCTCTTCATCTTTAAGAGATTGCCGCCCCCTCTTAAATTCTACAAACCAGTGTCACGTGACAGAGAATAGTCCCCAAAAGTCCCTCTCAAACACTCAAGTGACTGTGTTTCATTTAAGTCACATTTGAAGTCGTACAAAATCATTACATGAAAATGTTCTCTCTCAATCTCCATTGTACTTGAAAAATCGTTCACACTTTCCAGACTTCAAACACAAACTGAGCCACAATGATTTGTCCGCTTTCATTGAGTCAGCTGTTTGGACAATAGCCACTATCTCCGGAACATAAGAATATTATGCGTGTGTGTAACTGGAATTGTATTCGTTCAAATAATAATCAAGCATAGTTAAGGAAGCGGAAAAATGAAGCATTCGAAATCACGTGACATAAAGGTACACAGATTTTCCGTCATCCATTACGTGTTAAACCATTAATAATAGTTTTAATACACAAATAATTCTTTCTCTTCATTTTCCTAAACAAATTTCGTTCTTCTATAGATTACCGGTCTTATAATGACAGTTAAAACTGCCACCCAGCTACCAATATTTATGTCTGATGCATGAACCTATCACCTACCCATCCTTTCCACGTCACTTTTAACAGGCGACACCTCCCCTAACCTCCCTTCCATCAGAATGTATGGGTCGTTCAGTCATCAAGCTGAGAAAACGCGACGTGATGTTGCCATATTTCTCTTGCATGACGTTTTAACATTAAAACATAACTCAAAAACGAAAAGTCGCTTAAGCACCACGGTTGGTATATAAATTTAATGTCTTTCAAAGATGCGACACCAAGATTTTGAGGAAAATAGCCCCACCCTAAACTACCCTTTACATGGAACATTTTTGAAAAATTTTCATTTTGTTGAAAATGGCTCTGACGATTTTGATTAAAATTACACATGTTTAAGACATTATTGTGACAAATGAAATGTATATTTTGAATTTTCTGCCCATAACACTTTTGCATAATTGATAAATAGTAACATAGAGATCAAATCGTAATATACAAAAAAAATGTAGATTTCGCTAAAAATACAATTTATGTCGATATAAATTTTTGTAGAGGCAACCATTTTCGAGATATTCCTTGTTATTTGTGTTAGTTTCGCGAAAAAGCTTTGGTGAATCGTTGTTCACTTTTTTATATATTAACCGTGCAAAGAGATCGGAATCTCAAACTCTAGGAGATTGAACTGTCGTTCAAAGTCTACTCTATTGCCATTGTACCTAAAAGGAAATAAGTAATAATATAATTTATACAAATGTTTATCTCAACTAACATGAAGAAGATATAGGAACAAGAGTTTGTAAGAATGGTTAGTACAAGAGTAGAGAAAGTCATGTGAGTGTAACCCTGTTATACTGAGGTGCAAGTCGATGTTGACAAGTTTTTCATTATTTCCTGATTTTTCTGCAAGTCTGAGCACCTCATATTACATTCACACTCCAGCAAGTTTGCCTGTTTTCCATTTTGTTAATCTGCTTCGTAGTTTATTATCAGCGGGGTCTCCTCTGCGAGAGAGGTAGAGAGAGAGAGAGAGAGGGGGGGGAGAGGCGGAGGGGGGGGGGGAGGGAGAAATACATTATTTTGGTGGTGTCTCTTGGGACTTGAGTGTGCGGCTTGCCTCGTCATTGGCCAATAAGTGTTCATCTTTGTTGCCGATATACGCACTCGCTGTTGCGAGACACAGAGCTTTCAAATATTCCATGCGAAAATCTTTCCCAGTGTTGAACTCATATTCAAAATATTCCAGGCGCAAAGAACACTAAAATAACACAATAGTTTCATTATTTTAAAAACTGTAACTGTCCAAAAGCATAAATTAATTTCTTTGTTTTGATTGACATTGAAGCTATTTTTAAAAACTTTGGCCTACACTCCCGCAGTAAACAAGGAAGGGCACGACATGGTATTTGTTTACGTTCACGAGACACCACGCTGCGATGTTTGACTAGTGAATGTGACACCCACAATGTTGCCAGCTTGTTTTCGAAAAAACTAAAATATCTCCGTAGGAAATGGTCAAAGACAAAAACATAACATACAAAATGTGTTCCAATAGCAAGATATATCACTATGTATACATATATACACTTTAAAGCTGAAAACAACATAATATTTTAAAATTAAAAATCAGAAATTGATTTTTCGAAACCATGTCACATGTTGGGGTGTTGTATATGTAGTGTTAGAAGGTAAATAACAGGTGAACTGTCACCTCAGAGCTGGTATCATGACGTGGAGAATAAAAACGTCAATATAGGTACATTTATTGTGAAATGTGAAGTGAGACAATATCTTGTGAACAAAGGCCGCTCGCCGCCCGCCCGCCCGCCCGCCGCTTGGGCACAAAACAGTGTAATCATCTTCTGGACAGAACAAAAGACTCACTCTCTTGTCAGATGTTGGAGAAAACTGTTTTAACTGTAGCTCTCCATTGTTCTTGATGACGTCACCGATGACAAGGGCCCGGGGGGGGGGGGGGGACTGGCCAAAGTAAATTACACATGCGTCTTTAATTTGGAAATACAATAACTTGAAGGTAGACATCTGCTTTGTAATCAAATAAATCATGCGCAGTGTTACATTCTGATGGCTTTCTCTACTCACTCTTGTACAAATTATGATATTGCTCATTTTCTTGTAGGTACAAGGGGAATGCAGTAAACCTTATGTGATATTAGAATCTGGTTGCTATACTAAAGGTTTGAAATTCCGTTCTCTTTACACGGCTAAGAGATAAGAAAGTGGATTTTGGCATAACTTGTTTGTATCTTATGATTTTTTCTGTCTCTTGCGGTTTACGAGTTATACAAAAGTCAAAATATACATTTTATTTGTCATACAAATATATTAAGCATGTGGCTTTTTTGGCAGGCAGAATTGGAAGTAAAAGTCGAGTGTCACAGCTGAGACTTGAACCCTCCGCTTACAGACGTGCGCTCTAACCATTAAGCTACTGTGACAACCTGCCAAAATGGCACCGAATTTTCCAACCAATTCGTATTTCTCCCGGTATACCACATCAGAGATAATTACCCTACTGGCGACTTAAAAAACCTTCAATTATTATTTAACATTGGATTTTTCGATTCCAATTCTGCCTCTCAAACATTGTCAGATACGACTTGTGTGTTCAAAAACACCAACAGTAAGTTTGTTGGCATCAATAAATAATATGGCAGTTTAATCCTAATCGTTAGAGAAATTCTCCACGTAAAGGGTAGTTTAGTATGGAGGAATTTTCATCAAAATCTTCGTGTGGCATCCTTCAAATATATTAAACACAGACACAAACACGGACACAGAGAAACACACACAAAAACACACAAAAACAGACTCATAACTAGGGCTCGGAAGTTCATGTCCTAAAAAACACTGAAATATGCATGCAAATACGCTCTTAAAAACTTGAAAATATGCCAAAAAATCTGATGTGTTGCACTCACATGACTTTCTCTACTCTTATACTAACCATTCTTACAAACTCTTATTTCTATATCTTCTTCGTGTTAGTTAAAATAGACATTTGTACAAATTATCTTATTCCTTATTTCCTTGTAGGTACAAGGGGAATATTGGAATACAGTAGGCTTTGTGCGATAGTCAAATCTTTTAAAGCTTTGAGATTTTGTTCTCTTTGTACACGTAACACATAAAAAAGTGAACAACGATGACCCATTTCACGAAAGTTCCAAGTTTTCTGAAACTCACACACATAACAAGGTATATCTCCGAAATGGTTCACCCTACAAGAAAATTTATTGAGACATAAATTGTGTATTTTAGCAAGATCTACATTTTTTGTATAGTATAATTTGGTCTATCTCTAACGGTTTACCAGTTATGCAAAAGTCGTCCAGAGTAAATACGACTACAGGGGCTATAGCCAGAAAATTCAAGATATACATTTCATTTGTCATAAAAATATCTCAAACATATGACATTTTAATCAAAATCGTTAGAGCCATTTTCAAGAAAATCAAAATTTTCGAAAAATTTTCCATGTAAAGGGTAGTGTAGGGTGGGGCTATTTTCTTCAAAATCTTCGTGTAACATCCTTGAACGACATTAAACTTAAACTTTGGTTTTGAACCGACTTTTCGTTTTTGAGCTATGCTGCCCACAGACTGACAGACTGACAGACTGACAGACACACAGACACACAGATACACACACGGACCTTTTCTTAAAAATGCTTTTTTTGGATTCAGGGGGCCTCAAAACATGTATTTCCGGTGAAATCTCGACTTCGAATTTTTGGGTGGAATACAATACTTCCGCTACTTACCAGTAGAGAAAGTAAAAACATGCAAATGCATGAAGTTCCTAGCCCTACTCATAACCATACACACAAATACACAATCACACAAAAGTGAATACACAAAGACACAAACACAGATACATAAGCACAGGAACACACATATTAAAACACAACTGATACAGAATACAGAAAACTTTTTTTCTAAAATTGTCTTTTTTTCTGATTCAGGATGTCTCAATGTACGTATTTTAGAATTTTGGAACATGATGAGCTAGTATTTGAGTGTGATTCCACCTAGGGAGTGTGTGTGGGTGTGCGTGGGTGCGAGTGTATTACGTAACATTAACACAACTCTGTGTGGCAATCTCCAACACAAACACGTCACATGACCTAATGTTGGTGTGTGTGTGTAGTGATTTGTGGTGTGGTGTTTGTTGTGTCGGTCGGTCGGGCGGGCGGGCGGTTCACGAGATGCAGGAATCTTTTCATGAAGAGTGGCTGGCTGGCTGCTGCTGTGAGGTTTTTGTTATTAACTTGAGGTAAAAGTTTTGTAAGACAAGCAAAACTCGGCACAGCTAAGGGAGTTTACAAAGACCTGGTAATGAGAAGAAGAAGGGCAGTTCTTTCTGCACCAGACAAGGGGAGGAGACAACCAGCTGAGTATAACTACCCCCAAAAGACCGACTTTTTAGGGGCGCATTTTCACAATTTCTTTTGCCTTAACCGCGCATTAATAATAACCCTCCAGGGGTCTTGGAGCAGGGGGGGGGTGCTTAAGAAAGACCCTGGAGGAAAGAGCAGTCATAATGTGAAGAAGCTGCGCTTAGGTTCACACTGAAGTAATTACAGCAACATAGGGACTTCAAAACACTCCATACCTCGATGCTTCCCGATATGTGTTCCATATAGAACTTGGATAGGTTCCTCAAAACCTTTCATGATTGACCATGCCATAAAGGAGCGGTTCTGCATCACTGCTAACCACCAATCAAAGGTGCGTGTTTTGATCTGTAGCCATCAAAGCTTTACTTACCGTCTTTGCACATTCCCTTGAGCCTAAATGAATACGTAAACAAGAAATGGGAGAAACAGTAGAGACATTCGAGAAAGTAATGACTTCTTGTACAAGTTGACAAGAGGTACGTTGTACCTGCTGAAACATACATTGATTCCAAGGTCGCGGGTTCAAATCCGACCCACACCGATGTACGTAAAAACGACAGCTCCAAGTCAATAGATTTACTGGCATGTAAAACAACGCCTGCGGGACGAAATTCCGGCACACCGGCGGTGCTGATGTGGTCCTAGCAATTGACACGTTCGTTAAACATTACGTAATTTTTGTTTAACTATTGTCTTTCCTTACAACTTCCGGGCATCGGGATACACAGTATGACGTCATAGTTGGCAATCTGGGATTAATTGCGCACCGGCTTTACTTTCGTGTGTATCTATTGGCCTGGAATGTTGAGTTTTTCCTTCAAATGTTTCTTATTGCAGAGCCGTTCTTTTCCAGTTTACCAAAAGTCATGCTTGGAGCTTTTCCTAAAAATTCCTTTTCTTAGATTTAGAGGATCTCAAAATATGTACTTTGGGTGACATATCAATAACTAATTTTTGGGGTGGCTTTGAACACTTCCCCTAATTAGTACACATATTAAACAAGGGTAAAAAGCAAGAAAATAAATTTTGCCAGGATTTGTCATCTTTCCCAAGAGCCTTAATCAGGAATCCGCGTGTTCAGACCTGAATGTATTGATTGGTCACTGGGCGCAGTCAACACCTACAAGTATGACAGTGAGGAAGAGGATGATATAAAATGCAAGTGAAATAGGTGATCGGAAAAGTGATAAACCCGGAGAAAACCCGCCGAGACGCCGCTTCGTCCACCGCGAATACTACATGCCGGTCTCTGGGATCGAACCCGGGCCACCCGGCGGACGCTACACCAAACCTTACTCTACAAAAAATGTAGATCTCGTGAAAACGCAATTTATTTGTAGTGAATTTTTGTGAAGTGAACCATTTCGGAGATATTCTTTGTTATGTGTGTGTTGGGCATACAACGAGAATGGAATTTCGAAGCCATCACATATCGAACAGTTGTTAAAACATTTGGCTATGACTTAAGGTCCACTTTATTCCCCTGTACGTGCTAGAAAAGTTTTAATAAGATAATTTGTACAAGTGTTTCGATTAAGGTGAAGTTGATGTGTTTAATAGAGTGAGTAGAGAAGGTCATGTGAATGAGATGTTTTACATGTGTATGTTTTCTCTCATTATACTGTTCATCTTACATTACGTGTCAGGGGTTTATAACGCTGGAATGAACTTTCTACTTAAAGCTATCCGTTTTGAGTGAGTTGGTGTTAAGAAGAGGTTAAACGGCGGCGGAGAGTGAGTGAGTGAGCGAGTGAGTGGGTGAGTGAGTGAGTGAGTGAGTGAGGGGTTAAGACGCCCTGGGTAAGGAGCTGATGCATCTATCTGCCCGGAACGTAACTTCAAGAAAACTTAAGTAAATAAAAGTAGCGTTAATTAAGATGCTTCTTAATTTCGCTAGTACATAAAGTAGGCTTCTAACGAAGTAAACTTTAGTCAAGCTTCTTAACTTAAAGCTCATCTTAAATATCTTTGATTCCTTCTCAGCTCCAGACGCTCATAGAGAAAGGTTTGTGAGCAGGAACACTGGCCCAAAGGGACGACATGTAAACTGTTATTTCCCCACTGTGGTGGTGAAAGTGGTGATTCGTGGGTTCGACCACTGCTGCCAACACTTCTGACCGATGCTTTTTTCCCGGGGTTGGTCCGGTCGGCTTCTTCATTTGAAACCTAACGTAGCACATGGTGTTTCGCGACCTTGCTGGATTCCCCCACTACTGGCTGCCGTTGTTCGCGCGGCTAGTCGGTACTGAGTCTCTGAAAATCCACATCGCGTTCAAGAAATCTTCTTTTGCTGACTCCTTTGGATTTTTTTCCATATACACAGCATACAGAATAGATAATGTACATACAATTTCAATGTCCTATAACCAGCCGTTTTTGAATCATTAATATATTTATTACTAATACATAATTTTTTGATATGCTAATATGAAATGACACTTAGGCGTGCAGTTTATTGTACCCCTTGTAAGTTTTTAATTTGAGCTCACTGTATGGACATAAAGAAGTACAGCTATTGCACAGATTTAGCTGGTTTAAGAGGAAAAATATGTTTTGTGTGCAATTTATAATTATTTCAGTATGAATTATGAAAAATAGTTAGTTTTTTCATAATTATTTAATAATTTTAAGTAGATCTTAAGAATTTTAATACCTGAAGTTAAATAAAGAGGAAGGTAATTTTTACAAAAGTGAGGTTACGCTGAGTTTACCGTCAGAATAATATCTCAAATTGTTGAGTTGGTGTCCAAGAGGTGCTGAAGAATTTCAGTTTGCTTTTATCCCTTTCTTTCTTTCTTCTGTGGTGACATTTGTGCACTTTACCACACAGGGAGGGTGTTCGCCCCCATCAATTTGTTTTACATGAAAGCTTTCCTCCCCGAGTTCAGTTTGTTCAGCAGTTCCAGATAGATGGAGCCATTGTTTACCATCTTTATGGAATATCTCGTTCTTTTCGCGGTATGCGTGGGCTGGTGTGTGTGTATGTGTGTGTCTGTGTGTGTATGTGTGTGTGCGTGAGTGTGTGTGTGCGTGTGTGTTTGTGTGTGTGTGCGTGTGTGTGCGTGCGTGTGTGTGTGCGTGTGCGTGTGCGTGTGTGTGTCTGTGTGTGTGAGAGAGAGATAAGGAAAACTGAAATTGACTAATAAATACAATATTTATATGGAGCTGTCGTTTTTAAGTACATCGGTCTGGGCCGGGTTTGAACCCGCGACCTTTGGATCAACGTCTAACCAACTGAGCCACCCAGACCAATCCTCAGTCGGAGGGACACACACAAACATGCGATTCCATGCTCCTTGAATTTTCTGAGACCGCTTCACTCTGAATGATTTTTCCATAAATGCTGAACCTAAGAGACAGAAGAAGACTTACTAAATGAAAAACGTGGATCTGGTTAAAATACATGATTCATGTGAAACACTTCCTTTTTCTTTTTGGTGAACCGTTTCCGAGATATTCTATTTTATTTGTTTGAATTTGCCAATATGTATACTTTTCTAAAATTGGAATATCTTATTCATCGCATAGCAACCAGCTTTTAAAACAGTTCACTGTTACTTAATCTACCGCATTCCCATATTCCCCTTGTACCTACAAGAAAATTCGGAATAAAGTACTTTCTGAAAATGATAATGTGGATTAAAATATAGTAGATACAGTAATAAACATGTACAACAATACTGCGTATAAGAGTGAGTTACAAAAAATTGAACTATATTAAAAGTCACACTTGGTGTATTCTTCACCAAATATTGTTAAACCTAAGTCACTAATGAACATATGCTTGTTATCACATAACATTTAAAAGTACTTTCATACACAACGTGCATATAACCAACCTCAACACAACGTTGTCGAGTTACTTCACGTCTGAAAGCGCTGCTCGGAGTGTTCCTTCAATTGTTTTAAGTCAATAACTACTTCGAAACCCTGTGTGACGTATGTCCCATATCAGAAATAAGTTAACTCTACAACTGTTATCTTCGTACATTCTTGTGGAATTACGTATACAATTCGGAACAAGAATCATTTAGTCATTTCGAAACCATCTGATGAAAGAACAAAATGCCATTAAATTTTTGTGTTTGTATACAAACGTTCATAAGTATTGAAGTTAAATAGATGAACAAAAAAAAGTCTTGTATATCCAATAGTAAACGATATAAGGTAGAGAATGTCTTGTTGGAATGTTATATCAAGTAGATAGTGCAACCTGCCATCTATATATAGAAACCACAACTATTTCAATTTGGTTAAATTATAGATGGCAGCACAGTGTTATTTATATATTTTATTTGAGAAGAGTAACAAATATAAAGAACCAAAGGAAAGTAAATAAAATAAATTTAGCATTTTGTAGATAATGGAGTTGTGGCAATTTAATGTTCATTTTTATAAAAGTTTTGTTGTTTTGTTAATTGATGCACAAAAAACAAGACGATGTTTATCTTAATGACTGTATTATGTGTTTAAATAATATGTAACGCAGATGCCCAGAGAACGCTGTGGCACAATTACTGGCAATATTTCCATGTGGCATACGTCACACATGAAGTTATAAATACACCAGAGACCACCATTTCCCAGTCATTTTTCCCAAGTAGAACTAATTTTTCACTCCTCATCTCGCAGGTAAAGCCGTGTTATGCCTGGGTCCACTAGAAGAGATTGTACAAGGACACACTACTGACACCCCCTCCCCCCCCAGACTTCCCCTTCCTCCCACAGTTCCACATATGTTCTGCCCAAATCACATCCGGTTTGCTTATGCGGTACCGGACACCACACCAGCCTTGTCCCGTGTCACGCGAGAATATATCCACTCTGCCCTATATAAGGATTAGGGACAGTACGAAATTGGAAAAATAAGGGTCAAAATGAGAAAATATGAAATAATGTAATAAAGTACAAAGGAAAATAAATTAAATTGATTTGTCACTGGCGGTTAAAAAGCTGTCATGTAATGTTAAACAAGCCACATAACGTTTGATAAAGAGAAATTGATTATCACAATGTTTTTACTTCGAAGAATAAAGGGTTTATTCAGTTATTCCCTGTATCAGTTATATTGACATTTGGTTTCAGAAAATACGAACAGAGCGTCTCATGCAGGTTAACTAGAAATAAGCTTCCTGTAATCTCAAAGAAAAATCTGATGTGTTGCACTCACATGACTTTCTCTATTCTTACAAACTCTTATTCCTATATCTTCTTCATGTTAGTCATGTTAGTTTTTTTTTTTTTTTTTTTTTTTTTTTTTTTTTTTTTTTTTTTTTTTTTTTTTTTTTTTTTTGGCTTTGAACGATAGTCAAATCTTTTTAAGCTTTCTAGTTCCATTCTCTTTGCACGGGTAACACTTGAGAAAAATTTGGGTTTTCTAAAACTGATAAAATAACAGGGAATATCTCCGAAATGGTCCACACTACAAAAAAAGGTATTTAAACATAAATTGTGTATTTTAGCAGATCTGTAGCTATCTCTTAGGGTTTACCAGTTATACAAAAGTCATCCAGAGTAAACAGGACGTAAACATATAGAATTTTAATCAAAATTGTTAGTAATTTTTGAGAAAATCAATGTTTTTACAACGAATTACAGTTTTTACAGCGCTTATAAAACATCATATATATTGTTCACCCCTGGGGAAAGTATTGTTGCTTTGTCAAAATATCTGACTCATTGGTAACAATGATATCAGACAGACTATTGTTGTGGTATTTATTGTTGCTCAGTTTATGTTTGAAGTCTGGAAAGTGTGAACGTTTTTCAAGTACAATGGAGATTCAGAAAGAGAGAGAATTTTCATGTAATGATTTTGCACGACTTGAAGTGTGACACAGAATCATTAGGTACATTTGTCAGCACCTATCCGTTGGGTGTGTAGCTTTAAGCTGTGCTGCAGACTTATGACCACGTACATATATTTTTCCATGTCAACTCTGAGAGATACTTGAGTTGTGAATGCCCATGTGAAGGGATTTGAAATACACCAACAGTACTCGACAAGTTTTTTCTTATTTCTCATTACTTGCTCTCTCGCTCGCTGTGGCTACATCGTCTGACCAACGGGCTTACGTGCGTTTAAAGAAACACATCCAGGGTGCGTTGATAATCACCATTTATGTGACTCACTGAAATACGTGCAAATAATTAATAAATTTGTGTCCTAATATAGATAACATATAAAACTTCTCCATCAAAAACTACATATATCTCCTGAATTTATCGATGGTCGATTTGTTTTCGATATTAACGTCACCGAAAAGTCCATGATGATATGAATTGTATGTAGAAGAGTGAGTAGAGAAAAAGATGTGAATGTGCTACTTAAAAGTGAGTAGAGAGAACAGTGAGAATATAATACCTAGTATTTCTACTTCAAACATACATGAATTATTTGTAGAAAAGGGAATAAGAAAATATGTTTCTATAAAATCGCGTTTAGGTGCGATTTTTTCAGGAAGAAGGTTATTCATTGTAAAACCGGTTTAATAAAAAATCTGATGTGTTGCACTCATATGACTTTCTCTACTCTTGTACTAACCATTCTTACAAACTCTTATTCCTATATCTTCTTCGTGTTAGTTGAGATAAACGTTATTGCTTATTTCCTTGTAGGTACAAGGGGAATATTAGAATACAGTAGGCTTTGTGCGATAGTCCAATGTTTTAAAGCTTTGAACAATGAACAACGATGACCCATTTCACGAAAGTTCAGTTTTACGAAACTCACACACATAACAAGGAATATCTCCGAAATGGTTCACCCTACAAGAAAATTTATTGAGACATAAATTGTGTATTTTAGCAAGATCTACATTTTTTGTATAGTATGATTTGGTCTATCTCTAACGGTTTACCAGTTATGCAAAAGTCGTCCAGAGTAAATACGATTACAGGGGCTATAGCCAGAAAATTCAAGATATACATTTCATTTGTCATAAAAATATCTCAAACATATGACATTTTAATCAAAATTGTTTGAGCCATTTTCAAGAAAATCAAAATTTTCGAAAAATTTTCCATGTAAAGGGTAGTTTAGGGTGGGGCTATTTTCCTCAAAATCTTCGTGTCGCATCCTTGAAAGACATTAAACTTAAATACCAACTTTGGTTTTTAACCGACTTTTCGTTTGTGAGTTATGCTGTCCACAGACTGACAGATACACAGACACACGGGCCTTTTTCTAAAAATGCTTTTTTTTTGGATTCAGGGGACATCAAAACATATATTTCCGGTGAATTCTCGACATCAAATTTTTGGGTGGAATACGATAAGTACTTTCCCTACTTGCCACTAGAGAAAGTAAAAAGGTAAATTCACTATGACACGTATTACATTCACACAGTTTTCTCTACTCACTTTCCTCTTACAAAACACAATCACATTGCTTTCTCTCCTCCCTCCTACACAAATAATACACATAATTTCTGTATGTTTCAAGTACAAACGTAACGTATTACATTCACACAGTTTTGTCTACTCACTTTCCATTATGTAACACATTCATTTGCCCTTCTCTACTCGCTCTTCTACAAACAATACACACAACGTTCTATATGTTCGAGACATTCGCAGGGTTTTCTTAACTCAGTTTCCTTTACGCTACACATTCACATGCGCTTCTCTGCGCGCATTTCTCCAAACAGTACATGCAATTTTCTATATGTTTTAAATATAAATGCAACGTATCACACTCGCATGATTTTTATAACTCGCGTTTCTTTTATATAACACATTCACATGTATTTCTCTCAATTCCAAGATAAGACTACTGGAGAAGTGGAACCAAAGTCCGAAATTTTAGGAACAAACCTCCAAACGACGGGCAACACCGGGTGTTTTAGCTAGTAAAGTATAAAAAATATGTCGCAAATTGGATAAAAACTCATTAGGAAACCCACGTAAACGTTTTAATTAAAAAGTATCATTAAAGGGACATTTTATTAATACTAAAAGAAGAGTGAGGGGTGAACATGTGCGTCACATATTAAATTACACACACACACACGTATCCTCTGTGGAGTTGTAAACAAGGTCCTTCGTAACACAAGCCCGTACTAGTAATATTATCTCAGATATAGATTACGTCATGCCATGTGTGTGCGCGCGCACAGTTTAACATGCAGATACTACAAGGGTGGATGTTGTAATTAGGGGTAGGTGGCTATAAATATTCTGAGAGCATCCCCTAACTCCAAAAAAGGTCCGTGCGTCCCTGTTTGATGGAAGCTGCTGCGGTTTTTGGAGTCTGGGAAGTTGTGATGTATGCCCCCAGACACGAGGGGAGCGGGGGGGGGGGGTTGAGCTAATGGGCGTCCATCATCTGCCCTCCCGACAGCTTTACTATAAATAAAATTAGAATGCTGCATGTCGGCGAAGCAGTTTGTACCACGTGATGTAGGTACAAGGTAATGGGTGTCATGCTTTAGGGCTCAACCGGGCAAGGTCGTGGGTTCGAGTGCCATGGGCGACCTTTCTGTCACGTGGGAGAGAAGGTTTATTACATTCAGTTCATTTCTCATTTCATTTAACTCTTAAACCGCCTCGTTATTTCAGGGTTGATCCGCGTCAACAAGTGGGAGGAGTGAAAAAGGGATGTTAGAGACCCTGCGCTCTGCTCTGTCGAGACTCCTGCATCACCTCCCTCGGTCTGTGCTGCCGGGACACAAGAGCGCATCTCCATTTGTTGTCGTTTCCTCTGCATTCAATGTCAGCAAACAAGCACGCTTTATAAGACAACTCTTCTGATAGCTTCTGAGAAAGGAATCCTAAAAGGTCAAATTTTAAACATTTATTGAGCAAACTGCTTTGAAGTTATAAATCTATATACAGATATATGTGTCTATGTTTAAAAGTGTACGATATTGCAACGGGAGTTGGGATGATCAAAACTAGGATAAATGTTCCTATAAAGATATATCCGGAACCAAATACGTGTTGAGATATGAGCCATTTTAGAAAAATGTCCGACGTATCCACGTTTTTTATGGTTTTGGCATACATCAATCTCTTTAAATGTCCTTATATTCGAAAATCCAATAGATTGAGCCCCAGCAAACGCTTAGGCCATGATACTGGACCTCCGCGACCAATCCATTATCTATTAAACGTTTGGTTTTAAGGTCAGGATCGCTTTAGTCCCAATATGTGGGCAGGAATTGTGGGTGACATACTCCTAGGAGTATACATTTTATCAAACAGGTGCTTTTGGATGATGGATTAGTCAAGGAGGCCTAGTAACATGGCCTCCCTTTTGTCGGACCTCAATCCATTAGGTTTCTGGCTATGGGGACATTTAAACGCATTGGTGTATCGAAAATATGCATAAGTTGGAAATTTTTCTAAAATGGTTCATATGTCAAGAGGTGTTTGTTTCCGGACTTATGTATACAGGAACATTTATTCTAGTTTTGAGTAATCCCAGCTCCTGTTGCAATATCGCACACTTTTTTAAACATCCTGTATATGTGTTGTACACTGCTGAAAATGACAGGAGTGCTCCATTAATAAGAAAACCTTCATTAGAGACAGAAACAAAAGCTGAAAACAACAGTTACTTCTGCGAGGCGATAAAACCACAAGAGAATTAAATCTAGCTTAAAGATGAAAAACTTGTGTTGAACATAATGTGTACAGAGAAAGAAAGTAATAACAGTTTCTTCTTAGAACAAGTGCTCTATTCTAGTTTAAAGTGGTTAATGTAGTTCTTGACATGTAATATAAACCTGTTTATTTAAATAACGAGCTGTGTGCCGCAACTGTGAAGCCTGTAGGAAAACTAGGACTTGATAAGTTGACCCAAGTGTACTAAACGCGGTGTGGAATTATTCCCTAACAAATACACACATACGTATAAGTAGAGATATTTTGATAATTAACATATATTTACTTCGGTATTTTAGTTGTTTTTTCTCTGAGTTTTCACATAAACAAATTACATGTTTTATCAATGCGCCGTGAAACGAACAACGCCTGGCGTATAGACTATCCGGGACACTTCACACCTCGATGCCTGACCTACTGACATTGTCACTGCAAAAAGTTTTAGAATTTGGCTCCGGTACACCATTCGTTATCATTTGTTACGTCTACGAAACACCGATATGGGAATCGGTGCGACTCGAATTCGGGAGGTCCTGGGTTCGAGCCCGACGACCGCGCACTGTGACTTGTTTTCCCGTGGTTTCCCAATATCAGTAATGCTGACAGTGCCGGACAGATGGCGCGGTTGCTTGCGCACGATACCCTATTTGACTAAAGTGTTGATATAAACATTTACAGAACTTATCTCTTTGCTTATTTTCTTGTAGCTACAAGGGGAATATGGAAATACAGCACGCTTTAAGCGATAGTCACTTTTAAAGCTTTGATATTCGTTCTCTTTGCACGGCTAAGATATAAAAAATGAATAACAATGTTCCAATTGATGACAGTTTAAGTTTTGAAGAACTTAAAAATAAAAAGGAGTATATCGGAAATGGTTCACTCTACAAAAAACAAATTATCTAGAGTTTTGTGTAGTAAAATTGAAGAGTAAACAGGACTACATAGGCTATATCCAGAAAATTCAAAATAGACATTTTATGTGTCATAAAAATATTTTAAACGTAAGCCATTTTAATAAAAATCATTAGAGCCATTTCGAGAAAAAATTTGGAAAAATTTTACATGTAAACGGTATTATGTAATTATGATAGTTTCAGTAATATGACCAATGAATTGCGTATACTGGAGTCTCACTGGCAATTCCACGTTAAAGGACATACTCATTGTCCTGAGCAAAGGACAGTAACCGTAGAAAAAAGCCTAGAAGACAGACAGATTGAAGACATTTACTGTAGTAAAGTTCTTGACCGATAGATGGATCCCTATGTGTAAATGCAATATAAAAACCTTATATACAACATATGTAATCTTGGAGTTCAGGTAAGAAAATGCCAATGTTTGCTACCTTTTCCGTTTCTGTTGCTGGATTGTCCGTTTGTTTTGAGTTAAACACAAATAATTTACAGAATAAGTCTACACAACTCTAACGTACGCACAGATTCTCAATACCCAGTGATACCACCATTGATAATTAAATTGCACTAAATAATGTGCATTTACTCACACTTTCCTTGCATATCACATGATACACATATTACAGGAGGACTTTTTCAGTGAAACTGGATCAGTAATACGTGTTTTATACACGTCACAAAAACAGTTGACATTTGTACCGCGTAATTCGTCACCAATACTCGCCATGATTGATGGTAAACATAAAAACACTGATCTAATTTGTTTTGGATGCAAACCCTTATTAGTTTTCCTGGTGGTTGTAAATATTTGCACAACGTAACAAGATACAACGCGATAAAATGCAACGGAAATTAATTTTGTAAATTTGCTACTGTTGGTTTGTGTGAAATTCTCGCGTTGGTTAACACTGGAAAACATCCACAGGGACTTCAATTGCAGTTTATAAAAAATATATCTGCTTCCAACTTCATAAAAAACTGACCTTCCTGTTTGTACGTACATGTACCTCTATACAAATATTCACTGCGTTTTCATATGGAATTAAAATCGATTTGAGTCCAACCCCAATCTCAATACGATCCGCCTTTACGTCTTGATTTTGTGCGCAATTTTCAGCTTTGGATACGCAAGGTCCAAAAATAAATATTCAAGCCTTTATGTTGGTCACGTGGTTTATGTTGGTGAACCTGTAAAAACTGGTGACATCGGGCTCGGCGCACAAGAATGGACGGACAGGGCTAAGCTACTTTACACCACATACCAGGTCGGCGAGGCTGCCACGCGCGATTGTGTGTGTGCCTGGCAAACAACAATCGAGCGACAAAACCAAAAGCAGATTTTCCCCAGAGCCCTAAAAAATTGGCTACGTCATCACCAGATTATTTGAAGGAGTTCGTGGAAGCCCTCTGTGACGTCATCCCTGCTATATAAAATTAGAGAATGGGATGGCTAGTACGTAACTGAATGTGAGACAAAGAAAGACAGTCAAAGGAGTGAGTCAAGGTTATGAGAAGTAAACAGTTGTGAGTTGTAATATCATGAAAGACTGTAGACTGTGTTAACATCAGTAAAAGAGAACTGTGTATTTGTGTAATTAGTGTATGAGAGACAGAGAAAGTGAAGAAAGACAGTGAAAGGAGTGAGTCATGGTTATGAGAAGTAAACAGTTGTGAGTTGTAATATCATGAAAGACTGTAGACTGTGTTAACATCAGTAAAAGAGAACTGTGTATTTGTGTAATTAGTGTATGAGAGAGAGACAGAGAAAGTGAAGAAAGACAGTGAAAGGAGTGAGTCATGGTTATGAGAAGTAAACAGTTGTGAGTTGTAATATCATGAAAGACTGTAGACTGTGTTAACATCAGTAAAAGAGAACTGTGTATTTGTGTAATTAGTGTATGAGAGAGAGAGAGACAGAGAAAGTGAAGAAAGACAGTGAAAGGAGTGAGTCAAGGTTATGAGAAGTAAACAGTTATGAGTTGTAATATCATGAAAGACTGTAGACTGTGTTAACATCAGTAAAAGAGAACTGTGTATTTGTGTAATTAGTGTATGAGAGAGAGACAGAGAAAGTGAAGAAAGACAGTGAAAGGAGTGAGTCAAGGTTATGAGAAGTAAACAGTTGTGAGTTGCAATATTATGAAAGACTGTAGACTGTGTTAACATCAGTAAAAGAGAACTGTGTATTTGTGTAATTAGTGTATGAGAGAGAGACAGAGAAAGTGAAGAAAGACAGTGAAAGGAGTGAGTCAAGGTTATGAGAAGTAAACAGTTGTGAGTTGTAATATCATGAAAGACTGTAGACTGTGTTAACATCAGTAAAAGAGAACTGTGTATTTGTGTAATTAGTGTATGAGAGAGAGAGAGACAGAGAAAGTGAAGAAAGACAGTGAAAGGAGTGAGTCAAGGTTATGAGAAGTAAACAGTTATGAGTTGTAATATCATGAAAGACTGTAGACTGTGTTAACATCAGTAAAAGAGAACTGTGTATTTGTGTAATTAGTGTATGAGAGAGAGACAGAGAAAGTGAAGAAAGACAGTGAAAGGAGTGAGTCAAGGTTATGAGAAGTAAACAGTTGTGAGTTGCAATATTATGAAAGACTGTAGACTGTGTTAACATCAGTAAAAGAGAACTGTGTATTTGTGTAATTAGTGTATGAGAGAGAGACAGAGAAAGTGAAGAAAGACAGTGAAAGGAGTGAGTCAAGGTTATGAGAAGTAAACAGTTGTGAGTTGCAATATTATGAAAGACTGTAGACTGTGTTAACATCAGTAAAAGGGAACTACGTATTTGTGTAATTAGTGTATGAGAGAGAGACAGAGAAAGTGAAGAAAGACAGTGAAAGGAGTGAGTCAAGGTTATGAGAAGTAAACAGTTATGAGTTGTAATATCATGAAAGACTGTAGACTGTGTTAACATCAGTAAAAGAGAACTGCGTATTTGTGTAATTAGTGTATGAGAGACAGAGAAAGTGAAGAAAGACAGTGAAAGGAGTGAGTCAAGGTTATGAGAAGTAAACAGTTGTGAGTTGTAATATTATGAAAGACTGTAGACTGTGTTAACATCAGTAAAAGAGAACTGTGTATTTGTGTAATTAGTGTATGAGAGACAGAGAAAGTGAAGAAAGACAGTGAAAGGAGTGAGTCAAGGTTATGAGAAGTAAGCAGTTGTGAGTTGTAATATCATGAAAGACTGTAGACTGTGTTAACATCAGTAAAAGAGAACTGTGTATTTGTGTAATTAGTGTATGAGAGACAGAGAAAGTGAAGAAAGACAGTGAAAGGAGTGAGTCAAGGTTATGAGAAGTAAACAGTTGTGAGTTGTAATATCATGAAAGACTGTAGACTGTGTTAACATCAGTAAAAGAGAACTGTGTATTTGTGTAATTAGTGTATGAGAGAGAGACAGAGAAAGTGAAGAAAGACAGTGAAAGGAGAGAGTCAAGGTTATGAGAAGTAAACAGTTGTGAGTTGTAATATTATGAAAGACTGTAGACTGTGTTAACATCAGTAAAAGAGAACTGTGTATTTGTGTAATTAGTGTATGAGAGAGAGACAGAGAAAGTGAAGAAAGACAGTGAAAGGAGTGAGTCAAGGTTATGAGAAGTAAACAGTTGTGAGTTGTAATATTATGAAAGACTGTAGACTGTGTTAACATCAGTAAAAGAGAACTGTGTATTTGTGTAATTAGTGTATGAGAGAGAGACAGAGAAAGTGAAGAAAGACAGTGAAAGGAGTGAGTCAAGGTTATGAGAAGTAAACAGTTGTGAGTTGTAATATTATGAAAGACTGTAGACTGTGTTAACATCAGTATGTATTTGTTGAAAAGTTTGGAGAACAATAAACTTATAGGAGAATAACTGGACCGTTTGTGTCATTTTGTCACAGTGGTGTCAGAAGTGGGATTTGTATGTATAAACCAGGTACAAATTGTATAGAGAGTGCAGCAGATTATATTTTCCGTATGAATAAAATCAAATTGGAGCGCTGGTGAGGATATCGACGTGGATTCTGGAGCGCAGGTGTTTCCGCGCCATTAAGGTAGCGCGTGTGGACCAGAACCTCTCAGCGTAATGGGTCTTACACAGGGTGACTGCCAAAGTATTTTCTTGGAGATAAGAAAGTGTTAATGACACCAGGTAATTAAAAGATTATTATTATTACAGCCATAAAAACACCGCAGGAAGGCACTTTGCCAACATTTGCCTGAGAGCTCCCTGAACTCGCTCTTCTATTGTTCCTCTGCCATTTGCTTCACCCAGATAAACATACCCACTTGCTTCCTACGGCTCTAATTGCGAAAAAAACCCGCCTTTTAGTGGAAAAAGAGCTTTTTATTACATGTCATGAACAACGTTCGGTCTAATGTTGTAATATTATATTATAAAACGATACAACAATGATAATAATTAAAATACGAGTGTTTATGAAAGCATGGAACGAACATGCGTCCTGATTGTTAAAAGAAGATGCCTGATAGATAACTATTAGGGCCTGAGACATACAAATAACGTCCGGGTTTTGTCTCACAAAGCCAAAAGGATACAGGTGTAATCCATATAAACTTACTGTCAACACAAAGGCGGTTCGTTTTCTCAATACGGATGAAGTAATTTGAATCTATTACGTCTTTGTCTTCACAAATGTGAGCCAGCTTTCCTAACCATACTATTTGCTTCAAGTTCTTCGTTTTCCTTTCTACAGTCTTCTAATACCAGTCTTTGTTACTTTTTACTATTCTATTCCACCCAAAAATTCCATGTCTAGATTTCACTGGAAATATATCTTTAGAGACCCCCCGAATCTAGAAAATCCATTTTTAGAAAAAGGTTCGCGCGCGCGCGCGTGTGTGTCAGTCTGTGGAAAGCATAATTTAAAAACGAAAAAAAACCCAAAGTTGGTATTTAAGTTTAATGCCTTTCAAGAATGCGACATGAAGATTTTGAAGAAAATGCCCCACCCTAAACTACCCTTTACATGGAAAACTTTGCGAAAATTTTCATTTTCTTGAAAATACCTCTAACGATATTGATTAAAATGTCACATGTTTGAGATATTTTTATGACAAATGTGTATCTTGAATTTCCTGGCTATAGCCGTAAACCATAAGAGATAGACCAAATCTTACTATACAAAAAATGTAGATCGCGCTAAAACACAATTTATGGCCTAATAAAGTTTTTTTGTAGAGTTAACCATTACGGAGATATTCCTTGTTATTTGTGACAGTTTCGGAAAACTTAAAACTTTCGTGAAATGGAACATCATTGTTCATTCCTTTATATGTTAAGCTTGCAAAGAGAACAGGATCTCAAAGCTTTAAAAGATTTGACTATCACTCAAAGGCTACTGTAGTCTAATATTCCCCTTGTACCTACAAGGAAATAAGCAATAATATAATGTGTACAAATGTTTATCTCAACAAACAAGAATATATAGGAATAAGAGTTTGTAAGAATGGTTAGTACAAGAGTAGAGAAAGTCATGTGAGTGTATATATTATTATGAAATGTCAGTTGTACTGAGAGATAGATGTTAAACGTGCAGTGAGGGAAGGTTGGAGTAATTGGAGAGTTTATTCAGGCAGATCTGGTGAATGGCGTAGCATTATACTGTCTGAAGTAATCTCAAAGTGTGAATAACTTGTATATAAAAGGGGCGCGTTACTGCTGCAGTAATTGGATTTGGATTTGACTGCTGCCCGGTCAAAAGAATCCCTTTAATGTTCCTTGTAGGGCTTCTTCCGTCAGCTTGGGCACTCGCTCGCTTGTTGGGAACTTATAAGGTTTATTTACTTACTTGTGGGGGGGGGGGGGCGAACCCTTTGAGGTCACCACATATTTATTCTTCTTCCTCTACTTGTATGCACGGAACGTGTAAGAAGGGAAACAAAACGGTGTAATTTATAATACAAAAATCTAATGTGTTACACTCACATGACTTTCTCTACTCTTGTACTAACCATTCTTACAAACTCTTATTCCTATATATTCGTGTTTGTTGAGATAAACATTTGTACAAATTAGTTTATTGCTTATGTCCTTGTAGGTACAAGGGGAATATTAGATTTTGCACTTTGTACGATTAACATATAAAAAAAGGAACAACGATGACCCATTTCACGAAAGTTCTGTTTTCCGAAACTCACACACATAACAAGGTATATCTCCGAAATGGTTCACCCTACAAGAAAATTTATTGAGTCATAAATTGTGTATTTTAGCAAGATGTACATTTTTTGTATAGTACGATTTGGTCTATCTCTAACGGTTTACCAGTTATGCAAACGTCGTCCAGAGTAAACAGGACTACATAGGCTATAGACAGAAAATTCGAGATATACATTTCATTTGTCATAAAAATATCTCAAACATATGACATTTTAATCAAAATCGTTAGAGCTATTTCCAAGAAAATAGAAATTTTCGAAAAATTTTCCATGTAAAGGGTAGTTTAGGGTGGAAAAAATTTCTTCGTAATCTTCGTGTGGCATCCTTGAAAGACATTAAATTTAAATACCAACTTTGGTTTTTAAGCTACTTTTCGTTTTTTAGTAATGCTGTCCACAAGCAGACGTGAGTCTGATCTAGGATCAAGTTTTAAGGTCAGTGGTTGACCCTCATTTGTCTGATCGATAGTTGGTACAACTGGAAGAGAGTTTTGCTTCGGGTCTACTACCTACTACATAATTTAATTTAATGAACTTTTCAAATTGAAAGTTCAATAAACCATCCACTCGTGCTAAGCTTGTGATTGGTCATTTAGGGAAGTTGTACTCGACTTTCCCCTGCCAGACTCCCTGACTGCAATCAATTACTGTGGTTTAGTCATGCGGAGAAACCAGCCAAGGGTGGGAGGGGGTAGGTAGGGGGTGAAGAAACAGCACCCTGTGTGTGTATGTGCGAACAGAATCTACGTTTGGAATGGCGCTATAATAACAAGTAGGCGATAAAAGAACTCGGGGCGCTTATACTCCCAGCTACAGATATACAATAAATCACTTGTGTGCTCTCCAGGAACTCCAGGGAAGGGCCCTCCGTCGTGCAGGAAGGGGCCAATATCCTGCAGTGCGTGGCATCCCTGAAGGAAGTCGCTTCGACACCCGGCCATTTCCTCACTCATTACGTGAAGTGATAAACCATAATTACATATTCCTAGCCATTTCCAACATCTGCGACAGAGGGGAGTTTGGGTGCACCTCCTGGCACTATACGCGGACTTTGCCCCATCTATTTTTTTTTTTTACATCGCTGGATTAGACCATTCGCCTCTGACCAAAGTGGCTCGATTCCAGGCGACCGACTTCACATTGCATAAGAAAAAATCTGACGTGTTGCACTCACATGACTTTCTCTACTCTTGAACTAACCACTCTTACAAACTCTTGTTCCTATATCTTCTTCGTGTTAGTTGAGATAAACATTTGTACAAATTATCTTATTGGTTATTTCCTTGTAGGTACAAGGGGAATATGGGAATACAGTAGACTTTGAGCGACAGTCAAATCTTTTAAAGCTTTCAGATCCCGTTCTCTTTGCGCGCATAACGTATAAAAAAATAAACAACGATGTTCCATTTTACGAAAGTTTCAGATTTTGCAAAACTGACACGCTTAACAACGAATATCTCCGAAATGGTTCACTCTGGGAAAAAAAAAAAAAATTACTAACACGAGAATTCTGTGATTTAGTGAGTTAAGAATTTATCTACCTCTTACGGTTTACCAGTTATACTAAAGTCATCCAGACTAAACACGACTACATAGTCTAAAGCCAGAAAATTCAATATATACATTTAATTTGTCATAAAGATATCTCAAACATGTGGTATTTTAATCAAAATCGATGAGTTATTTTCAAGGAAATAAAAATTTTTGAAAAATCTTCCATGTAAAGGGTAGTTAAGGGTGGGACTATTTTCTTCAAAATCTTCGGGTCGCATCCTTGAAAGACATTAAACTTAAATACCAACTTTGGTTTTTAACCGAATTTTCGATTTTGACTTATGCTGTCCACAGACACACACACACGAACCTTTTTCTAAGAATTTGTTTTGAATTCAGGGGTTCTCAAAACATACATTTCCGGTGACATCTTGACATCGAATTTTTGGATGGAATGCAATACTTCCCCTACTTACCAGAAGAGAAAGTAAAAATGTAGTACGCGTTAAAGGAAGCAATTCCCGGTGAGTTGGAGAATTTAATGTGTTGTCGGCAATTTGGCCATGGTAGCTCAGTGGTTAGAGCGACCGGACGCATATAGTAAGGTCCTTGGTTCAAATAACGGCTATGTCATAATAGCTTTCTTTTTGAGCCAACTATTTCCAAGATATTTCTTGTTATTGTGCTGCCATTTAAATCCTGGTACATTTATATCGTGGTTATCCTATTATTTTACGTGACATAAATGTATGACACAGGACCACCGGCTTTACTTCCCTTCCGAGGGAAGTCATACTAATGATTTCTACGTCCCACAAAACTTCATTTTCCAGCACCGGGTTCGAATCCGGGACTTGAGGTTTGTCTATCTGGATGAATATTAAGTAAAACAAAAATAGTCGTAGTTTGTACAAGAGTGAGTAGGAAGTGTTATGTGAGTGCACACCTAACACCTTGTTAAATTGAAGCTATTTGCCTAAACTTCACTTCCTAAAGTTGAGAAAATAGTTTTATACATTTTTGGTTTAAAACATAAAATTTAAACTCATTCTTATGCAGATTCTAAAATAATTTGATTTATGTTTATTGTTATGAATCAAACATAACCTATACTACATACTGAACCTTTATTATTATATTAAAGATCATTAAAACTGTTTTAAAAGCTTATAGACTTATTTCAGACACTGAATCAAAGTTGAACATTTCTTCACTAAATAGACTTGTGTAATGTTCATTCTTGAGCTATGTTAAAGTTGGCAATCCTACTCCAGTTACTTTATTCTGTTTGTAGACCATGTATGTGTTTTAGAAGATAATTTCAAATGTATATTTGCCCACATGCAAGCTTCTTGTGTTGGGACTATCTGTTAGTGTTTGTCTCAAACCACAGATGGTAGCACCAGTCAAAAAGTTTTAGTCCTAAAGGTTTAGGTTGCTTTTAGGCACACGGCTTGGGTTAAGGTAGTGAGGAAGGGGTGTGTTTGTGGTAAAATATCGGTCTGTTCCGTTATGAGGAACACAAGGACGTAGATCAGTTCAACAAGATATTTCTACCAACTTGACGGAACGTTTAAGAGGACAGATGTCTGCAAGATGCTCATTTGTCTGTCATAGCTGCAGCTACGCAGTTCATCGCCGAGGATGTCCGGGAAGAGGTGGCCTGCCCACACATTACTTCGGGCCACCCTAGTACCTCATCTCCAGCTTCACCGCCATCCACGCAGCTACGCAGTCCATCGCCGAGGATGTCCGGGAAGAGGTGGCCTGCCCACACATTACTTCGGGCCACACTAGTACTTCATCTCCAGCTTCACCGCCATCCACGCAGCTACGCAGTTCATCGCCGAGGATGTCCGGGAAGAGGTGGCCTGCCAACACATTACTTCATGGGCCACCCTAGTACCTCATCTCCAGCTTCACCGCCATCCACGCAGCTACGCAGTCCATCGCCGAGGATGTCCGGGAAGAGGTGGCCTGCCCACACATTACTTCATGGGCCACCCTAATACCTCATCAGAAGCTTCTTCGCCGTCTTCGCAGTTCACCGTCATCGCCGCCTACGCCGAGGATGTCCGGGAAGAGGTGGCCTGTCAACACATTACATCTTGGGCCACCCTAGTACCTCATCCAAAGCATCATCGCACACTCCTTACTTCATTCCTGTTACTCCTTTTCAACTATTCTGTCACTACCTTAAATATATCCACACTAACTTCCCGTGTGTGACAGTCAGGACCTGGTCATGGCTGTCACCCGGTATCCCCTTCCGATGCCGGTAATAGCCGGCTGTATTCCCGCACTGCGAGGGTGCTCCGGCGGTACCTCGACACCCACGCCACACTTCTCCATAATCCCCTCTTGAAAACCTTTTAGTTTAGTCTTTCTCCCCTTTCCCTTTTTCCCAATCTCCCCGGCGAAATAAGCCAACTCTTTCTCCTCTCCAACTCTCTATCTGTCTCCCCTTTCAAAAAAAAAAAAAAAAAAAAAAAAAAAAAAAAAAAAAAAAAAAATAAAAAAAAAAAAAAAAAAAAAAAATAAACGGGAAATGTTCTAAAAAGTATAGCACCTTATTATCTGTTTGAAGCACTAAACAGGAACCCAATGTAACAATTGCAGTTCACATGAAGTTTACTGTTGGCACAAAGGCGTAGTTAAAGCGAAACGACGCAACTGAAGTGCAGACTTCTGCGCATGCAAGTTAGCGCAACTTCCCCCACCATCAGCCTTTCAACTAAAGAATTGCCACTGCGCATCTAGAGGAATTGTTCCAGTCTTGCCTCACGACCTATACTTATGTTTACTCTCACATGGACTTCTCTACTCGCTTTTAATATCTGATGTGTTGCACTCACATGACTTTCTCTACTCTTCTTACAACACAATCTTCGTGTTAGTTGAGATAAACATTTGTACAAACTTCTTCACGCCAAGCATTACGCAATGCTGCCTGTTCCGGCTTCACAACATGTCCGACATCGTTTTCTTGGTCTTCCCGGAAGTCTTCCCAATTGGCCTATAGTTCAACTCTTTCCTATTCTCTCCCCATTCATTCCTGTAGGTGGTAATTTTGTCTGCCAAAAGATTTATTTCTAGTTCTTACCTTATTTTTTAATTTGTAATTTTATCTAAAAGTGTGCATCTTGGAAATTATCTTATTATTTTCTAGTAGGTACAAGGGGAATATGAGCATATAGTTGCCTTTCAGCGATATTCAAATGTTTTAAAGCTTTGAGATTCCACTCTATTTGCACGGTTAAGATAAAAAGATGAATAAAACTCTTAAAACTCTCACAGATAACAAGGAATATCTCCGAAATGGTTAACTCTACCAAAAAAAAAAAAAAAAAAATATGAATATAAATTGTTTTAGCATTTGTATAGCCAGCTTTAGCCTCTCTTACGGTTTACAAGTTATACAAAAGTCATCCAGAGTAAACAGGACTACATAGGCTATAGCCAAAAAATTCGAAATATACACTTCATTTGCCAAAAGATATCTCAAACATGAAATTTTAATCAAAATCGTGGAACCATTTTCGAGAAAATCAAAAATTTCAAAAACGTTTCCACGTAAAGTTTAGGGTGGAGCAATTTTCTTCAAAATCTTCGTGTCGCATCCTTAAGAGACATTAAACTTAAGTACCAACTTTGGTTTTTAATCGATTTTTCGTTTTTGAGTTATGCTGTCCACAAACACACACATGGACCTTTTTCTAAAAATGCTTTTTTTATTGAAAGGACCTCAAAAGATTCATTTTCGGTGAAATCTCAATATTGAATTACTTACTATACGTTATGAAGAAAGTAAAAATACGTTAGTTCGCGAGTAAGGTAACGATTTCATTTTTTCTTACAGGTATATTGGAGAAAACTAGGTTGTGGCGGTGATGACGTCATTATTGTCTTATTGCCATGGTAATTTTATCATTAATTTTCTCACGATTTATGTGGTCATAGTACGCCATTTTGATGATAGCATTGGATAATTTTCTTGTACGTACAATGGAAGTATGAGAACAGTAAATTTTAAACGATAGTTAAGGTTTTAAGAACTGGTCGCTCTGTGATGCCTTTAAAATTGCGTTCTCTTGTTTGAGTTGGACAAATCATATAGCCAGTTCTAAAAAACTTGGTTAATTAAAAGAAATGTGCTTTTTGTGTATTTCTTTCATTTAATGAGTGATACAAAAGTTATTGGAAAAAAAGAGAATTGCTGAGAGTATTTACAGAAAATTCAAAGTATACATTCATTGGAAAACCATGTCACTTTCTTAAAAGAGTAGAGAAAATCGTGTGAATGTAATACGTTGCATATTAAAGCGGATAGCACATAAAAAGGTTCCCCATGATGATAGATTATGAATGGTCTGGAGCACTTCGCCCCTTACAGTAGTAATGGCTTATTGATGGGCTGGCTGCCTGACTGACTCGATTAAAACTTGATTCTCCATTTGCTTCTTGTTCTTGTTCATCATCCTGAGTCTTCATTCAGGTTTTAACATCACTCTCTCCTTAAACCTGCTAAACTTGTGTTTAATTTAACACCGTGTTAATCCTTCTTGCCAAAGATACAAATAATACATTAAACAGTTATTTTGTGGCACATACGAAATGTCCTTATAGTGAGAAATCAAATGGACGGAGGTGCGGCTATTGCGGAGGCCATACCTTTGGAGCTCCTCGACCAATCCATGCGTTGTCTGTGTCCTATTTATACTGGATGTCATGTGACCTTTCGAGATCTTTCGATGTACACGTGCACAATGACTCAGGGAGAAACGAGTCCCTATATTGTTGTACGACCAATGTAACACTATGTGAACATCTTTAGAAGAGAACTCTGTTTGTGCCAAGTTTTGGAGGAAAATAAAGTAAGAGAAAAGTAATTACTGCATAATTTGGTCACAGTGGTGTCAGTAGTGGGATTTATCGAACTGCCGATTATATAGCTATGTGGTAGTGAGTGACGGTACGTATGTTTAAATACGTTGGACAAGGATACGTTTAATTTCCACGAGACCTGATAGAGCGACAAATGTCACTTTCGCACGGTAATGGACGTAGTAAAATTAACTCTCCTCAGAGCGAGCCAGCTTCTTGCGCGAGGTAATCGATTTCAGTTATAATAGAGGTCTTCTTTATCCATTTCCCTAGGGCAGGGTTTAGAAGGTGATGACGCCACAAGCATTAATTTTCATTTGGTCACTTTTTACTGGGCCTTACCCCTAGAGGACTTAGATACATACCCTTCCACATAAATCACTCTTATTATGGTGACCCCTGACATCATCGACCACGTTCAAGATTTCCTAGTATGTGAGGCTACGGGCGAGGAAAGCATTTAAATAAACTGAATATTGTCACAAAATGACAATTCGAGAATTCCACTTCTGACACCACCGTTGCAAAATGACAATTTATTGCCTTCTAAAATTGTATCGTTCTATTTTACTGATGTTAACACAGTCTACAGTCTTTCATGATATTACAACTCACAACTGTTTACTTCTCATAACCTCGACCCACTCCTTTCACTGTCTTTCTTCACTTTCTCTGTCTCTCTCTCAGACACTAATTACACAAATACACAGTTCTCTTTTACTGATGTTAACACAGTCTACAGTCTTTCATGATATTACAACTCACAACTGTTTACTTCTCATAACCTTGACTCACTCCTTTCACTGTCTTTCTTCACTTTCTCTCTCTCTCATACACTAATTACACAAATACACAGTTCTCTTTTACTGATGTTAACACAGTCTACAGTGTTTCATGATATTACAACTCACAACTGTTTACTTCTCATAACCTTGACTCACTCCTTTCACTGTCTTTCTTCACTTTCTCTGTCTCTCTCAGACACTAATTACACAAATACACAGTTCTCTTTTACTGATGTTAACACAGTCTACAGTCTTTCATATTACAACTCACAACTGTTTACTTCTCATAACCTTGACTCACTCCTTTCACTGCCTTTCTTCACTTTCTCTGTCTCTCATACACTAATTACACAAATACACAGTTCTGTTTTACTGATGTTAACACAGTCTGCAGTCTTTCATGATATTACAAGTCACAACTGTTTACTTCTCATAACCTTGACTCACTCCTTTCACTGTCTTTCTTCACTTTCTCTGTCTCTCTCTCAGACACTAATTACACAAATACACAGTTCTCTTTTACTGATGTTAACACAGTCTAGTCTTTCATGATATTACAACTCACAACTGTTTACTTCTCATAACCTTGACTCACTCCTTTCACTGCCTTTCTTCACTTTCTCTCTCTCTCATACACTGATTACACAAATACACAGTTCTCTTTTACTGATGTTAACACAGTCTACAGTCTTTCATGATATTACAACTCACAACTGTTTACTTCTCATAACCTTGACCCACTCCTTTCACTGTCTTTCTTCACTTTCTCTCTCTCTCTCATACACTAATTTCACAAATACACAGTTCTCTTTTACTGATGTTAACACAGTCTACAGTCTTTCATGATATTACAACTCACAACTGTTTACTTCTCATAACCTTGACTCACTCCTTTCACTGTCTTTCTTCACTTTCTCTGTCTCTCATCCACTAACTGAGGATACCGTCCCTCAACACTCATTACAACTGCATTTCTATCTCACACATACTGGCAGCCATGTCTAACTCGTTGCCTCGTCTCCTTATATGGCAGCAATGACTGACATGGACCTTTCTTAAACTCCTACAAACAAGCCGTCTGTTTCATGGCAAATAGTTGGGTTTTGTCGATGTTGGCTTGTATGCGGCAGTTATAATCTTAGTGCTAGGCAACTGTGTCTCTGCATCTGTGGGAGCCTGCCTTTACGGCAACCTGCAATCTACATGAGTAAGAGGTGTTCCTTTGGGTCTTATATTAAGTGCATTTATCTTGAATCAAACCAATTACTTTATTACGCAATATTAGCTGCAGGTTCAACGATACGTTGTGTCCGTGGTAAGTCAAAAATAAACGACATGAGTTAAAGGCACTAAATATTGGTAAATATCAAATATATTACGTCAGTCTTGCCTCACTGTGATACGTGAAACGGAAGTTGGGCTCGTGCATAATATTGGACGTCCGTTTTTCCCTCGTGCAGGAAGATGTGGAATTCACCCTCCGACATAGTTTAACTTGGAATGAGGGCAAATTGCTATAAATTAATTCAAAACACGTATAAATGTGGATAAACCTCTCCCGTAAAGTCAGAATATGTAATCAGCCAAGGTGTGGAATCTCCATACCACACGAATGAAACTTTTAAAACATTTTTTTAACGTTTATCGAGCATAAAAAAATTTAAGCTGCTTTTGGTTGAATTTTAAACTAATATAACTTTTTTCGCTACACTTTTGACCACATACTTATTCCACCCAAAAATTCTACAATGAGGTTCTACTGAAAATGCCCGTTTTGTAGGTCCTAAATCCAAAAGGCTGTTTTCCAAAAAAAAAATCTGTTTGTGACAGTTTTCATGAACAAACTGTAGAAATTGTTTATTTTCTCAGAAACGTCTCTAAAAATTTCTGATTAAAATATCATATGTTAGATATATTTTCATAACAAATGAAACGTATACGTTGAATTTTTTGTAAATATTGTCTGGTTCTTTATTTTGAATCACATTTGCATTACTGGTAAACTTATGTGCTTTCTATTCCTTGTTATTTATTTCAACTTTCAAGGTTGTACTTTTGCCAAATACAAACTCGTTATTCTCTTTGCATATCCAAGATATAAGAAAACAATTAACACCCGTGTTGAGAAAAATATGAAAAAGAAATTTTTGAAAACTCTACCAATAAAAAAATCTAGAAAATGGTTACTTCCACAAAAAGCATTACATATGTACATATTTAATTAAAAGCATTAGAGACACATTTCACAAAATGGAAGGTTTGAAAACTTTTTTCAACGTTGTTTTTGGTACAGAGATTTTCTTTAATATTTTTGTGTGACATCGTTGAAAGAGGCTGAGGTTAAATACCAAGTTTGGCACACACACACACACACACACACACACACACACACACACACACACACACACACACACACACACACACACACACACACACACACACACACACACACACACACACACACACACACACACACACACACACACACACACACACACACACACACACACACACACACACACACACACACACACCGTCGGTCTGGGTGGCTCAGTTGGTTAAACGCTGGCCTACTGATCCAAAGGTCGAGGGTTCAAACCCGGCCCAGGTCGATGGTTTTTAAGTGTGCTTAAAAACGACAGCTCCATGTCAGTAGATTTACTGGCATGTAAAAGAACTCCTGCGGGACAAAATTCCGGTACACCGGCGACGCTGATGTGATCCTGGCAATTGACAGCGTCGTTAAACAACAAAATATTGAGAAAAAAATTGACTCACTCACACACACACACACACTCACACACACACACTCACACACACACTCACACCTTTATGTGAAAATGTTCCTTTTTGGACTAAAGGGAGCTCTAAACGTGCTTTTGTTAATATCGAATGTTTGAGTGGAATGCGATACATTCTCTATCTACTACATATATACAACGGGTAGAGAAAGCTATGTGAAGGTAATACCACTCATTTTTCACACAAGGTATGCCAGAAGGAAGTTCCTAATGCAGCAATTGACAGTGGGGGGAGGGGGGTGTAATGGCAGACGTCCTTGATGGATCATGTCCTTCTTCAGGATAATTCATTAATGTGGAGCAGGACATCAATCTCCAGCAGGATCCTCCTGAGGGAACACTCTAATCTTCCCCTACAAGTCCCACCACTACTTTATTTTCTTTAAGAGTATAAGACGGTGGTAATTAGGAACGTCTGGTCGCTCCTCCAGACTTTAATGAGACCTCCCTTTAATGCATTCATATGAGCACGAGCATTGGTTCAAATACCAAACCTGCTATTTAAATTTTAGTGTCTTCGAAAGATGCGACACCAACTTTAAGTCATATCTAACTGTTGAAGCAATTATTTGCATTGATGTGACCTATAAAGCGGTCAAAGTTCATCACGCGTTGATAACTGTTTGAGGCAACAATGCTTCATGGCGCCTAATAATGCCCTTTGGTTTGAGTTCTGTGCCGCCGATAGAAGCTACGAGGTTTCTCTCTCTGGGTATGCGTGACTTGTTTTGAATGGCTGACAGCAAGCGGCCAAGTAAACCTCTGCTCACAATTATACACACATTTTACGATAATCGCTTTGTCTGTCCGTTGGTTTTTACCTAAGTATACCTACACTCCAGCACTTCGATAGACAAGCAACAAGTGACGCCACAAAAACAGTTGAAACTATTCCTCTTCTTTTCCTGATTACCCCCCCCCCCTACTGTATTCCCGGGTTCCTGTTGTACCTATAAGGAGGCATGAAATAAAACCATTTCTACAAATGTTTATTGTGACAGTAGAGAAAGTGAGTAGAGAAAGCCATGTAAGTGGAGACATCCATTATTTAATAAAAATTGTTAGAGTTTGAACAAGACTTTACATCATAGATGGGGAGAAGGGACTCAGTTTTAACCCCCTCCACTCTGCTACACAGTACAGAGAACCAGGCACTAAGTGGAGAGGGTAAATACTCGATTGCATTCCTGTCACCCCTGTTCCCCAGGCCTGCTTTACACACTTACTATTTAGGTAGAAGTATAGATTATACTTATGACTGTCAGAAACCATAACTAGTTGTAAAATAGATGTATACAATGACGTAACTAGAATGACGTCACCACAACATAATTTTCTCCAATGTGCCTGTAATAAAACGAAAGATCATCACTGTCAGCAACATTTAAGCACAAGAATCACTTCACTAATAAACTCTCAACACAAATGTCAAATGGAATACGATCCATATTTTCAATACCTTTATCATTAAGTGCTGACGTCATATTGCGTCATACATTTGTGACTCTATGTCCAGGTAGTTCAAGTTGGCCAACCTGCATGCTGATGAGCAATACAAGGCGAGGAAAATCGATTAATAATTACCTGATCTACCTGATCCCACCCTCTCTGTAATGAAATACTGCTGCTGGATTACCCCGGCTTAATTACAACCACCCTTACAATAAATCCTCAACAAGAAACAAACCCTTCCACTTTATTAAACTGATCCCAGGTCTCATAACCTCACTTTCAACACAAATATCCGCACAATGCAGTCATCTTTAAATTGGACCATTAATTTAATATCAAAATCTTACCAGAAATAATGCTAGTGAAGGAGTAATAGAACTCTTTCATAAGCGGGCAGCATATTTACCACGACACCTTTGCCGTATACCCCCATTCCTAAACCAACCGGGATATGAACCCTGAACCATACCAGAGATACACAAATATGAAACACAGTCACCTATGTAACAATGCGGACAACATATAATCTAAAACTGCGATAACATAACTATATTGTGAAGCTGGGAACGGCGCACAACAATGAACTGTCGGAGCTAAGCTACTACAAATACATTAGAATGGAGTTCTGTGCCAAAAGCATGAAGCTTGTAATTCCGGCGTAAGGAATCCACATCAACACGCTAATGTGTTAGTCCGCGCAGCACGTGGGGAAACGAGTGTGACTTCGCGCGAGAGAAATGGCTTCCATTTAAGTTTGGTGTCTATGTCTTGCATGGGGCCTATTAGACCCAACAATTTAACATTTAGAAAGTTAAACACATACGTGTGTACCTACAAATCAGACTTTCAACACTTGGTTATGTAATCACAACTCATAAGTTAGTCACCATATTCCTTACTGGCCGACACTGACATTGTTCACAATTTAACGACTCATTGGGGCTTTTCCTGTTCTCAGATAAAACTTGTAAGTGTAGTATTCTACAAGGGAAACATTAATCATATTGTGAACATATTTTAAACAGTGATAACATTAAAAAATGGTGGAACTATTTTCTTCCTGGAAGTGCTCCGGTCAGCTACGGGCGTTTGTGTATTTCAAGTAACTTGCTTATTTTAGCAGCACCATAGTATTTCGTCAGTTTCCAGTAAGTTTGTCTTTTTCTGTTTTCAGGTAAGTAACATAAAGATTTGATCTCAGTTCAACGAGGAGCTTGTTTAAGGTAAATGCCACAAGTGAATTTATTTGTAGATATTAAGAAAAAACCAATGACGTCACTCTTGCTCAAAAATGACATTAACAATGATTTGTTTCTGTAAAAAGGAGTGTCTTAAAATATTTGTATTGTTTGCGGTCCCTAAGTGGATTTTAAAAATATAAAGTTGGATTTATCTTTAGCGCAAAAACCTTCATCGTTGTCTACGCATCAACACAAGAAGAGTTTATGTATATACATTGTTAATTACTGAGTTTTATTACACATTCGGTCCAAAACGCTCTGTATACATTCTCTCAGAGTATGAATACAGGAACTATAAATATTCCCAGACAATGGCATACACTGAATTAAAATCAGAAGATCGAGGAGGCCACGCAATGGATCCCCCTCGATCAACCAAACCGAAGAGTATGTCGACATCTCATCAGAAGCATAGGTTTTGAGACCCCCTCAATCCAAGAAAGCAATTTAAAAAAAGTCCATTTGTCAGTTTGTGGACAGCATAACTCATAAACCAATAGCCGCTTAGAAACTAAAGTTGGTATCAAAGTTCAAAATATTTCAAGGATGCGACACATAAATTTTGAAGCAAATTCCTTTATTTTAAACCACTCTTCACATGCAACATCTTTCGAAAAATTTAATTTTCTCAAAAATTGCTCCAACGATTTTGATTAAAATGCAATATATTTAAGACATTTTTATGACAAATAAAATATTTTCTGGCTATAGCCTATGTAGTCCTGTTTACTCTTGATGACTTTTGTATAACTGGTAAACCGTAAGAGATAGATAAAATCTTACTGTAAAAAAATGTAGATCTTGGTAAACCACAATTTATGTTTAAATATTTTTTTTTTTTTTTTTTTTTTGTGTAGTGAACCATTTCGGAGATATTCCTTGTAATCTGTGCGAGTTTTGCAATAGCTACTTTTCTCAAAGTTATTATTCACTTTTTAATCTCTTGGTCGTGATTTGACTATCACTCATAGCCCATATTCCCCTTGTACCTACAAGGAAATAATAAATAAGAATTTGTACAAATGTTTATCTCAACTAACACGAAGAAGATATAGGAATAAGTGTTGATAAGAATGGTTTGAGTGAGTAGAGAAAGTGATGTGAAAGTAACTTTGACGTAGAATGTTTGGTAAACAAACGCGTGTGTGCTCTGTATGCAAATAAGGCGCGTTTTTGGATGAGCGGATCTTGGTAATTGAATTCATGTTTAAATGCCTAGTTAGTGATGCGCGCGCGCAATTACGCCTGCTTTTGTTTCCCGTCACATCTTCCGGTAGCAGTTTTTTGTACAGCGATTTTCATGTTATCAAGTTGGCGGGCGAGTAGATCGTTTTTGTACAGCAATTCTGCGCTTCCGTTAAAGTACCATCAGTGCTTGTAAAAACAGACATATACTCGCTCTCAGCTATCTGGCTGGCTGGCTAGCTCTCTCCAGTCTCAGTCCAATTAAAACCTTACATATCATCAATCAGCCAGTTGCCAGTTCTGAGTCAAGTTACACTTTCGTGAAATTATTAAATAGGATCATAATCTAGAAACGCTTGGCATTAGCTTTTAAAGCTTTGATATTTCGTTCGTTTGCAAGGCCCAGGGATAAAGTGAATAAGTGAATAAGTCAGTCAGTCTGTCAGTCAGTCAGTCAGTCAGTCAGTCAGTCAGTCAGTCAGTCAGTCAGTCAGTCTGTCAGTCGGTCAGTCAGTCAGTCTGTCAGTCAGTCAGTCAGTCAGTCAGTCAGTCTGTCAGTCGGTCAGTCAGACAGTCAGTCAGTCAGTCAGTCTGTCAGTCGGTCAGTCAGTCAGTCTGTCAGTCAGTCAGTCAGTCTGTCTGTCAGTCGGTCAGTCAGTCTGTCAGTCAGTCAGTCAGTCAGTCGGTCAGTCAGTCTGTCAGTCAGTCTGTCAGTCAGTCAGTCAGTCTGTCAGTCGGTCAGTCAGACAGTCAGTCAGTCAGTCAGTCAGTCTGTCAGTCGGTCAGTCAGTCAGTCTGTCAGTCAGTCAGTCAGTCAGTCTGTCAGTCGGTGAGTCAGTCTGTCAGTCAGTCAGTCAGTCAGTCAGTCTGTCAGTCGGTCAGTGAGTCTGTCAGTTAGTCAGTCAGTCAGTCTGTCAGTCAGTCTGTCAGTCGGTCAGTGAGTCTGTCAGTCAGTCAGTCAGTCTGTCAGTCGGTCAGTCAGTCTGTCAGTCAGTCAGTCAGTCTGTCAGTCGGTCAGTGAGTCTGTCAGTCAGTCAGTCAGTCAGTCAGTCAGTCAGTCTGTCAGTCAGTCTGTGTCTGCATGTGTCTCTGTCTATGTGTGTCTATCTCTGACTATATATACAGAGAGAGAGAGAGATAGTCGGTCTGGCTGGCTCAGTTAGTTAGACACTGGCCTATTAATCCCAAGGTCACGGTTTCAAATCCGGCCCAGACCGCTGGCATGTACTGGCACGTAAAAGAACTCCTGCGGGACAAAATTCCGGCACACCGGCAACGCTGATGTGATCCTGACAATTGACAGCGTCGTTAAACAACAAAATATTAATTTTTATTTGCTACAAAATACCTTAAACATATGGCATTTTAATCAATTGCGCTGAAGCCATTTTTCAAAAAATCAAAGCTTTCCAAATAGCTTGTATGTAAAAGGTGATTTAGGGTGAAGTAATTTTCCTCAACATCTGCGTGTCGCATTAGCGACTTCTCGTTTTTGAGTTATGTTGTTCACAGATACAGGCTGATCTTTTTCTAATAATTGGTTTTTGGATCTAGGGGGCTTCAAAACATATATTTCCGGTGAAATCTCCACATCGAATTTCTTTGGCGGAATACAGTGATCCCCTTAGTTACTATACCTAGTAGAAAAAGTAATAGATGGACTCTAATCTTGTCTTTTTTATTAGATGGTGTCAGAAGTGGTATGCATCGATTAGTGAAATTGTTATTCTCTTATAAAAATTATAAAAATACAGTAAAGTGAAGTGAAGTGAATCTACACACATTTAGATGTAATCTTTCATTGGAATTGCTTTCTGGTTTACAGGAGAGAAGACAGGAAACCAAATATATAAAATTAAATTGCTATGCAAATTAAATAGATGTGCGGACCATTTGTACTGGATTTATTTTCAATTTGTTTACCTGAAAATAATCCCGCGGAAGTATATATGTGCGCGCAGTAGGTTATTCCTTAATTGTATCTTGGGAAAGTATCACTTCGCCAAAGGTAAATCGAGTCTGGTGCTTATAAATGGGTGCACTTTAAACAATAAATTCACACAGCTTCCATAAAAGCTTCGTCCCATAGCGTTAGAATAAATCTTAACGAAATTAAACAGCAGGGCTAAACTAACTCTATGCCCATGTTCACTTTACGAATGTATGTGCCACTTTTACTATCAGCCAGAGGAAATATACAAGTCTGGTTCTTTAATCCACTAAATTAAATAACTTATCATTGAAACTGCAAGTTTAAACAAATGGAAACAATATTGTATTTTCACTCTCTGAAAATAAATACAGTTTTCATCAGATTGGTTTTGTGAGTGAAAATGCGATAACGTTTAGTTCAATACTGCTCCGTGGTTTTACATACACACTATATGAGCAGCTGTGAGGCGAGTGGCAGAGGTCGCTCATTCGACTCCCGGCTACAGGCAGCCAGTCCTGTCTTGGAGAAATGAGTTGAAGTTCTGAAAAGCTTGAAAATACAGAATTTCCGTTTATCAAGATGTGGTTATGAAATATTTAGCACAGACAGACAGACACATACACACGCATAAACACAAGCACACAAACACCAAAGACAGATTTACCTTTTTTCTAAAAATGACAAAAAATTTGCCTAATTTACTAGAGTACATACTTTTAACATATTTATTATTTTCTGAATGATTTTCAATATACTTGTTATCGGTCTAAGGGGAGAACGTGAAGTTTTTGAATTATAAGACGAAGTTGTTATCAAAGAAGTCTGGACACGGTCAGACGGTCGGGACAGACAGAGAGAGAGAGAGATAATTGCATTGACAGCCTCGAGAAAGAGCTTATTTGCTTCTGTTACATAAACAGAACTTCCGAGGAAAGAAACAGATAATAGCCCAGAGCCAAGTGAAGAAGATAATGGGAAATTCCATCAGCTACTTCTGCACAAGACGCCCAAGCAACATGCACAATAAGTCTATCACGGACTATTCCATACATAGAGCTGGTCATTTGTTGCCTGGTCACTGCTTGTTCAGTCAGTGTAGCCAACTGTGGGCCATAAATCACTAAAAATGTACTACGTACTTTAAACGAAATATTCTCCATTTCAATTTGACAACTGTTATTTAAATAACTGCTGTTTTAATCATTAATGTATTTTTTAAAAAGAAACGTTATTCCTTAATATAAAAAATAAACTGATAATGTGACGGTAGTACCGATCCCTGAGGAACTCCATTCAGTTAAACTAAAGGGTCAAATGAAAACCGAACCGAAATTTACTCGGAGTACGCGGCCCTTCCAAAAAAGTTGTACCCAAAGTCTTCTACGAATAGGCATGACGAAACTTCCGGAAGAACACACTTCCAGATGAAATTAATTGCTATAGTAAACCTTGTGACACTTAGTATTGATCCTTGAGGTACCCCGCTGTCATGAACAAAATAGGTGGAAAAAATCGAGTCGACCCGTAGTCCGAAAACGCGGTCCTTTATAAACTCCTGAATAAACGGTGTTAGGAGTCCACGTAATTCCAGCTGTACAGGGAACAAATATCCGTGCACGCCAGCACGTATCATAAGCGTTCTGCAGGTCGAAAAACATGTCAAGTTCTTCATGAACCTCTTCGCGAATTCTGTCGATATTGATACAAGGTAATCCAATCTGCTTTGTCAATATGGTTGTGTATGACAAATAGCTTCACCGACGTACATTAAAGTATCAAGGACCACTTAGCTAAACTATTTCTGTTACTCTTAAATTCCGGTGCCATGCTCAAATCCTGGGCAGCACTCCAGTTTAGTTGAGAGTCCTGGCCTGGACCTTGCTCACCCCCCTAGGGATAAAAAAACAGTTAGAGAAGCAATAAAACCATTTATATTCATTGGCCAAGAAGACAGATCGCTCCAAATATTTGACAAATTATGTTTTGTAAAACTGCTCTTTATTGATAACGATTGTATTGGACATATTTGTTATACTCATCCTGTGGAATCCCTGACCGAAACAGTACCTTCCTCCCTGTGTGTTGTAACTGCGGAGAGACTTTCCGAACACGCTGTATAGCTATTAAAGAGAGAGGTACACAGTGTAAAGCCCTGGTTAACGCATGGCTTACATCTGGTATACCGTAACTGCGGAGTAAGTTTCCGAACACACTGTATAATTAAGTATTATTAAAGAGAGCCGTAAAATGGGAAGAATAATAATAATAAAAAGGTGCACAATCGCATGTTTAAATTAGCTGTCGCTGTTAAATGTTCTTCCGTATTCCTTGTAATTAGGCTACACTGCACTGCACACCGCCGTGCATTATTCTCTTTTTATCTGTTTCTTTATTACTCCGTGCTGTACAAGATAAAAATACTGGAATAAGAGACTAAGAAAGAGGAGCAATATCATGAATAGCAGAAAGGTTTTTTAAAAAAGCAATGTTCTAATTCCAGCAGAAGGACTCTTGGGTTAGATCGATAAAAAACGTTATGGAGTGCGCATAATGAAACACTTGCCAGTAGGTACATGGGTTGATTAAATCAGACCAGCAAGCCAGCAAGCGCTGCTGCTTTGTTTGCGTCTTGAGGGAGCTCAAATGAACATTAAATTGAGTTGGCAGAAGTTTGGAAAGGCCGCCTACGACTACGACTCATGGTCCTTGGTTTAACAAAAACGTCTTTTGGGACCAGTGACCATGTACGAGTGTTTGTAATTACCTTACGAGTCGCATTCTGTGCTGAAAACCTCATACAAATGGGCTACTTTGTTCCTCCACATGACGTCACATTCCCCTCTTCTACAATTTAAATATACACCATTATGTTAAATGCTCCCCAGTCACAAGGATATAATATATACGCGCCCTTTACCACGTGCACGGCACTTCTAAAATTACCTGAACTCTCCTTGGTTCTTCGTGTTAGTTGTAGGTACAAGGGGAATATTAGAATACAGTAGGCTTTGTGCGATAGTCAAATGTTTTAAAGCTTTGTGATTCCGTTCTCTTTGCACGTTTAATATATAAAAAAATGAACAACGATGATCCATTTCACGAAAGTTCTAAGTTTTCCGAAACTCACACACATAACAAGGAATATCTCCGAAATGGTTAACTCTACAAGAAAATTTATTGAGACATAAATTGTGTATTTTAGCAAGATCTACATTTTTTGTACAGTATAATTTTGTCTATCTCTAACGGTTTACCAGTTATGCAAAAGTCGTCCAGAGTAAATAAGACTACAGGGGCTATCGCCAGAAAATTCAAGATATACATTTCATTTGTCATAAAAATATCTTAAACATGTGACATTTTAATCAAAATCGTTAGAGCCGATTTCAAGAAAATCAAAATTTTCCAAAAATGTTCTATGTAAAGGGTAGTTTAGGGTGGGGCTATTTTCTTCAAAATGTTCGTGTCGCATCCTTGAAAGACATTAAAGTTAAATACCAACTTTGGTATTTAACCGACTTTTCGTTTTTGAGTTATGTTGTCTACAGACAGACACACAGACGGACGTTTTACTGAAAATGCTCTGTTTGATTTCTGGCGGCGTCAAAACATATATTTTCGACACCGAATTTTTGGGTAGAGTACAACACTTCCTCTACTTTAAGTAGAGAAAGTAAAAAAATGTACATCTTGCTAAAACTCAAAAGTCCCTTTTGTGCAGTGAACCATTTCGGAGATATTCTTGTTATTTCTGTGAGTTTTGGAATAGGTACTTAAACTGTTCATTTTGGCCGTGACTTGAAGTCTGCTGTATTCCCGTTGTAACTACAAGAACATAAGTGTTTGTAGGAATAGTTTGTGAGTAGAGAAAGTCATGTGAGTGCAACACATGAGATAATTTTTCTGCAGGATAAAGCACGTTGTATTGGTGATGTCTGTTTTGTATGGGGAAGTACAATGCCGATCAGTTCCAGGTGACTGTGCCCTGTAGTCAGGTAGTGGAAGTTCACACACACACACACACACACACACACACACACACACACACACACACACACACACACACACACACACACACACGCTCACTTCCATTGTAATAGCTTCAATTAGCTTCAGGAAGGAAACCTCGTCCTGTTCCTCGATATCCCTGCTGCAACAGTTACCCCCACTTCCCCTAACTACTGCAATTTTTTACGGTTCACCTGAACACAAAAATTGGATCAAATAAAAAAACTGTGCTCTGGATTGGAAACGCATTACAGGAAATAATTCTTGGGTAAAAAAAGTATTTCAATGTCCACGATTTATTATTAACTGTGGTGGTTTAAACCAGTGTTGGAAGCTTTCTGGATTTATTCATGCTAATTCGGAGTATCAAACACAGTTCTTTATGCGTCTTTTAGAGTATAATTGTGTTTTTTACTCTCTCTGCTACGTGTAGTAACTAGAGGAAGTTTGTATTTGAGACCCACTGAGTAAAAAGTGTTTTTACGGTTAGCCATTTCGGAGATTTTCGTTGTAGTGAAGTAGTGGAGCTGTTGGGAGGTTCCTGTCTTGTCTCTTAGCCCACTGTATCATGGTTGTTAAGTACAGTTAAAAACCATCGGTCGGATTTGAACCCGCGACCTTAGGGGCAACTGAGCCAGAGACAAGGTGCTAAGTCCCACACTGTCTCTGTACTGCGTGGCCCTTCATATATCTATCTACTGTTTCACTTTTACCAAATACACAAATATCACTTTATTAAATTAATACACATCTCCTGTTGATATATTTCAAAGATATTTTCTTGTGATAACACGTTCACGTCGCTTTTAATTATGTTTTGGTTACATCTCACACCAATAATATGAAACACAGATAATAATAACAAATACTAATTACATAGTTCAAGAAATAATTAGTAATGTATTACAATTTGAGTTAGAAATTACGAGGTCCATAATGAATATACCAATGTTTGAGATATTGACTTCACAACTACAGGTTGTACAACAATCACAGCTTGATTTAAGATGTCCACTGACGAAAAGCCTAATTACAAATATTTTGAACAACTTCGAATCCCAGGGTTTTATAAGCAGCTTCGAGAAACATCGATTACCACAAAAATCAGCGGACTTTTCCAGGATAACATGATCAGAGTGTTTATAGATATTAAAAAAGCTTTTGACAATGTAAATAGACAGAAACTATACATATCGACACCCCAGACATATAACTAAAGTATGATGTATTTCTCTAGAAAAATTGGTTTTTTCCAGTTTACATTTTTAATACGCTATCTGCTTCATGAACATTAAATTTTGTGTGTATACCTGTGCCGGTGTTAGACAATACAAAACCGAAGCCTAAGAACGCCAATCATGTGGCAGTTCCCACAGCCAAAAAGTAGTGATTGGTGTACGGATAACCAATAAGAGATGAGAGGTGGCCCCTCTCACTTATATAGAGGTCGGGCGCACCATAACGCTTGTTTGCAGCACAGCTATTTCCCCTCTACTTGGAAGCGAGCCAAGATTATCATTCTCCCAAAGCAAGGGAAAAGCACCAGACAGCCGCAAAATTACCGCCCCATTAGTCTTTTGTCTACAATTGGTAAATTACTCGATAAACTTATACTTTCTCGACTTCAAAAACAACTTTCGGAAGCACATGAACTTTAAAATTCACAATGTGGCTTTAGAAAAGGACATTCCACAGAATTGCAGCTACCCAGGCTAACTGATGACGTAACAGAGCAATTTAACAATGGGGCTTCAACGTTGGCGTTATTTCTGGACGTAAAGGTCGCGTTTGACCGGTGCTGGCAAAACGGCTTCATATATAAACTGCACCACAATTTCCCGGCCCTTCAAAAGTATCTATGCTTGCTGCACAACGTCTTAGAAAATCGACACTTCTACGTCCAAGTGGGAAACTCTCCTTCAGCGAGCTAGTGATGCGGGCTAGCGTCCCACAAGGAGCAATCATGTCGCCGTTTATGTACATAGTCTTTAACAATGATTTACTCGTGGATGCCAGATGCAAGGTCGCCATATATGCTGACGACACTGCAACATACAACTACATCAAAAATCCTCGTTTCGGCCTTGCAGAAATGCAAAGATATGTAAACAACTTCCTCCTATGGCTCCATAATTGGAAAATTAAGAGTGTACCCAATAAATCCAGCTAATACATTTTCCAAGGCGACATCACACTTCGACAATGGACCTAACGGTCGGTGGTCAAGTATTATACTGTCGCCAGCATGTCAAGTACTTTGGCGTCGCCATGGACCGCACAATGTGTTGCTCCACCCATATAAAAGACACCGTCAACAAAGACAGTCAGCGGTTACAGTTATGCGCCCCCATCTTCAGCAGCAAACAGCTACAACTTAAATCCAAGCTGATTTTATATAGGTCATTTATACTCTCGGTGGTCCTGTACGCATGCGTGGCGCGGGCAAACGCCTCCAAAACCCCCTCAAACAAATTCAAACTCTCCAAAACCTCTCCCTTAGAAAAATCCTCTCTGCTCCACTCCTTACCACTGACCAAACCCTTCACCTCGAAACCCAGATCTTATCCATCCCAGAGGCAATAACAAAAAAGAACAACGGCAACATGGACGTGCATTAGGAACCACGAAAACTACGTGATCGCCAACATTGGCAAAGGCGAGCCAAAGCACCGCAAACATGCAAGAATCAAAATGTTCTAGACGCGGCACGGCTCGCCGACTAATGCGTGTCCACGCAATCCCGGCTCTAGGCCACAAACTCACTACTACAGAGGCCTGAGCGTCGGGAACCATACAGGAGCTGCAACCTGACCGCGCAGGAAACCAGCGGAGAAGAGTATGTAGTGTAAATAGTTAAGTGAATTGTATATACTGCATTCTGTGAGCTGGGACGCAGTGTGCCCAGTGTGTACGTGAGAGAGAGAGAGAGAGAGAGAGAGAGAGACAGAGAGTGTGTGTGTGTTTGTGCAAAAACTGTTCTCGGTGACCTAAAAATGGTCACCAGGTGCGTTTTTGATAAACGCAAAAACTATAAATAACTATAAGTTATCGATAATTGTAGCCTATAAGCCGGGGCTATTGTACCGGAACCAGACAAAAACGTTCTCAATAAACAAATCTGTAATATGTAATCGCCCTCTGGTTGTCAAGCGGCAAGCAATCACTCTGAAGATGCCCAACGCAGTCTTGGGCGAAACGTCAGACAAGTTATCGGCTGGAGCTTTGCCTACAAGCCGGAAATCTACCATCTATTGGACTAATGCCGGCGTGAAAGTGTCAGCATGTAGGGAGCACAATTTATAGTTATATAAGTAATGTGTAAAATTATATAAAACATTTGGTGTCAGAAAGTTGTAAAACCTGAGCTAATAATATTGTGACTTTGGTGGGTGTAAAGTAAAGAAGACAGATGTAGTCGAGATAAAGAAACACATTTATTTCCGTAAACAGTAACTTTTTAAACTCGTTGCAACAGCAAGAAAGTCTTTACCGATTCACCAACGGCACGCCTCCGAATTAGTAACACAAAAAACTGTCCCTTCTCACACTTTACCGCTATTTATATCTCCCAGGCACTATTCTGGAATCTTCAGGAAAGTTCAGCTATTATTGCGGTGAAATACAAAGCAGAGAATTCCAGAAGTCTCTATCCCTTTCTCTCTTTTGCGGTAGTGCCGACAATAATGCGATGGGCGTCACTGCTCCCTCCTCAAGGCTGGTCGTTAGGCCAGGTAGGCGACTGGCTGGGTCCCCCCTCCCCAGTGCGGCAATCAGATGCGGCGGGCGCGGTGACAATATTAAACTTTCTCTATATACTGGTAAAGTAAAACTGTAAGGAGTTTGTTCTACAGAAGGAGTTACTTGTCTGGAAGTGTAAGTGAATCAGGTATCTCTAGGGAGACGGTCTGGGGTTTGTATCTCGTCAGTCAAACTGATGCACCTTAATACAAGAACTGTTAGAGGAAAACACAAGGCAAGATGCTCGTGTTCAAATAAACATAGCAAAAATATTGTCCCCACATTAAAGTGCAGGTTTTCCACCAACTACAGCACACTACAACCATGGATTATTCTTGTACGCTCAATCGAACAACAACTAGTGCGAGTTTATAAAAAGTAAAAATGTCTGACACGAGTGTCAGAGAGAAAGTTGCCTAAATCAAATGTTCAACGTGGGTATGATAATAATTTATAAATATTTTAAATAGGTACGATAAAATTGACACTGATATGAGTAGAGAATCTCATGTGAGTGACATTGTAATCTTGCACACGCAAGACTGGAGCTTAAACGCCCATGAATAAATTGTTTTCTCCTTTGTAAATACGTCTCGTTTGAAAGAAACAGCATTTCACGTATAGATTCCCAATTCAATACAACTTCATGGAAAAATTACTCTTATTGCATTCAATTGATTTATCTGTTTTCTATCTCTTTTATTTGCATTTGCCTTCCCCCTCCCCCTTCATGTTCCGGTTTGCGCCTTGACAGACTTGGCATCCTGCTTTCCGAGTTATTCTATTTCCTGCGGAAAATCTGTCTCACTTTTCTTCTTATATATACAAGGTGAATGTGTTGTTACGTATTTGTAAGATTCAATTCCCTTCTTCTTCTCCTCCTGGTGGGTATAAACAGCTGCCCCTCCCCACTTCACGTACCCTCCATCAAACAGCTTTATCTACCAGGATAAACATTTCTACAAATTGTCTTATTACTAATATTCCTGTAGCTACAAGAGGCTCGCACAAATAACACGGAGTATCTCTGAAATGGTTAACTGTATAGAAAACATCATTCAGACATAAATTGTGTGTTTTAGCAAGGTCTATATCTTTTACGATTTACCAGTTATACAAAGGTCATCCAGAGTAAACAGGACTACATAGGCTATAGCCAGAAAATTCAAATATGATTTCATTTGTCATAAAAATATCTTAAATATATGTCATTTTAATCAAAATTGTTAGAGCCATTATCAAGAAACTCAAAATTTTCTAAAAATTTTCCATGTAAAGGGTAGTTTAGGGTGGAGCAATTTTTTTTCAAAATCTTCGTGTCGCACCCTTGAAAAACTTTAAACTTAAATACCAACTTTGGTTTTTAACCTACTTTTCGTTTTTGAGTTATTTCCACCGACTGACACACAAAAACACACGGACCTTTTTGTAAAAATGCTTTTGTGGGATTTAGGGGGTCTCAAAACATATTTCCAGTGAAATCTCGACATCGAATTTTTGGGTGGAATACAAAACAAGGAAATTTCAAACGAGAAAACTAAAGTTATGGCATTTAAAGGTAAACTATTCGCTCCGGTCTAGAATAATTATAGAAAATAAAAGCATGGAACTAGTGTCGAATTTTTAGTTCCTAGGATATGAAATAACACATGAATCTGAATGAGACATTAATAAAAAGCTAAACCAAACAGAATTCTAAAAAATAGAACTATATAAGCTGCAGAAGAATACGGAGAGCTGAATTTAAATTGCTCGGATCCACAGCAGGATACATAAGACTGGATAAAAAACCAAACAATGAAATAGAACAATTAAAGAGTAATTGAATATAGAAACAATTGGAAACAGCACCAACACAGAAACCCAGGACGTCCAACAAAGAGACGGAAACAAGATTTTGGAGCCCAAACACGCAAAAACGGCGTAAACTGTGTAGCAGAAAAGGAAAAAGTGTTTACATAAAACTTATACTGAATGTCAAGTTGTAAGTGCTACTTGCTTATAGTCAAGTAGACGCAATAGGCAGCGTTTTTCAGCGCGTCTGACCGCGTGCATAAACACGCGTATTCGACCATATTTAAACACATACTGACGTCATTATGTCAAACATCATATTAGTTTTATACATCAACTAACTAAACAGCAAAACGTCGGTAACTGGAGTTGTCAAATTCGTATAAACTGCCTCTTTACAAAATGCCACATCTATTTTATTTATATTTTTCTGTAACGCTTCACTATATAAGTTACTTTTCTTAAATAAGATATATAAATAACACTGTGCTGCCATCTATGAACTAACTAAATTGAAATAGTTTTGGTTTGTATATGTAGATGGCAGCTAGTGCTTTTGTTGTGTTGTTTAGCACCAAAACTGCACCTATCGATATAACACATCCGTATTACACTCATAGGACTTTCTCTACTCTTTATCGTTTATTCCTTCTAGATGAAGAGCGCTTTACAGTGAAAGTTCCACATTTAGATTTGCTAATCTCGTTAAGAGTCACTTTGAACGGAATCTAAAACTTGGACAAATCTTCCCTAAAATATTCACACTCATTTTTGGTTTACAATGAACTTAAATAGCAATATCTTCTACTGCCAGTAGTTGTGTTGTGTTGTGTTGAGTTGTGTTTACACAAACACGGACCTTTTTCTGAAACTACTTTGCTGAATTCAGGGGGCCTCAAAACATGCATTTCCATTGAAATCTCGACATGCAATACTTGCCCTACTTACTACAGTATGCAGCAGAGAAAGTAAGAATGGGCTCATTGTTGCACACAAACCTCGTGTTTCAATTAAACATAGTTAAAACATTCCTAAAGAAACAAAATACGACACTACGTCTCCATCGATTTCTCATTCCGGATTGAATACTGCATGGAAACTCGGATTAGATGAGCTGAATCCTTGGCTACGGTCCTCTTAGAACTGGGATCAGATCGAAACTTTGTTGAATGGAAACACATACCGGACTCACATCGATTTGGATCCGTCAAAGGTACTAACTTCTACGGTGTTTGTAACGCACTATACGCTCCTCATTTCGTTTTCTTAGAGAAAGTGTTGTATTAAACAATAGTAACAAATTTAGTTTTGTTTCCATAATCTCAGAATATATTCTTGTAAAAATAACTCACTTCAAAACATACTTAAAATGCACAGAAAACATATTTTTACATTTATGACATTGGTGTTTTAAACTCACAAGCCGTGTTTGAGAGGTAGAATCCACAGCTGGGATTTGAACCACAGACCCTCCGTTTACCATGCGAGTGCTCTAACCACTAAGCTACAGTGACAATCAGTGTGTGGATACAGTAACTAAAAAACGAACAGTTGGTTTGTATTTAACTTTAATGTCTTTGAAGGATACGACGCGAAGATTTTGGAGAAAATTCCTTCAACCTAAGCTATCTTTTCTATGTAAAATTTTTTGAACAGTTACATTTTCTCGAAAATGGCTTTAACGATGTTGATTAAAATGGATGACTTTTGTATAACTGGTAAACCGTAAGAAACAGACAAAATCTTACTGTGCAAAAAATGTAGAGTTAACCATTTCGGAAGTATTCCTTGTTATTTGTGAGTTTTGCAATACTTTAAGTTTTATCAAATGGAAGGCAGTTATCCACTTGTTTACCTAAAAGCCTGTTATATTTGCATATTCCCCTTGTACCTACAAGAAAATTAGCGATAAGGATTTATTTTGAGTATGATATGAATATTCTATTTATGCAACAGTTTCTCTGTGTGGAAGAGAGAGAGAGAGAGAGATGTTAAAAAGAGGTTGTAAAAAGTGAGGATAAAAGAACATTACACAGTGCAGCAGGAAATGTTAGATCACAAATACCATAAGCTGCTTTAATTAAGGGTTTATTCTCGAGCGCTCTGCTGCTGCTGCAATAAAACAATTTTATTTTTATCGGAACCGTCCCTTTTTTCTGGTGGAGAGCAGCAATTTAATGGAGCGGGGATCTGGTCATAATCTAGAGCCCTGCGGCACATTCTAATATAACAAGATTAGATTTAAACAGGAGGCAGGCGGGCGGGCAGGCGGGCAGGCGAGCAGGCGGGCGGGCAGGCAGGTAGTGCTAGATCTGCCAGATTGCGGGATAAAACCATTATTGTTAAATATTCAACACTTTAAACTGAAATGACAATCTCTGTAACAGAAATACAAGATTGCTTTTAGAAGGAATGGCTGGAAGTGGAGCCTTTATCACAGTAGTCAGCTCGGGCGGTAACGTCTGCCCGCGCATTCGGTCACGTGTTCGATCCCTGCGACCGTTATTCCTGACCACAGATTTCTTCGTGAAGAAACGCTTGGGGTGCATTCCTTCAAACGCACAGACACGCGCGCGTTAAGGGAACGGGTTTACGCACATTATCGTGGGCCCTGGACAAACTGACGGGTGTTTGAGTGTGAGTTTGCAGAATTTTGTAATTTTCTTAGATTAGAATATTACCAAATTGGTGCACGTGGTTGTCATGTATGATTGATGGTTGCCCGGCACCTACAAAGGCGGACCCAAGATAACAGTCACAAGTCACGCCAACATCAATCACGGTCTTCCTGCCTGCCCACATTTCACATTTATCCCCCTCTCACGTGCTTAATTAATGATAATTATATGAACTTTCTTGGCTCTTATAAGAAAACGTAACCTTGTTTAAGAAAACCTTCTAAGAGAATGACAAGGTACGGAGTGGGGGTTTAGCCCCTCGACCTTTGCCCATTCGGAGTCCCCCCCCCCCAAGCAGGAGGTTAGAACAAAAGTCTGGATTCCTAATAGCCATATATTGACACATACAACCCTTTAGTTATCACCAGTTCTCGCCAGGGGAGCGACTGCAGCGACGTGGTGGAGCAAATAGGGACTACCTAGCCAGGCGACAGCACAGTTTCCCGCGGTCACGCTGCAAGAGGCTTGACAGCAAGCCGCAGCGTGTTGCATCAATCCTCGACAGCGCTTCTTCTTCTACATCGATCGTGCTCTCGGATAACATATCTACGCATGCGCTAGAGTCCTTGTTTCTCATCCTCCTGCGTTACTTGTGTAGTGGCCGACATGAGCTCCAGCACGCAGTTCAATGATCAGATCTGGCACCTCCCAACTATTCTCTCTGGAGTTGTATGAAGAGTAAGCATGGGACACGTATATTTTCAACCAGACTCCGACTCCTAAACCATCACCGGCGCACACCAAGCGTCAAACCGCCGACCCACAAGACGCCGCAGACAGCAGACCTTACACCGCCGCACTCCACAACACCGCGGCACTGCGGAAACTACAGGAAACAGTTGACACTCTCACCGACCAACCGGGTTGCAGGATGGGAGGCAGGCCTGACTCGTGCTCTCGAGGATATTGACACAAGGTCCATAAGTCGCTAGAAGAGATTCTACAAGGACACACAAGAGCACTGGAGACTAGACTCAGACATGTTGAGGACATTCTGACACCCCCCCCCCCAGACTTCCCCTTCCTCCCACAGTTCCACACATGTTCACCCCGAAACACAGGTCAGTGTCAGGGCATCCGCCGTCATACTTGACCTGCCCATGCCAATGACCCATCTAACATGACCCACAATCATCCAGTTTGCTTCCGCACCGGACACCACACCGCCCCTGTCCCGAGTCACCCCAGAAGAACTCTAATATAGTACATGTGGGATAATTTAGCAGGAGTAGAAATGTTTGAAAATAGAGTTGCTAAATAAAACACACTGTTTAGTAACACGTTGTTAAATTATTAACTCAGTGTAATATAGTTGTATTACTTATTCATAATGAACATTACCACGCTGCCTGTCGCACGCAACACCCCTAATTACGTAAATTACGTCACCACGAACATATAATTTGTGTGACACTGATAATTATCAACGATAAACATAATTTATTAACTAGGTCACCAACTATTGACTTATTTTAATAGTGGAGAATTTGTAAAATACACTCACATGACTTTCTCTACTCTTGTACTAACCATTCTTACTAACTCTTATTCCTATATCTTCTTCGTGTTAGTTGAGATAAACATTTGTACAAATTATCTTATTGCTTATTTCCTTCGCTATATGACGAGTTTAATATTGTACTGTGCTTACTTCTGCAAGGGAGAAAGTAACGAATAACGACTTCCCATTTAAGAAACGTGTATTTGCAAATTAAAATCAATAAACAAAACTATCTCGGAAATAATGAACACTAAGCCGCACTCTGTAAATTCACTGTCTCACGTCCAAGAGGCCGCGAGTTCGAATCTTGCTTATGGTGAATTATCCAGATAAGGTTTCCTGCGGAGGTCGTCCCTTATCGTCAGGAAACCTGGGCTCATTCGTTCACCGTCTGATATCGTACATAGAACACGAATACTAACATTTTCCCTTTAGCTTAGCATTTACTAATTAGTCATTTAGAAGAGATTTCACGCATACATATTTCTAGAAATATAATTATCCTTAACGAACTGTTATATCGAATTCTGATAGGATAAACAGTAAAAGTCAATTTTTAATCTGATAGTTACCTTTCGAAGAGCTTCTATAAAATATTCCTGTAGTGTCGTTAGTGCCATCTTTCGTACACAACCACACACAGATCTTTCCCGACTCGCTGTTCATTATGAAGGCATGGGAAGCACTAACGGAGAAACCCCTAGCTCATTCACTCAGGAGAATGTGTAGAGGGAACTCCTTGGTGCCATGTAAGCACTAGCATTTCAAAATTACTGTCTATCAGACACTTGGACTTAAACAGTGGCACAATATTATATCTTGTGTCTTCAATAAACATAATTCATTAGTGATATTAATGAATTTATAATCATATTGCTTTGTTTTATGTGATGAACTTCACGTAACACCTGGGAAAAAAATAATATTTTACTTTTAAAGCAGGATGTAGGTCAGCGGGTGCGCAACCAGGACCTTTGTCGAGTCCCACATACATATCTAGCGTAAATTACTCAGCTAGAAGTCTCGAGAAAGCGCTAGAACTGTCCCTTTTGTTCTACGCGCTCAATTGTTACACTCAGGTACTGCAAGGCAGTCAAATTACATTTTACCGGGAACTACACAAACTAACACATAAATGTGAATTACTTGGAACTGGCTGCATGTAAGGGAGGTTCAACTAGGTCGTTTAATGGTTATACCAAGTCGCTGTATACAGAATATCGAGTGGAGGTCTGCTACAAGGCAGTGAAAAGCTCTAAGAATACCAATGTCCTGCACCAGCAAGTCTCTACGTCATGTATCAATGTTTTGTTTTCGCAACACGCGCGTGTTACTGTCGAAAACTCGTGTTCCAGGTTACTGAAGTGCCCTGCTTCAGGGATTTGTCGACCTGGCTGGATAGACATTACCCCAGTCCAACTGGCCGTGTTGGCAAAGTAACCTTTATCGTATTACTTCATACAGACGTGCAACAATCACTTCACTTAAAGATCTCTCATATTACTTTCTGTACTCACTCTTCTACTTATTACTAATTTTCTAGTAGGTACAAGGGGAATACAGTAGACTTTAAATTATAAATATTTGAAGACGTGAACTTTATGTATTACTTTCGCAAAGAATATCTCCGAAATGGTTAACATCACCAAAAGTATTTCACATAATTATGTTTTAGCAAGATCTACACTTTTTGTACAGTAAGATTTTGTCTATTTCTTAAAGTTTACCAGTTACATAAATTTACGAAAACATTCTTTTTTCTCTTCCTTGAAATATATTAAACTTAAATAGCAAGTTTGGTTTCGATCCGACTTTTCGTTTGTACGTTATCTACTGGTAAGTAGAGGAAGTATTGTATTCCACCCAAATATTCGACGTCGACATTTCACCCGAAATATGTTTTGAGACCCCCTGAATTATTAAAAAAAAAAAAAAAAAAAAATAGAAATGGGTTGGTGTGCGTGTGTGTGTGTCCAAAGTTGGTATATGAATTTAATGTCTTTCAAGGATGCGACACGAAGATCTTGAAAAGAATAGTCCCATCCTAAATTACCCTTTACTTAGAAAATTTTCCGAAAATTTTGACTTTCTTGAAAATGGCTCTAACGATTTTTATTAAAATGGCATATGTTTGAGATATTTGTATGACAAATGAAATTTATATTTTGAATTTTCTGGCTATAGCCTATGTAGTCCTGTTTACTCTGGATGACTTTTGAATAACTGCTAAACCGTAAGAGATAGACAAAATCTTACTATACAAAAATTGTAGATCTTACTAAAATACACACTTTATGTCTCAATAAATTTTTTTATAGAGTGAACCATTTTGGAGATATTCCTTATTATTTATGTCAGCTTTGGAAAAGTTCTTTCGTGAAATGGAACATCGTTATTCATTTTTTTATATGTTACTCCTGCAAAGAGAACGGGATCACAAAGGTTTAAAAGATTTGACTATCGCTCTAAGGCAGCTGTATTCTAATATTCCCCTTGTACCTACAAGGAAATAAGTATTAAGATAATTTGTACAAATGTTTATGTCAACTAACACGAAGAAGATATAGGAATAAGAGTTTGTCTGTTTAAGACTCGCATCTTGCGTATTTTCAAGATGCAGAGTGCGTGGTTGGGAATAAAAGGGTTGATATATTCATACTTAGGAATACTCTGGTATAATCTGTCTGTTCCACTTGGGGGTGCTGTTGTCATGCGCCCCTTGAGACAAACCGCACATCCTGCCGCCCTTTCTCTGTTCACCATGAAAGGAGCAAGTCCGATCCCATCTTGTTGCAAGTCTGTCTAGGATTTGCCTTAGCGCATCTGAAGTGCAAGAAAAGTGGAAAACGCCCGTCCATCAACATCAACATCAACTCTCTGGAACAGCTTCCTTTATCCTTCTCTCTCGACGATTACCATCTAGACCTACTTCTGAACTCCTCTACCCTTAAGGGACAATGAAATTTCAACTTTTATATCTTTATTTTCTCTACAAAAATTCGATTTCCAGATTTTACGGTAAATATGCTTTCAGAGCTGCTAAATAAGGGGGGGGGGGAATCTTCGAGAAAACTCCATGTGTATCTGTCACTCAGACTGTTATAAACCAAAGTTGGTATTTGATGGTTTAGAAGAAAATATCTCCATCCTAAACTGTGCTTTAGATAGAAAAATTTTCGAAAATTTTGATTTCCTCAAAATTTGCTCTCAATTTTTTTTATTTTTGTGGCAAATGACATTTACATTTTGAATTTTCTGGCTATAGCCCATGTAGTCCTGTTTACTCTAGATGACTTGTATAGCTGGCAAACCGTAAAACAAGAAATCTGATGTGTTACACTCACATGACTTTCTCTACTCTTGTACTAGCCATTCTTACAAACTCTAATTCCTATATCTTCTTCGTGTTAGTTCAAATAAATATTTATACAAATGATCTTATTGCTTATTTCCTTGTAGGTACAAGGGGAATATTGGAATACAGTAGGCTTTGTGCGATAGTCAAATATTTTAACTCTTTGTACGCTTAACATATAAAAAATTAATGACGATGTTCCATTGCACGAAGGTTTCAGGTTCTGCGAAACTGACACACTTAACATGGAATATCTCCGAAATGGTTCACTCTACAAAAAAATTTATTGAGACATAAATAGTGTATTTTAGAAAGATCTACATTTTTTGTATAGTATAATTCGGTCTATCTCTAACGGTTTACCAGTTATGCAAAAGTCGTCCAGAGTAAATACAACTACAGGGGCTATAGCCAGAAAATTCAAGATATACATTTTATTTGTCATAAAAATACCTCAAACATATGACATTTTAATCAAAATCGTTAGAGCCATTTTCAAGAAAATCAAAATTTTCGAAAAATGTTCCATGTAAAGGGTAGTTTAGGGTGAGGCTAATTTCTTCAAAATCTTCGTGTCGCATTCTTGAAAGACATTAAACTTAAATACCAACTTTGGTTTTACACCGACTTTTCGTTTTTTAGTTATGCTGTCTACAGTCTGACAGACTGACACACGAATCTTTTTCCAAAAATGCTTTTTTTTTTTTTTTTTTTTTTTTTTTTGGATTCAGGGGATCTCAAAACATAATTTCTGGTGAAATCTCGATATCGAATTTTTGGGTGGAATACAATGGTTCCTCTACTTACCAGTAGAGAAAGTAAAATTAATGTAGATCTTGCTAAAACACAATGTATGTCTAAATAAATATGGACTTTGTATCTAAAAGGAGATTATTAATAAGATAATTTGTACATATGTTTATCTGTGTTTACATGAAGTAGATAGAGGTATGGGTGCTTATACAAGAGTGAGTAGAGAAAGTCATGTGAGTGTAACACATCAGACTACTCATATTCGCTGTCTACTTTCTGATGTGCTTTAAAGTTTTCTGCGAAACGAATTCCGGAACAGAGTTGGTTCGGTTCGTTCTTTGGTTGAAGACAGATATGTAACAGAGAGATAGAGGGGGGGGGGGAGAAGTTTGAAGTGATCAAACAAGCTTAGGGAAGTTTCTTTTCAGACTGAGACTTTTGAAGAAGTTCTGAAAACCACATTCTCCTTTTACAAACACAAACACACTCTGGTTGCGAACATATAATATGTGAACATGCTTCTATCTTACCCACATAGAGTGAAAAGTAACACAAACATCCTTATGTGTTGTACTCACAGGAACTTTCCTACCCAGTCCTCTAGAAGTTGCTACTGAAGACATCGGAACTGTTCCCTGCTAGATTAATAAGTTCTGTGTGGAATATAACACTATACGTGGTAGAGAAACTAAAAATGACAAGAAAATGAGAAAAAACGTGTGGGAGAAAAGGATCGCATAGTTCACCACTGTAGCAACCGGCAGCAGATTTATTGAAGACCCATATACGTACAGGGTCTTGGATATTTTCAAGTTTTATCTGACTTAAGGGCCGTAAAGCAGTGTGGATGTATGAACACACACACCCCGACTCGCTCGCTGTATTAAATCCCACACAAATAAGGCGGTCGTTTCCCCTGGAGCACCTCCTGCTGGGTTTATTAACGGCAGACCATTGGGCCGCCGAGATATTATGTAGCTACCTTACAGGGGTTAACTACCTGTTGCTAATGTATGCATCATTTGTTTTGTTTCTTCTGCATCAACCTGGGTCACTGGGTCATTACATACGTCACGAAAAGTTGGCCACCCCTGGGAAAAAAATTTTCGTTTATTAAAATAAGTGACTCATTAGTAATACATTGCTAACAGACTATTGTTGTGTCATTCATTGTTGCTCAGTTTACGTTTGAAGTCTGGAAAGTGTGAACGTTTTTTCAAGTACAATGGAGATTCAGAGAGAACATTTTCATGTAATGATTTTGTACGACTTCAAATATGACTTAAATGAAACACAGTCACTTGAGTGTTTGAGAGGGACTTTTGGGGACTGTTCTCTGTCACGTGACACTGGTTTGTAGAATTTAAGAGGGGGCGGCAATCTCTTAAAGATGAAGAGACCAACATCACCACAATGATTAGGGAAGATCCAAGACTAACCTACAAGGACATTAGGGATTAGGTTTCAACCATCCTTCATCAACACCTTCACACCGCTAATGTAACAATGTAAGGAACTGAGACATACACCCTATAGTCACACCACGTGATTTCTTCCTGTTCCCTGTGGTGAAGAGATCACCGATTTTCTAGTCCTGAAGAAGCAGTTTGAAGAGGAATTATCAATTTTCTATATTTTATCAAAGGCGACTCTTAACAATTTTGTATAAATTACCATGTGTTCTGTGATATTTTTATGATAAATGAAATGTATATTTTGCGTTCTCTGGCTATAGCCCATGTAGTCGTGTTTACTCTGGATGACTTTTGCGTAATTATTAAACCGTAAGAGATAGCATACAAAAAATTGCAAGGGATCTTGTTTGTAGAGTGAACCATTTCGGATTCATACGTTCTTATTTGTGTCACTTAGAATACTTAAATAACTACAAAGCTGTTGTTTACTTCTTTTATCTCTTAGCTGTGCAAAGAGAATGGACTTTGAATACTTTAAAGCATTTTATTATGTACAAATGTTTATCATAACTAACTGTAAGAATAGCTTTTAGAAGATTGGGCAGAGAAATTGATGTGAGTGTGACATTTGCATTGTTATTTCGTATAAGGGAATGTGTATTGAAGAATAAAGATTGTAAGAAGGGGCTGTATGGAAGGTTTGACAGACATCGTGTAGGGGAGGGGAGGAAGCATTATTGGAAATGGTTGAGGAAGATGTCTCTATCGATTGTATAGAGAGTGAGTGAGAGAGATAGAGTGCCTCAAGTGGAATGTATTACTTTTTAATGATCATCTCATCGTTTGAAAATATCGGGATCCAAACACACACACACACACACACACACACACACACACACACACACACACACACACACACACATACATACACACATACATACACAGACACACATACTCACACACACACACTCACACACACATACACACATACACACACACATACACACACACACACACACACACACACACACACACACACACACACACACACACTGATGTAAGGGACGAAGATTCGCTCCACTTGGGTATCGTATTCTAGTCTAGGGTTGGACGTCTAGGAGTTTAATAAACTGTAAACATTCACATGTTGGTATAAGTGAGTCACGTGTGTTCATCTGATCCTGTGGTAACTTTTCCTTTCTCATTCCGGATTGCTTACTGCACGGATACGTGGATTCACATCGAACTGAATGCTTGGATCCGATTATCTTAGAAGTGTGATCGGATCGAAATTTTATTTCCCCCGCCGGTGATTTCACAATTGCTGCGTCATCACCTCTGCTCCCTTACAGACATCTGGGCGTAGGTACAAGGGGTGTAAGAAGAGAGTAATCAGGTAAACAAAGAAAGAGATAGCTGAGTATAATAAGAAAAACCAATCAAAAGTGTGATTCTATATTCCAAGTAGTTTCTGACAAAAAGGAACACGAATTCGCATGTTTACGACTAAATTTTTATCATTTTTCTCATGGATGAAATAATTATTATAGAACGAATCACATAAACTGTCAACGCAATTGACCACTTGCATTACAGTTCAAAAAGGGGCTGCCCTGTGCCCTTGGCGTAGTTCCTTCAAGTTCCAGAATATACACAAATGTCGCTGGTTTCACTGAGTACCAAGAAGCGACGCTTGAGGCGCTGGCATGCAATGCATGCCGGCTTAGTAGCATTCATGTAGTAACCGGGTCCCACCTTAACATGAAACTTGCACGTGACACACGTGGAGGGTGTGTTTTATATCTGCTCCCCTTCAGGGGGCAGGGTCATTACACTTGAACCCCCCCCCCCCCCGCCCTGTCACCGGGGGATAAAATTCAGCATAAAGGGCATTTCCTTTGAGATTTGATTGATGTTTGTATTTTGCTGAAGGCTTTGTTCTTTAATCGCGTGTTTTTCCTCGGTTCTTTGAGGACGGACTATGGGAATAGCTGTTTGAGGGTAAGAAGATGGCGCTGTTAGTGACCAGCAAATGGAAATTCCTCCATGTATGTATGTATGTCCTCTTCTGGAAGTAGAGCCGAATATCGGGGATATCAATATTCATGAAACAACAACAACACGCGAATATCTCGTCATACACGTATTTTTCTCCCCTTGTTTTAACACATGGGGACTTGATCGAAGCTACCAAGCCCCAAAGCAAAGCTATACTTCAGTTGTTTTCAACAGGATCCAGAACTGACTATAAAAATCTGATGTGTGGCTCTCACGTGACTTTCTCTACTCACTCTTGTATTAAATATTCTTACAAGCACCTATTCTCCTATCTAGTTCATGTTAAAATGCTTAAACATTTGTAGAAATGATCTTATAACTGAATCAATAACGACCTTCCATTTACGAATAAAAAGAAATATTTCCGAAATGGTTAACTCTACAAAAAAATTAATTCGGACATAAATTGCGTGTTTTAACAAGATATACATTTTGTACAATAAGATTGGGTCTATCTCTTACAGTTTAACTGTTGTACAAAAGTCATCCGGAGTAATCAGGACTACATGGGCTATAGCCAGAAAATTCAAAATATACATTTCATTTGTCATAAACATATCTTAAACATATGACAGCTTAATTAAAATCGCCAAAGCCATTTTGAGAAAATCGCAATCATCAAAAAATTCGCCATGTGAATGGCAGTTTAGGGTTACATCCTAGAACCATATTAAACTTAAATACCAACTTTGATTTTTAACCGACTTTTCGTTTTTGATTTACACAAAAACCTCGACGTCGAATTTTTTGGTCGAAAACAATATTTCCCCTAGTTACTCGTATATGTCGCAGAGAAAGTGAATTTGAATATTGATTCGCTAACATAAAGCCCCACTATTTCCGAATGTTAAAACAAGTCTTCCCTGAAGCAAAGGTGTATAATCGTGTTTGGGTTGACAGTATTATTCCAGTGTGGTTTTCGACGACGCCGTTCAGCTGTTGACCATCTTGTGTCAATATAAACACAGATAATGGACGGATTTATGAAGAACTGTCAAAGCGTTGGCATTTTTCGATCTCGAGAGGGCTTATGATACGTGCTGGCGAGCAGGGGTTCTACGTTCCCTGTATGCCTGGAACATACGTGGACGCCTATCGCTGTTCATTCAGGAGTTCATGAAGCACCGCTTTTTCCGAGTAAGGGTCGGCTCGGTTTTTTCTAATACTTTTGTCCAGGAGGAGGGAGTACCTCAGGGGACGGTACTAAGTGCCACGCTGTTTGCTACAGCGATTCATTTCATATGGAAGTGTGTTCTTTCTTGAGTTTCGGCATGCCTATTACTAGGCGACTTCGACGTGTATTGTACCTTTCAGCGTACGGCGTTCTTGCAGCGCCTCCTGTAGGAAGGTTCGGACAATGTTCCAGAATGGAACTAAAATGATTGTACGAGAGACAGGGAAAGTGAAGAAAGATGGTGAAGGGAGTGAGTCAAGGTTATGAGAAGTAAACACTCGAACGACTGTATACTGTGTTAACATCAGTACAAGACAACTGTGTTTTTGTGCAAACGTTTTGGAGGAGAATAAACCAACAGGAAAAAGACAATTGGACTGGACTTTTGTCGATTTTGTCACCATGGTGTCAGAAGTGGGATTCTTCTAATTGTCAGAGTTTTACAATACATTACGTAAGAGTAGTTTAATTCGAGAAACAGCCAATAGTAGCTTCGATTGCACCTGGAAGAAATACCTAAAGCTTTTTCGAGTATATTTGAAAGTAATTATCGGAAAAGCTAGTGGTTTGGTTTTCTTGACGAGGCTGTAATGAAAATGACGAGCTAGCAGGCGGACCACTGGACTGGAAAACGTGAGTGAGTGGTGATTACTTGTGAATGAAACGTGTTCGTGCGCCCTTGTTGAAGACCATCCGACCGTAAATGTTTTGTGGAGAGGAATTGTAGCAGATACAAATCGATATTTTTGGACTCTACTGCCACAAAAAAAGAATCCCCAAACAAAAACTGTTCAGAAACAATGTTGTCTTGGAATAACTTTGAAACCATTCTTACCAACTCTTATTCTCCTTCATGTTAATACAGATAAACACTTGTATAAATTATCTTATTACTAATTTTCTTGTAGGTACAAGGGAAATAGGGTAGACTTAAGTGACAGTCAAATGTTTTAAGAGTGGTTACTATCAGATGAACTTGAGGAACTAGAAGATGCGCAAGAGATTAAAAATGGATAACCACCTCTCATTTGGGAATGTCTAAAAGTATTAAAAAATTCTAAGAAATAAAAAGGAATATCTCCGAAATGGTTCAGTTTACAAGAAAGATAATTTAACATAAATTGCATATTTTAAGCAGAACTAAATTTTATCCACAGTAAGATTTGGTCTATTTCTTACACTTTACCAGTTACTGAAAATTCAAAACATAAATTTCACTTTCCATAAAAAATATCTTAAACACATGGTATTTTAATTTATACCCTTACAACCATTTCCGAAGTATTGCTTGTTATTTGTCTGAATTTGTTTTTATTGCGTTCTCTACACGAAAACTAGTAATTTGTATAAATATTTATTTCAATTAACACGAAAAGGATACAGGAATAAGAGTTTGTAAGAATGGTCAGTAGAAGACTGAGTAGAGAGTCATGTGAGTGTAACACATCACAGTTCTAGAAATAGTTGGACTGATTGTTGTGGTTAGGGGTAGTTTGCGACGAGTCCTCTTCATCCCCTATTTCTCATGTAGTGGAGCTGTTGATCTGGCCACTCTCCAAGGCTAATAACGAAGTTTCAATAATTTATTCCATTGTCCTATAGGAACAAGGGAGAGAGAGAGAGACCTGATACAGCACAAACTTTCAGCACTAATTATTCCTTCCACAGTTAGCTCAAAGTTCGATATTTCGATAACCCTCCCTCCCTCACTCGCTCGCTATCCACTCATGTGTAAATCGACTTACCCCTCTACACTTAATTGCGAGCGTTCGTCTTCCCAAATTACACGCATCTAATGTAATGTTTTTTGGGTGAAAAAGTTATTTTCTGGCCTTCAGTGAAACCTTGGTCGCGATTCAAAGCTACATCCTGAGAAAATTAACAACTCGACGAACCCCACTTCTGACACCGCTGTAAGAAAATCACAAAATCACTTTATTCTGCTTCAAAACCTTTACAAAAATACAAATCTCTTATTAACCTTAACAGTCTATTACAACTCACAACTGTTTATTTCTCATAACCTTGACTCACTCCTTTCACTGCCTTTCTTTTTAAGTGCTTTCCATATTTATAGCAATATACTGAAACATCTGAGTATCATTATTCCTTTTTGTGCCTATCTGAGAGGAAATGTGTAATGTAACTAGTTGTACAAATTCAAGCTAAATAGATAAAGAAAAAAGTTTAGTTTGTATATTCAATTGTGAACGATAGAGTGCAGAGAATGTGATATAAGTGCCATATGAACACAACAAAAGCACTAGATGGTGCAGCCTGCCATCTGCATATGCAAATCACAACTATTTTAATTCAGTTAAACGATAGATGGCAGCACAGTGTAATTTATAGGCCGTATTCCAGAGAAGTAACAATTTAGTCAAGCAGTATACAACAATATAAACAAAATAGATATGTGATTTTCCAAAGAGTACGGCTGTAAAATTGAGTAATTTTATTTATCAAAATTCTGTTGATTTGTTAACTGATATAGGATTACAATATGACGTCCGCCTTAAGATCTATAAGACGAGCTTAAGTATAAGTTTCGTATATTTTCTTGGAACACTGCTTATTTAGCGCTTACTGTTGACTGCTTTTCTCAGAGTTTAAATTAATGAGGGTGTTCAATCTTTTTCGGTTTCATATTCGTATACTCAAATCGCTACTCCACAATTTGCTGTCGAAATTCCATAGGGAATATGTTTTGAGGTCCCTGAATCCAGAACAAGCTGTGTGTGTGAAGTATCAGACAAATGCCAAAGTTGGTAACAAACCTCCACACCATAATAACTTTTACCTAAATAAAACACTTTTCTACATTTGAATTTCCTTCTGAGAAATGACTATTTAAAATGACGGGTAATTGCATGATTCGGTATAAATTTAAACTTAAGAATTCCTTGTAAAATACTGGATAAACGATACAGAGTAGAGAATGTCTTGTGAGTGTAACAGAGAAATGTTTTCGATACGTTTAGTTTTGATGTTAACGACAAAAAGCACTAGATGACAGCGCTATCTACACGTACGAAAAAGAACTATTTCAATTTGTTTAGGTGATAGATGGCAGCACAGTGTTATTTATATATTTTGTTCCAGAAAGGTAACAAATATAGCGAAGTAGTAATGAAAAATATAAACAAAATAACCGTGTGATTTTGTAAACAGCAAGCCAGTTCGAGGCGAGTCGTGGTGGCAGCAAGACATTGGTCCTCGGTGTTCTTCGGCGGAAAACGGCAAGAGGCAGTACCACTCTCCGGCAAGCATCGCTACGATATTCATTGGCATTAATACGGCACAAGACCACGCGTTCGGAGCCCAAGAGTCCAGGAGCGTGGCCTGAAGAAGCTTGGAAAGCAAGCTAAGGGCACGTTATTCCTGATATCGTGACCTGAAGAAGCTTGGTAAGCAAGCTAAGGGCACGCCTCTCCGAAGTCGACGGCCCTTACCCAACAACACCACCTAACCTTATTCCCTCCCTCTTACCTTCCCAGTGGTGAGGTTTGGAATAACCTACTGAGCTAGCTCAGTAAGCCAAAGAACGTAAGTTCTGTAGTCCACTAGGACTACACTTAGGCACAAAGGTTATCCAAACCGCGCTTCTTAGCAGCCACCTCCTCTCACACCTAAGTCTTTCCTGGCCCTAGAAGATGCCCAGGCGTCATTCTACGGCCAAACCTCCTAAACCCCCTGATCCCCAATCTTCCCGCCGACGCGTCCTGACCAAGAAAAAGAATTCACCGCCGCTTACACAACATGCCTTTTCTTCAGCAAGTGATGCAGAATTTAACCACGACGAAACACATGACACACGCACTCAACAAACACCAACACAAACACCCCCACGTACACCTACACCAACAAAAACACGACACCGCACACACTCTGTAAGCTCCAACAGCAGCTCAGCCTCTCAAGCTCCTGACATAATTGACCATGACTCAGACACCAGCATTGAATCTACAACAAACCTCGGCAACCGCCTTAACACACTACTGACACCACGCACGACTTACATACCACCCACACCTCACGGCTACTTCACGATATACATCATCAACAGCAACCCAGACAAACAGAACACATGGCTCGTGAGGAGCTTGATGACAAAGACACAACAGAACACGGACTCACTCTACCGCGCCCAAAGACTGCAACAAAAAACTTTCGCACTGACCTTCCGCAACCAACAACAAGCAGTGACTTTCACCCAGACCATCCCCGTTCACAATTTCGGAAAGTTTGCGTACTACGCAAACTCCCCACCACAAAACCGACCCACACCCAACCCTGACACAGAACCAAACAGACCACGAAAAACCCTGACCGCCGTAGTAAAAGGAATACCCTACGATATAACTGATGACGAAATACTACAAAGCATACAAGAGACATACCCAGAAATAACACGCGCTTCCAGGATCATCAGCCAAAACAGACAGACGCAACTCGTACGAATATTCAGCACATGTATCACAACTATCAACACAATACTGAAAGAAGGCGCCATCATTGAAAAACAAATTTTCAGGGCAGAGCCTTCCAAGCACACGGACCGACACGTACCTTGCCGACAATGCCAGACATATGGACATCACGAAGAAAATTGCACCAATAAACCCATTTGCTTCCACTGTGGACACAACTCTGACACGCGACGATGCACACATCCTATCCGACATAACACCCCTTACTGCTCCACCTGCCGACAAAACGGGCACTACACCGGGCAAATAAAATGCCCGATGTATCCCAGACAACCCCCGACACAACCTGAACACACTGCCAAGACATACATCTTCCCCCACAACATCCCCACACCACCCAAACCAACACACGTGACTGACTGGCCCGAGACAAATTTCCCAAAGATCCCCGAAACTAAAACACACATGACGAAGCACGAGACAGTAAACACGTTCCAAGACGTAATATCCCAATCCGAACAACAGATAAAGTCCCTACAAGACCAACTCACAAACATACAGAAAAACATCACCAAGTACATACGCGAAATTACAAACACGACAATCACACAAATACTAAGCACACTGATACCACCAATATACGACATCACTCCACCTGCACACAGAGCACGATTCCTACAAAACCTGACTCAGACTGCACAAAAGACACTTAAAAGGGCAATAAACACGACGAGAGTTGGCAACCAGCTGGCTATCTTTATAAATGAAAACACCTAACAAAGACACACGAATGACAACACCAATCCCCATAAAAAACTAAAGCACACAGTAAATACAAACACACTGACATACACATAACAAAACACATAACACACAACACAGACAAAAACTAACCGAGAGCCGTTGCAGCAACACACAAACACAACCACACAATACAACAAAAACAAAATCTTTTCTTTTTTTCTCGGAGGGCAGAAGCCATCACCCCACACACAGACACGAACACGTCAACCCACACAACCACACCTACAAACACGCAAAATCAAAATTATCCAACCTGAACACACTGCCAAGACATACATCTTCCCCCACAACATCCCCACACCACCCAAACCAACACACGTGACTGACTGGCCCGAAACAAATTTCCCAAAGATCCCCGAAACTAAAACACACATGACGAAGCACGAGACAGTAAACACGTTCCAAGACGTAATATCCCAATCCGAACAACAGATAAAGTCCCTACAAGACCAACTCACAAACATACAGAAAAACATCACCAAGTACATACGCGAAATTACAAACACGACAATCACACAAATACTAAGCACATTGATACCACCAATATACGACATCACTCCAACTGCATACAGAGCACGATTCCTACAAAACCTGACTCAGACTGCACAAAAGACACTTAAAAGGGCAATAAACACGACGAGAGTCGGCAACCAGCTGGCTATCTTTATAAATGAAAACACCTAACAAAGACACACGAATGACAACACCAATCCCCATAAAAAACTAAAGCACACAGTAAATACAAACACACTGACATACACATAACAAAACACATAACACACAACACAGACAAAAACTAACCGAGAGCCGTTGCAGCAACACATAAACACAACCACACAATACAACAAAAACAAAATCTTTTCTTTTTTCTCGGAGGGCAGAAGCCATCACCCCACACACAGACACGAACACGTCAACCCACACAACCACACCTACAAACACGCAAAATCAAAATTATCATTACGCACCCCAGATTGATCTCTCCGCCCCGTACCCAGTTTCAAAAAATCTAAATACGCGGCTGAAGAGGGACTATCCCTAAAACAGCCAGGGCATGTTTTCACAACATGCCCAAATAACGTTTTTCATTCATTCATTCTGTAATCCAACAATTCGAAGTTCTTCTTCAACTTCTATTTTGATATGCCTACTAACTCTGGTCCATATAAAGTGAGGTTATATCGTTTTGTTTCCTTGCTAGTTTGGACAAAATGAGTGAAACACCTAAGTTCTCACTCCTGGAAAAGAAAAGGATTATTGCTTTTGTTCGGCAAAATGAACGTCTATACAATCTGTAGCATGTAGAGTTAGAAATAGAAAAAACAGAGCCTCGAGAGAGAAATGCTGGAGGAATTAGGAAAAACAGAATAGCATTTTTGGAACTTAAATTTTAATGTATTCAATTCATATTATTCACCGTGTACTTTCAATACAGAAATATCAGCTTTGTCAAAGCAATATAACAATACATAATGAATTACGCAATACCGACATGAAGAACATGTACGAGTATGTATTTATGTAATAATAGGTAAAATATGTCTATTGCATTATTTTCATATTTACTATTTAAAGTATTTGTCCACTCAAGATAAAGCCAAAGTACTAATATGTTAAAATCTTATGTTACACTCACATGACTTTCTCTACTCAGGTACTAACCTTCTTACAAACTCTTATTCCTGTATCTTCTTCGTGTTAGTTGAGATAAACATTTGTACAAATTATCTTATTGCGTATTTCCTTGTAGGTACAAGGGCAATATGGGAATAGGGTAGCCTCTGTGCCATAGTCAAATCTTTTTAACCTTTTCGAAACTCAGACACATAACAAGGAATATCTCCGAAATGGTTCACTCTAAAAAAATTTATTGAGACATAAATTGTGTATTTTAGCAAGATCTACATTTTTTGTATAGTATGATTTGGTCTATCTCTAACGGTTTACTAGTTAGAGCCATTTTGAAGAAAATAAAAATTTTTGAAAAAGTTTCCATTTAAGGGTAGTTAAGGATGGGACTATTTTCTTCAAAATCTTTGTGTTGCATCCTTAAGACATTAAACTTAAATACCAACTTTCGTTTTTAACCTACCTTTCGTTTTTCAGTTATGCAGTCCACAGACTCACACACGCACATACAAGAGGACGTTCTTCTAAATGTGCTTTTCTGGGATTCAGGGGGTTTCAAAACATATTTCTGGTGAAATCTCGACATCGAATTTTCGGGTGGAATACAATACTTCCTAGGTATTCAAGTTCATATCTCCCAAAGATGTGACACGAACATTTGGAACAAGAAGACACCCCACCCCCCCCCCCCCACCTTACTAACTTCTACCTAAAAGAAACGCTTTCCAATATTGTAATTTCCTTCTGAAATATGATGCTTTTAATTAAAATATAATATATAAAAGGTAATTGCATGACAAGCTGTAAATTTAGATTTTCAAGAATTTCATGTAAAGTGCTCTTCATTTGGAAGAACTAAACGATTTAGGGTAGAGAATGTCCTGTGACTGTAGCAGCAAAATATCGATACGTTTAGTTTTGGTGTTGACACAAAAACACTAGATGGTAGCAGTATCTACAGGCACGAAAAAGAACTATTTCAATTTGGTTAAACTGTAGATGTCAGCACAGTGATATTTATATATGTTATTTCAGAAAAATAACCACACCTCATTTTACACGGACCAGTTAGTCGGCATTATAAAATCGAAATAAAAGAGGAGGAACTTGTGATTGTTGGATTACACGTATGTTAGACTTAGACTTATTTTATTGAGGAAAAATTTGCCTGGTGCCGGTACAGAGGGGCCCGGCTTACAGGCTAAAATTGACATTAATTATAATTTACAATATTTACATGGGTACTCTTGTTAGGTTTTATATCATAAAAAACCCATACAGTGAGCGGCTTTAGCCCACCAAGAACAGTTTTTGGGCGTATTCTCAGTCTTTTGTCTGTCTGTTTTTGATAGTTTTTTTTTGTTTTTTTTAATTTATATACACGGATACATACACTCACTCACTCCTGGGCATACCACACATATGTCCCATCACACGCACACGCACACGCACACACACATACATATTTTGTTATATCATATTTAAGCTCGTATTATAGTTCTTAAGACAGACGTCATATTGTAGTCCTATATCAGTTAACAAAACAACAGAATTTTGATAAACAGCATTATGCAGTTTTTACAACCTTGCTATTTAGAAGAGCAAACGTTTATTTTGTTTATATTTTTCATTACTACTTGGCAATATTTGTTACCTTTCTGGAATAAAAATATAAATAACACTGTGCTGCCATCTATAGTTTAACCTCATTGAAATAGTTCTTGTTCGTACGCGTATATAGTGCTGCCATCTAGTGCTTTTTCACCTTAACATCAAAACTAAACGTATAGAAAACATTTCTCTGCTACACTCACAGGACATTCTCTGCCCTCTCGTTTATCGAGTATTTTTCAAGGAATTCTTAAGTTTAAATTTATACCGAATCATGCAGTTACCCGTTATTTTAATTAGTCATTTCTCAGAAGGAAATTCAAATGTAGAAAAGTGTTTTATTTAGGTAAAAGTTATTATGGTGTGGAGGTTTGTTACAAACTTTGGTATTTGTCTAATACTTCACACACACACAGCTTGTTCTAGATTCAGGGACCTCAAAACATATATTCCCTATGGAATTTCGACAGCGAATTGTGGAATAGCGATTTGAGTACACAAATATGAAACTGTCTCTCTCTCATACACTAATTACACAAATACACAGTCATTAAGGTGAACATTATATGGTTTTTGTGTGTTAGTTAATAAACGAACGAAAGGAGTGAGTCAAGGTTATGAGATGTAAACAGTTGTGAGTTGTAATATCATGAAAGACTGTAGACTGTGTTAACATCAGTAAAAGAGAACTGTGTATTTGTGTAATTAGTGTATGAGAGAGAGACAGAGAAAGTGAAGAAAGACAGTGAAAGGAGTGAGTCAAGGTTATGAGAAGTAAACAGTTGTGAGTTGTAATATCATGAAAGACTGTAGACTGTGTTAACATCAGTAAAAGAGAACTGTGTATTTGTGTAATTAGTGTATGAGAGAGAGACAGAGAAAGTGAAGAAAGACAGTGAAGGGAGTGAGTCAAGGTTATGAGAAGTAAACAGTTGTGAGTTGTAATATCATGAAAGACTGTAGACTGTGTTAACATCAGTAAAAGAGAACTGTGTATTTGTGTAATTAGTGTATGAGAGAGAGACAGAGAAAGTGAAGAAAGACAGTGAAAGGAGTGAGTCAAGGTTATGAGAAGTAAACAGTTGTGAGTTGTAATATCATGAAAGACTGTAGACTGTGTTAACATCAGTAAAAGAGAACTGTGTATTTGTGTAATTAGTGTATGAGAGAGAGACAGAGAAAGTGAAGAAAGACAGTGAAAGGAGTGAGTCAAGGTTATGAGAAGTAAACAGTTGTGAGTTGTAATATCATGAAAGACTGTAGACTGTGTTAACATCAGTAAAAGAGAACTGTGTATTTGTGTATGGACAGAGAGACAGAGAAAGTGAAGAAAGACAGTGAAAGGAGTGAGTCAAGGTTATGAGAAGTAAACAGTTGTGAGTTGTAATATCATGAAAGACTGTAGACTGTGCTAACATCGCTAAAACAGAACTGTGTTATTTTGCGTAAGTTTTAAAGTAAAATAAATTGAGAAACAAGTAATTGGGGTGAACTTTGTCATTTTCGTCTCAATATGCAAATTATTACAATTATTTCTGTACCCTTGTATGATTTATTTTTAACATTATCGCTGTGAGTGTTCAATAATTGCTGTATTAAACTGCACGGTGGGGGAGAAAGCAGTTTTTAACGGTAGTAACTGAAATTCACGGCGTTCTGCTGGTAATTAGGTAAATTTAGTTTATCATGTAAAGCATATTACATATATGGCGGTGCTCTGGTCTGGTCTGTGTCGTTTAACAAGGTTTTTACGACCCGCCGCGATAATGAGTCATATTTTTCATGGCCTGCTGACTAATTTACTCTGCCCACGTGGTGTGTCCATAAGGCGCCCGCAATGCTACCAACCTAGACACTTTATCAATTTAGTTTTACTTTCTTATTAATGGTATTTCTTTCTTTACTACTTTTAAGTTTGTATATATATATACTTTACACAGAATATTCAGTGTTAAATGAATTTTATGCAATCCAAGCTCTAAAAGTGCTTTGTGTAACGAAATAGATGTTGCGAAATCACCCAGTTGCTAAAACAGAATGAATGACGTCACCAATAGAGTAAGTTGCCCTAATGTTCCTGTAAGAAAACCGCAAATTATTACTCTTAGCTATATTCAAACACGTGAATCGCCTTAGCACTTGGATCAAATTGTTAAGTGAGAAACAAAGGACATTTCTAATAGTCTTGTGACCACTAACGCAATAATTATATAACAATGCTTGTTTATTCACACAATTTTTTTTTTTTTTTTTTTTTTTTTTTTTTATAAATGGTGTGGCCCCGCCTCCGCCACACCAGGTGGCGATCATCCGAAAGGGATATACATCGCCTCCCCTACCATGCACTAGCTACGCTACGATGGGGAAGGGAGGAGTGGGTAAGTGGAGTCAGGTACCGCCGAAGCAAACCTGATGTTAGTGAGTAATTACTAAGAAAGTGCGCCTGCCTACAAGTGAGTAGACAGACAGAGAGTGGGGTTAGGTATTGATCTTGACGCAAAACGCCCAGACCAGAGGCTCCAGAGGCAGTTCGAGTCGAGTGGGGAAGCTTATTCCCCCACCCGAAGTGTCTTTACCGCAGTACCTAGCCGTTATACGGCTTTACCTGCGCGATAGTATGGTGTTTTGGTCTACAGGGATTTAAAATCTGGGAATGTTTGGGATCAGGGGTATCTTAGGGACAAGATGAATGATGGTAGGGATGGGTCCATGAACGGGCACTGCCCATACATGCTGATTGGCTGGTTAGTCAATCAGGTGACGCGCTAATCTCCTCCTGGTTCTGGCCGTCAGTCACACACTGAGAGGTGATCTGAGTTAGGCTAGCCCAGACCAGACGAATGTTACGTCCTAATCCAACACATATTATAGTAATTAAGATAAACAAACATCATGTTGTTTTTGTGTGTCAATTTACAAACCAACAGAACTTTCATGAAAAGGAGTACTAAATTTCCACAACGTCATTATTTACAAAATGCAACATTTATTTTATTTATAATTTTCTGTCCTGCTTCACCATATTTGTTACATTCCTCAAATAAAACATATAAATTACACTGTGCTGCCATCTAGTCCAACTAATTGAAATAGTTGTGGTTTGTATATGTAGATGTCACTACCATCTAGTGCTTTTATTGTGTGGTTTGAAACCAAAACCAAACGTATCGATTTAAAACTGCTCTACGACACTCACAAGACATTCTCTACTCACTATCGTTTATTATTGGATATGCAAACTAAAGTTTTTCGTTCTCTGTTTAACTTTATGATATGCAATCAAATTACACAGTTCATTATAGAGAGGTACAAAAGGCAATAATGACTGAAAGATGATCTTTTGTGTCTATGTTCCTGAAAGGAGGATGGATGTGGTGAATGTATCATAAGTATATATGACTCAATGACAACCTACGGAGAGGGACTTAGTACCTCGACTGAAAGGTGATCTTTTGTGTCTATGTGCCTGACAGGAGGATGGATGAGGTGAATGTATCATAAGTATATATGACTCAATGACAACTTACGGAGAGGGACTTAGTACCTCGACTGAAAGGTGATCTTTTGTGTCTATGTTCCTGACAGGAGGATGGATGAGATGAATGTATCATAAGTATATATGACTCAATGACAACTTACGGAGAGGGACTTAGTACCTCGACTGAAAGGTGATCTTTTGTGTCTATGTTCCTGACAGAAGGATGTATGAGGTGAATGTATCATAAGTATATATGACTCAATGACAACTTACGGAGAGGGACTTAGTACCTCGACTGAAAGGTGATCTTTTGTGTCTATGTTCCTGACAGGAGGATGGATGAGATGAATGTATCATAAGTATATATGACTCAATGACAACTTACGGAGAGGGACTTAGTATCTCGACTGAAAGGTGATCTTTTGTGTCTATGTTCCTGACAGGAGGATGGATGAGGTGAATGTATCATAAGTATATATGACTCAATGACAACTTACGGAGAGGGACTTAGTACCTCGACTGAAAGGTGATCTTTTGTGTCTATGTTCCTGACAGGAGGATGGATGAGATGAATGTATCATAAGTATATATGACTCAATGACAACTTACGGAGAGGGACTTAGTACCTCGACTGAAAGGTGATCTTTTGTGTCTATGTTCCTTACAGGAGGATGGATGAGGTGAATGTATCATAAGTATATATGACTCAATGACAACTTACGGAGAGGGACTTAGTACCTCGACTGAAAGGTGATCTTTTGTGTCTATGTTCCTGACAGGAGGATGGATGAGATGAATGTATCATAAGTATATATGACTCAATGACAACTTACGGAGAGGCACTTAGTACCTCGACTGAAAGGTGATCTTTTGTGTCTATGTTCCTGACAGGAGGATGGATGAGGTGAATGTATCATAAGTATATATGACTCAATGACAACTTACGGAGAGGGACTTAGTACCTCGACTGAAAGATGATCTTTTGTGTCTATGTTCCTGACAGGAGGATGGATGAGGTGAATGTATCATAAGTATATATGACTCAATGACAACTTTCGGAGAGGGACTTAGTACCTCGACTGAAAGGTGATCTTTTGTGTCTATGTTCCTGACAGGAGGATGGATGAGGTGAATGTATCATAAGTATATATGACTCAATGACAACTTACAGAGAGGGACTTAGTACCTCGACTGAAAGATGATCTTTTGTGTCTATGTTCCTGACAGGAGGATGGATGAGGTGAATGTATCATAAGTATATATGACTCAATGACAACTTACGGAGAGGGACTTAGTACCTCGACTGAAAGATGATCTTTTGTGTCTATGTTCCTGACAGGAGAATGGATGAGGTGAATGTATCATAAGTATATATGACTCAATGACAACTTAAGGAGAGGGACTTAGTACCTCGACTGAAAGGTGATCTTTTGTGTCTATGTTCCTGACAGGAGGATGGATGAGGTGAATGTATCATAAATATATATGACTCAATGACAACTTACGGAGAGGGACTTAGTACCTCGACTGAAAGGTGATCTTTTGTGTCTATGTTCCTGACAGGAGGATGGATGAGGTGAATGTATCATAAGTATATATGACTCAATGACAACTTACGGAGAGAGACTTAGTACCTCGACTGAAAGATGATCTTTTGTGTCTATGTTATTGACAGGAGGATGCATGAGGTGAATGTATCATAAGTATATATGACTCAGTGACAACTTACGGAGAGGGACTTAGTACCTCGACTGAAAGGTGATCTTTTGTGTCTATGTTCCTGACAGGAGGATGGATGTGGTGAATGTATCACAAGTATATATGACTCAATGACAACTTACGGAGAGGCACTTGGTACCTCGACTGAAAGGTGATCTTTTGTGTCTATGTTCCTGACAGGAGGATGGATGTGGTGAATGTATCACAAGTATATATGACTCAATGACAACTTACGGAGAGGCACTTAGTACCTCGACTGAAAGATGATCTTTTGTGTCTATGTTCCTGACAGGAGGATGGATGAGGTAAATGTATCATAAGTATATATGACTCAATGACAACTTACGGAGAGGGACTTAGTACCTCGACTGAAAGGTGATCTTTTGTGTCTATGTTCCTGACAGGAGGATGGATGAGGTGAATGTATCATAAGTATATATGACTCAATGACAACTTACGGAGAGGGACTTAGTACCTCGACTGAAAGGTGATCTTTTGTGTCTATGTTCCTGACAGAAGGATGTATGAGGTGAATGTATCATAAGTATATATGACTCAATGACAACTTACGGAGAGGGACTTAGTACCTCGACTGAAAGGTGATCTTTTGTGTCTATGTTCCTGACAGGAGGATGGATGAGATGAATGTATCATAAGTATATATGACTCAATGACAACTTACGGAGAGGGACTTAGTATCTCGACTGAAAGGTGATCTTTTGTGTCTATGTTCCTGACAGGAGGATGGATGAGGTGAATGTATCATAAGTATATATGACTCAATGACAACTTACGGAGAGGGACTTAGTACCTCGACTGAAAGGTGATCTTTTGTGTCTATGTTCCTGACAGGAGGATGGATGAGATGAATGTATCATAAGTATATATGACTCAATGACAACTTACGGAGAGGCACTTAGTACCTCGACTGAAAGGTGATCTTTTGTGTCTATGTTCCTTACAGGAGGATGGATGAGGTGAATGTATCATAAGTATATATGACTCAATGACAACTTACGGAGAGGGACTTAGTACCTCGACTGAAAGGTGATCTTTTGTGTCTATGTTCCTGACAGGAGGATGGATGAGATGAATGTATCATAAGTATATATGACTCAATGACAACTTACGGAGAGGCACTTAGTACCTCGACTGAAAGGTGATCTTTTGTGTCTATGTTCCTGACAGGAGGATGGATGAGGTGAATGTATCATAAGTATATATGACTCAATGACAACTTACGGAGAGGGACTTAGTACCTCGACTGAAAGATGATCTTTTGTGTCTATGTTCCTGACAGGAGGATGGATGAGGTGAATGTATCATAAGTATATATGACTATATGACAACTTACGGAGAGGGACTTAGTACCTCGACTGAAAGATGATCTTTTGTGTCTATGTTCCTGACAGGAGGATGGATGAGGTGAATGTATCATAAGTATATATGACTCAATGACAACTTACGGAGAGGGACTTAGTACCTCGACTGAAAGGTGATCTTTTGTGTCTATGTTCCTGACAGGAGGATGGATGAGGTGAATGTATCATAAGTATATATGACTCAATGACAACTTACGGAGAGGGACTTAGTACCTCGACTGAAAGATGATCTTTTGTGTCTATGTTCCTGACAGGAGGATGGATGAGGTGAATGTATCATAAGTATATATGACTCAATGACAACTTACAGAGAGGGACTTAGTACCTCGACTGAAAGATGATCTTTTGTGTCTATGTTCCTGACAGGAGGATGGATGAGGTGAATGTATCATAAGTATATATGACTCAATGACAACTTACGGAGAGGGACTTAGTACCTCGACTGAAAGATGATCTTTTGTGTCTATGTTCCTGACAGGAGAATGGATGAGGTGAATGTATCATAAGTATATATGACTCAATGACAACTTAAGGAGAGGGACTTAGTACCTCGACTGAAAGGTGATCTTTTGTGTCTATGTTCCTGACAGGAGGATGGATGAGGTGAATGTATCATAAATATATATGACTCAATGACAACTTACGGAGAGGGACTTAGTACCTCGACTGAAAGGTGATCTTTTGTGTCTATGTTCCTGACAGGAGGATGGATGAGGTGAATGTATCATAAGTATATATGACTCAATGACAACTTACGGAGAGAGACTTAGTACCTCGACTGAAAGATGATCTTTTGTGTCTATGTTATTGACAGGAGGATGGATGAGGTGAATGTATCATAAGTATATATGACTCAGTGACAACTTACGGAGAGGGACTTAGTACCTCGACTGAAAGGTGATCTTTTGTGTCTATGTTCCTGACAGGAGGATGGATGTGGTGAATGTATCACAAGTATATATGACTCAATGACAACTTACGGAGAGGCACTTAGTACCTCGACTGAAAGGTGATCTTTTGTGTCTATGTTCCTGACAGGAGGATGGATGTGGTGAATGTATCACAAGTATATATGACTCAATGACAACTTACGGAGAGGCACTTAGTACCTCGACTGAAAGATGATCTTTTGTGTCTATGTTCCTGACAGGAGGATGGATGAGGTAAATGTATCATAAGTATATATGACTCAATGACAACTTACGGAGAGGGACTTAGTACCTCGACTGAAAGGTGATCTTTTGTGTCTATGTTCCTGACAGGAGGATGGATGAGGTGAATGTATCATAAGTATATATGACTCAATGACAACTTACGGAGAGGGACTTAGTACCTCGACTGAAAGGTGATCTTTTGTGTCTATGTTCCTGACAGGAGGATGGATGAGGTGAATGTATCACAAGTATATATGACTCAATGACAACTTACGGAGAGGGACTTGGTACCTCGACTGAAAGGTGATCTTTTGTGTCTATGTTCCTGACAGGAGGATGGATGAGGTGAATGTATCATAAGTATATATGACTCAATGACAACTTACGGAGAGGGACTTAGTACCTCGACTGAAAGGTGATCTTTTGTGTCTATGTTCCTGACAGGAGGATGGATGAGGTGAATGTATCATAAGTATATATGACTCAATGACAACTTACGGAGAGGGACTTAGTACCTCGACTGAAAGGTGATCTTTTGTGTCTATGTTCCCGACGGGAGGATGGATAGGGTGAATGGACTCTAAGGGCGACCGGAACGTTGTCATAACAGAACAGAGGGCAGGGTCGCTACGTTTTCGCAGTTCGAAGCACTCCGACGTAGGCTGGCTTAGGTCCCCTTGGGCTTGTACCATCCAATAAAGGGCCCTGATGTTTCCAGAATGCATTTGTTCCCCTTGGCGTTACCTTGGCGGACGCTTTCAACATTGAAGGAATCTTAACGGTGTGTTGGGTGAAATGAGATAGTTAATGTGACGAAATGGGACAGGAACTTCGGAGGATATTTAAATACTTTACAACATTCGCCTGCCGACCCAGGTAAACCTGCCAAAAAGCAATGAATTGGGAAGTTCGGTGACGGGGATCGAAGCTCGAACCTTGCGAATTCGGGCCACAGAAGTTGCCACTGAAGATATCATTTAGGACGTTATTTGTATAGTTTACCAATGGCAGAGCAGACTCTAAGGCTGGGTACGAAATACTTGTGGTTTCTGTCAGACTATACGAAAACAAAGTTTATCTCAAATACCTGTTACTGAGGAGGTGGGGGGGGGGGGACACAAATTGTGAATAGAAGCGGAAATAGTATACTAATTGAACAGTTCGATATTTATATGCAGTTTTATATTTAATCCCATTAGATTTCTTTCTCTTTGGTTCTTTTATAACTTTTGTAGTTATCGATTTGGCTGCCCGATCGTTTTATTGGCTCGCGAACATCTGGCACCTTGCCCACCCTCACACACACAGACACACACACACACACACACACACACACACACACACACACCCTCAGATAAAGAGGGTAGTTAACTTAACCTCAAAATTTACACCCTTTTCATCTGTCGATGCAATGAACATTTACTGAGTTAAATTTAACTTGTTCATGACTTTATTACTGGCAGTTAACATGCAATGTTAGGCAATATAGAACAAGATTTGCTATTCATACGTATTTCTCTACTCACTCGAATTATTGTTCTTTCATCTACTTTATGTAAATAGGGATAAACATTTCAACAAGTTACCTTATCAGTAATTATCTTGTAGGTACAAGGGGAATACAGATACTTTCAGTGATAATGAAATATTTTAAAGCTGATATCTATAGAAGAGTTTAAAGAAACAAAAGAGTGATTTTCTGAGAGAAGTGTATAAAAATTTGACATAAATTGAATCGGTGATTTGAAAAGGGAAACAACTGCACTTTTTGCAAAGCTAAGTTGAAATATACATTTTGTTAGACATTCCTTGACTAAGGATTGATTGTAAAAGAGAAATAAGTCCAGGACTAGTTTGTCCTTTAACCTCACAGAGGGCATTGCTGCTGGTGGCAGAAGTATTTCAAGAAGACAACTAAAGCAATTGCTCACCCTTGTAGTTCCTATTTGAGCTTGGACTCACTCTTTCAAAGTATAAACATCTAACGTACGATTGAAAACACTTTGTTACCCTCTTAAATTCTACAAACCAGTGGAACACAGTGTCACGTGACAGAGAATAGTCCCCAAAAGTCCCTCTCAAACACTCAAGTGACTGTGTTTCATTTAAGTCACATTTGAAGTTGTACAAAATCATTACATGAAAATGTTCTCTCTCAATCTCCATTGTACTTGAAAAAACGTTCACTCTTGCCAGACTTCAAACATAAACTGAGCAACAATGAAGCACACAACAATGGTTTCCTGGCTAGTATTGTACTATCACTGAGCCAGCTATTTTGACACAACAACAATACTTTCCTCAGGGGTGACGAATTTTTGGTGTTTAAATAGTTACGCATAATTTTCTTACTGTGGCATTTGTGTTTTTTACACTGATACTGTATAAGTTCCGTGTTTGTCGTGTTTTCACACTTATTTACTTTGTTTCATAAAGAATAAGTAATTTCAGATTTATACAACAATAATCAAAAGTATCCTTACATATGGTACAGACGTGTGGCAACTGTTTTCTTTTCGGAAACTTGAGTCGCACCTTTTACGGTCTTTCTTTATTTTTCCTTTCTGTCATTCACCAGCTACGACGAACTTTCTTGACAAAACACGCACGCACAGCTGTCCCATATCGGTAGTTTTAGCTCTCACCTCCTTATATACTGGGATGAGGTCACACACACGGACCAGTAATGACACAACCAGAACTTTCTCAAAGGCGTTAGAAGAACTCCTTTTGTTTCTACCGCCTCCATTGTTATTAGCGACGTACACATAGCAGTTACACAAGACAGCCTCACGCTGAACTTGTTGCCCATTCGCCAGCACGGCACTTGCTGTAAGGTTATTTACCTCGTCCGTTCTTTGTTGTGTACCGAGCCCGACGTCACAATATAATTTGTCAACTACGTACATTAGGGCGGACAATCGCAGACATATTCCTTGTCATTTTCATGATCTTTTAAGATCATTATAAGTATATATTGAAACATGTGATATCACTATGCCGTTTTGTATATATCTATAAGGAACTGTGTAATGTAACTGTTTCTACAAAAGTTTATCACAATAAAAGTTAAGTAGATGAACAAAAAGTATAGTTTGTATATCCAATAATAAACAATACAGGGTAGAGAATGTCCTGTGAGAAGTGTTATATCGATAGATGGTGCCATCTACATATACAAACAACTATTTCAATTTGTTTAAACTATAGATGGCAGCACAATGCTATTTGTATATTTTATTTCAGAAAAGAAAGTATTATGGGTAAAAATTACAGGGAAAAAATAAAATAAATGGAATAATTTTTTTCAATAATAAGTTCGTATAGTTGCTTAACGCAGTACTGCAAAAGTGAGCTATGGACCTCTAACTTCCGGTGGGGTTTTCTGTGAGTCACTGCACTCCCAGGCTTGAAACTTTACTACTCTTTTCTTTTGGTATTTTGTGTGAGGAAGAGGATGACGTGAAATGGAAACGATATCGATGATTGGAAAGGTGAGGTGATGATGGAGTAGTTGGTGGAATGAGTGGTGGGGGAAACCGGAGCAAACCCACCCAGACGCCTCTTCATTCACTACGAATACCATATACCTACGGTCAAACGCAGGCCGCCTAGGTGGGAGGCGAACGGTCTAAGCGCTCGGCCACGGCGCCGTCTCTAATATCTTAGTAAAAGCAAAAATAAATAAAGTGTCTTCGTAGCTGGAGCAGGTTTTCGGTAGAGCTATATCACTTGTTCTGAGTTAAAATGCAATCTTGGAGATTAAACCTCGCTTCTTGAGTGAGGAAGCTTAGGGTCGCCATTATGAAGCAGCAATTAACCCTACTTACACGATCTTGTGGTTGTGAAACATCTACTTTTAACTTTGATTACCACGAAAGGTGAAGTTTTGGAAAGTTAACCTCTTGCGCTGAACTCTCAACCATTTTTACTGATGAACATTTGTTTTTATTAACGTGCTTCAACACAGTGCCATATCGGGCGCTATTTTTTATCGGGAATATTAAAGAATAAAGTGTAAGCGTTAAGCCACCACACGGGGAACAATTGAAGCACAAAATCAAGAGTCAACATGAACATTTGCGAGTAAATCAGAATTTTTTTAGAGATATGGGGAATGTATCTACGCTGAAGGTCATCAATTTCAACATCTGTTGTGGTGTCTAATGTACAGTAGCCTCGACTTTCTAGCGCGCCAGTCCTCGTCCGGCCCAGTGCCCCCCCCCCCCCCCGCCCCCCGCGGGGCGGTGCAGTGCATCTAGAACGAACAAAGACTGTATCCGACGATACAATATTAACATCTCAGGGTATCGAATAAATTAGTTATGTATACTTAAATAAAGTTGAAACAAGGGGAAACAATCTGATGTGTTACACTCACATGACTTTCTCTACTCATGTACTAACCATTCTTACAAACTCTTATTCCTATATCTTCTTCGTGTTAGTCGAGATAAACGTTTGTACAAATTATCTTATTGTTTATTTCCTTGTAGGTACAAGGGGAATATGGGAATACAGTAGGCTTTGTGCGATAGTCAAATCTTTTAAAGCCTTGAGATTCCGTTCTCTTAACACACGTAACATATAACAAAAATGAACAACGATGTCCCATTTCACGAAAGTTCTAACCTTTCCGAAACTCACACGCATAACAAGGAATATCTCCGAAATGGTTAACCCTACAAGAAAATTTATTCGGACATAAATTGTGTATTTTAGCAACATCTACATTTTTATATAGTAAGATTTGGTCTATCTGTAACGGTTTACCAGTTATGCAAAAGTTGTCTAGAGTAAATACGACTACAGAGATTATAGCCAGAAAATTCAAGATATACATTTCATTTATCATCAAAATATCTCAAACATATGACATTTTAATAAAAATCGTTAGAGCCATTTTCAAGAAAAACAAAATTTTCGAAAAATTTTGCATGTAAAGGGTAGTTTAGGGTGGGGCTATTTTCTTCAAAATCTTCGTGTCGCATCCTTGAACGACATTAAACTTAAATACCAACTTTGGTTTTTAACCGACTTTTTGTTTTTGAGTTATGTTGTCCACAGACACACACACGGACCTTTTGCTAAAAATTATTTTTTTGGATTCAGGGGGCCTCAAAACATGTATTTCTGGTGAAATCTCGACATCGAATTTTTCAGTGGAATAGAATATTTCCCGTACTTACCAGTAGAGAAAGTAAAAAAGGTTTCACTCACATGATTGCTATTGTTAGTAATCAATCTGCAACAATAATATGTTTTTCGTTCAGAAATTTATGTAGAACAATAATGCGTTTGTCATTTCTATAGTAAAAATGCTTTCTCTGCGCTAGGAATAAAAAAATGTTTTCTATTTAATTATGGATTTTATGTTCGGATTATCCGCGTTCTACTGAATTTACATCGATTTGGCCATCTCGATTGAACAAGTTTACACGTTTCTCGCTGCGCATCAGGTTTATGCGCAGCTTTGTATAAACCCATGACATAATACACGCTAGCCCAACATGCAAAGGTCCCTTGGGGATTGTCGCTGCATCTATATGTTTTGGGAGTTATATCGTACTTAACGTCATATTATAGTCACTACGCTGACCATGTCATCTGTTTTGTGAATCAGTTAACAAAACAAATACTCTTTGATAAATAGGACTATTGAACTCCAACAGACGAATTATTTATAAAATTACATATTTACCTTATTGGTATTTTTTGTACTACTTGAGTATATTTGTTATTTTTCTCGAAGAAATTATATAAATAACACTGTGCTGCAATCTATTGTTTAGCCAAATTAAAATAGTTCTGCTTTGTATGTGTAGATGGCAGCACAATCTAGTGCTTTTGTTGTGTTTTTAACACGCTTTTACAGCGAATTTCGAAAAATTGTAGATTTACATCTTATTTGCCATGCAAATGGGTTTACTATATTTCAATATAAAATTGCTCGTCATTTTTCAAAACATCTAAAATAACAAATTTGCAAGACGCTGAGTGTTTGGTATTTAATTAAGTTCTTGTTTTCCACTTTTGCCGCTTTGCTTTCTTTACCCATATATTTTAGGGGAATATAAAGCGTATCCACTATGTAGATGACGTGTTCTTGCGTTGACTTTCTACTGTATGACGTCATTCTTACTGTTACCTACAAATGTGAATACAGGTGATGCCATCTAGTGATGGATCATTGTATCGACAGGGAACCTCGTAATGGAGCTGCTATCTAGGAACTGTTCGCGCAATTTACAAGACTGTACCTTCTGGGCGTCCTTCAAACATACATGGTAGAAGTGAAATAATCCGCCAGACTGAAGGAGGTGAGAGATTGGATGTAAATGCACCGTTTGATTTGAAGATTTTGAAGAAAATAGCCCCACCCTAAATTACCCTTTACATGGAAAATTTTTCGATAATTTTCATTTTCTTGAAAATGGCTCTAACGATTTTGATTAAAAAGTCATGTTTGACATATTTTTATGACAAATGAAATGTATGTCTTGAATTTTCTGGCTATAGCCGCTGTAGTCGTATTTACTCTGGACGACTTTTGCATAACTATTAAGCCGTTAGAGATAGACCAAATCATACTATACAGTAAATGTAAATCTTCCTAAAATACAAAATGTATGTCTGAATAAATTTTCTTGTAGTGTTAACCATTTGTGAAATGGAACATCGTTGTTCATTTTTTTATGTATTAAGTGTGTAAAGAGAATGGGATCTCAAAGCTTTAAAAGGTTTGGTTGTCGCTCAAAGCCTACTGTATTGTAATATTCTCCTTGTACCTACAAGGAAATAAGTAATAAGATAATTTGTATAAATATGTATTTGAACTAACACGAAGATATAGGAATAAGTGTTTGTAAGAATAGTTAGTACAAGAGTAGAGAAAGTCATGTGAGTGTAACACATCAAATTTTCCCTTTGGTATAAAGAGTTTTGGTTATTTACAATACGAGTAACTCGCTGTTAAAGTCTGTCGGATTATTTCACTCCCACCCTATAGATGTATGAAGGAGGATATCAGTGCGATATTAACCACGACACTGATGATTTCCTCTACAGCACTCGGAGTACCTCTGTGGAAGTTTATACATTTATTTTTCTTCCTTTGCGCTTCTTTCCACCGCAGTGTTACAGAACATTATTCGTTTACGTGCACTCATCTACAAGCGGAGGGGATTCCACAAATGTGTGACACTCCCTGGGGGAGTCGTACTGTTGGTCAATCTGAAGAAGCCCTCAACTCTCTTATGTGAATTTCTATCTCTGAGCAAACGAGTCCACAATTTCCTAGACTAAATCATCTGTTGGTTAAGATGAACCAGGGTCATAAAGTCTCCATAACGTATTGCGACTGCGACATCACTTCAGTTTGTGTAGCAATTAACAAAACAGCAAAACTTTCAAAATAGGATTACTAAATTTCTATAACTCTATTATTTATAAAATGTCACATTTATTTTATTTATATTTTTGTGCTCTGTTTCACTATATTTACTTCTTTTCTAAAATAAAATATATAAATGACACAGTGCTGACATCTGTTGTTTGAGAAAATTAAAATTGTTCTAACATCTATAGGTAGATGGCACCACCATCTACCACGTTTGTTGTGGCATTTAACACCAAAACTAAACTTATCGATATAACACTTTTCATATGACCTTCTCTACCCTCTATCGTTTATTATTGGATTTATAAAATAACATTTCTACTTGCTCCTCTGGTAAATAGAGGAATTATCGTATTCCAAATAAAAACTCGATGTCGAGATTTCACCGCAAATGTGTTCTGAGGTCCCCGAAATCCAAAAAAAAGCATTTTTAGAAAAAGGTCCGTGTGTGTGTCAGTCTGTGGACAGCATAACTCAAAAACGACAACTCGGTTATAAACCAAAGTTGGTATTTAAGTTTAATGTCTTTCAAGGATGCGACACGAAGATTTTGAAGAAAATATCTCTACCCTAAACTACTCTTTACATGGAAAATTTTTCAAAAATTTTTATTTTCCTGAAAATGGCTCTAGCGATTTTGATTAAAATGACATATGTTTAAGATATTTTTATGACAAATGAAATCTGTATCCTGAACCTTTTGGCTGTGGCCCATGTAGTTGTGTTTACTTAGAATGGCTTTTGTATAACTCCTAAACCGTAAGGCATAGACAAAATCTTACTAAACAAAAATGTAATGCATAATTTATCTCCAAATAATTTTTTTTTCTAGAGTGAACCATTTTGGAGATATTTCTTGTTATTTGTGTCAGTTTCGAAAAATTAAACTTTCGTCAACCGCAATATCGTGTTCATTTTTATATGCTAACAGTGCAAAGAGAACGAAATAGATTTGACTATCACTCAAGTCCTACTGTATTACAATATTCCCCTTGTACCTACAAGGAAATAAGCAATAAGAATATTTGTAGAAATGTTTATCTCAACTAATACCAAGAAGATATAGGAATAAGAGTTTGTAACAATGGTTAGTACAAGAGTAGAGAAACTCACGTGAGTGTAACACATCAGATTTTTTAAAAAGTAACACGAATTGCGTTTTTAACAAAATCGTCACATTCTTGCATGTTTTCTTTTTATTCCCTGGTGCAACCATCTTTCCCGTTTCAGCTTTTTCTGTACGAGCAATGTTTATACTGCTAATCGAAACAGTGATTAACTCAGAAGTTAATTTCACTATTCTTTTGATGGGAAGACTTAGATATTTGTCTGGTAATTACCGCTGCCTCCTCAGACACCTAAACCGCCACACTTGGCACCACCACACACTTCAGCTACTCTCTCGGTTTCTTGTCACTGGCACTGCATTGCTGGACGGTCCCGCAAGCTGCCGGCGAAGTAAGCAGCAGGGCAATGGTCGCTCGGACATCCAAGGTCTGACACGTCCCGCCGCCAGTGACAACATAGGAAACCAATCTGCACCATCAACCGACATTTACACCAAAACTTGTAAAATTACACTATACCTGTAAACCACACGGGTAAATCCGTACTAAACGGATAGGTACCGTGACTACTTTACCATCCGCCTGGGTTAACTCCGGCGACTTGAACTTACTGCTGGAAGTAGACAGTTTTTTAAGTCGCTCAGTGTATGAGTGAAAGATACATCTTGGTGAAGTGAGTGAGGCTCCTAGACTTACAGCTAAGTAGGTAAGTTACCCGCCTGTAATATGAGGGACCGATTCCCAGCTGGGGAGTATGTCTATCTTCGTACTCGGGTTCCATCCCCGGCACTCCCCTCGCTAGAACGGGTTGCACTCAGCCTCGTCGAGTCGTTATCCTGATGGATAGGTAGCGTCAAGGTGAAGTAGTTACCATGTCCAACATACACTCCTCTGTGGCCTTGGCTGCGGCTGGAGGAAAAGTGTAACCTCTGTGTAAAGGAATTATTATACAAACTTGACTATCTCACCGAGTTAGTTAAGGGCGATTTTCACGCGTGAACCTCACCAAAAGTGACCATCTGGTATTAGAAGACTACGCAGGTACAAAGGGTATCAAGGAGGATAATTAAACTCGTCTTGAAGTCCTTAACATAGACGTCACACTGTATCAATTATATCAATTAACAAAGCAACATAATTTTGATAAATAAGATTATTCAATTTTTACAACTTTACTATTTACAAAGTCACACATTTATTTTATTTATATTTGTGTGCACTGCTTGACTATATTTCTTAATTTTATGTAATGAAATATATAACTAACACTGTGCTGGCATCTATCGTTGAACCAAATTGAAATAGTTGTGGTTTGCATATACAGATGGCACCACGATCTAGTGCTTTTGTTGTGTCGTTTGACACCAAATCTAAACGTATCGATACAGCACTTCTCACAAGACTTTCTCTACCCTATATCGTTTATTATTGTAAAACAATATTAATGCATAACTCGTAACTGACACAATGAAAGTTACGTGCAATAAAACACAAGTTATACCTAAAAATGAGGCAGTGTTTGTTGTGTGAGGCCTCCGAAGGAATTGTAACTGGAAAACGGCGGCAACAGTATATCGTAGCTTAGTGGGCAGGGTCCCGGGTTGTAGTCCCAGCTGTGAGGGGGGGCAATTTCGCTCGCCAAATATTTCAAGACTTTCAAAGTATCGATGTATCAAAATGAAGGTAAATTGAAGAAAATAGTTTAAAATTCACTTGAGTATGTTGTGGAAAAATTTAACTATGAACAACCCGTATAGTTAGGAATTATCTTTTTTAGTTATTGCTTTCGCATCATACCTAAATGCTTTTATAATTTTCACAATTTAAAATATTATTCTGTTATAGATAAGTACTCTAAAAATAATGTTGGGAACAGAAAACTTTATAATGCTTTGCTTTATTAAATAAAAATTGTTAACTTTGAAAAAAAACTTTTTTTTTCACAATTTATAGTTTTCAAAAATCTTTATGATTCACTAAATGGTAAATATTAATATTACAGAACAATCACTCGCAGTATTTTTTCTACACTCTCAGTTTGTTCATTATCATATTACAGCATTAGGTTTCCAGGAAATCCAAGTACGATACTAAAATCGCCTCCCCAATATTTGATAGATAAGATTTTCAAAATATTCAATCTTTTTAACAATTTTAAAATGTCAGATCCAAGTAAACTTGCCCGAATGTTAAAACATGGCAATGTCGTCAGCAAATGGACACGCCTCAACAGGTGGTTCACTACTTCGTTGATTGCCACTTAAGAGTCACACTTAAGACAGATCCCTGAGGTACACCATTTGTTAAACAAGATGTTCAGATAGAATGCCCTTTCCTTTCGCTTACAATCTTCTGTTTTTACAGAAAATCATTAATGAACAACATGATAACATTGATTATAAATTTAATTACACATCCCACGATATGGCTTCCCTATGCCAAGTTCCACCAATAAATTTTAGTTCCAGGGAGAGGTTGTGGAAAATAAGAAATACAACAAATTTAAACTTATATTATACTCATTAAGATGAAAGTCACATTGCTTTTGCGTATCAATTAATAAAATAACAAAACCTTAATAAATAAAACTCACAAAATCCTACAACATTATTATTTACCTAAACACTTCACTTATTTTATTTATATTTTTCTTTACTCCTTCACTATATTTGTTATTTTTCACAAATGAAATATATAAATAAACCGTGCTACCATCTATAGCTAAACCAAATTGAAATAGTTGTGCTGACTATATGTAGATGGCAGCACCATCTAGTGCTTTTGTTCTCTCGTTCAACATCTAAACTAAACATAACGATATAACACTTCTCACAGGACATTCTCTACACTCTATCGTTTATAATTGGAAATACAAACTAACGTTTTTGTTCCTGTATTTAACTTACAATACTTCAGTTTGGTGTCATTTTAATCTTGTAGTAAACTGAATGACTCTCCCAAACACTTTGACATGGCAGAAAAACACAGAAGATAAACTTAATGACTGAGCGAGGTGTAGGGATCAAGGTCAACGCTTTCTTCCGGCGCTATTTATAGACATACCGCGTCAGCACCGTGTGACACTCAGCAGATATTAGCATAATTTGTACCATTTTAATAACCGTACATTGAATCAGATATAAAACGGATATTTGATGTAACTATGGTTGCGTTCTTGATATCATTATGAACCCTAATCTCAGAATCATGAGAGTTTTTAAAAGTAACCTTTTGGAACATGTGAGCTTTGATGGTAAACGCTTAAGAACAACACTTGAATGTCACCAACAAAAGGAGATAGTTGACCACTTATATAAATTAAAAAATAAATTAAAATTACTTAATGAACTGTTTAGGAACTTTAGATATGCTTGCAGGATGAAGTGAGAAAACAACTGGGAGCAGATAAACCGGGAACTTTGCCTTCTACTCATACACAAATTTAATTAAAACTAAAACGTAATTTTTCCTCAACAAATTTTCTACATGGAAAATTGAACATTTAATATGCACAGGAACTATAATGTTCAAGAATGAGATTGTGATGGTGATTTCATTGTTGCCAAACTAGTGTTACGTCACATATATGTGATGTTATAGTAATTCAGATGAACATGACGTGCTTGATAGGTATCAGTCTACAAAAGAACAAAACGTTTATGAAGACCATCTTTAAATTTGTTCCTTCTTATAATTTAGAAAATACCAAAGCTATTTTGTTCCGATTTTCGTCTACTTCTTCACTATATTTGTTATTTAATGAAATGAAATATATGTATAACACTGTGCTGCCATCTATACTTTAATCCAATTGAAATAGTTGTGGTTTGTGTGTGTAGATGTCTCTAGCATCAACTAGTGCTTTGTGTGGTTTAACACCAAAACTAAACATATCGATGTAACACTTCTCACATGACTTTCTCTACTCTCTGTCTCATGAGAATAGCAACAAATTGTAATCAAACTGTGCCAAATAAATATATAAATTAACAAAGAGTTATACACTAAACCTATATTGGCAACAGTGTGTTTAATTTTCGATAGAGGACATACAACACAACACGTGTTGTTACGTCACATTTTAACACATATTATAATCATCAACATCATATTGTTTTTGTATAGTGTCACCGCGCCCAATGCATCTAATTGCCGACAACAGCAGTGTCGCCCAGCGCATTATTGTCGGCGCTACCGCAAAGGAGCCGAAGGAAAGAGACAGAGAATGGCCGCATTGTTGGGGCGCTTGCCGAAAGAGAGAAAAGGATAGAGACTACTGGAATCTTCTGCTTTGTATCTCGCCGCAATAACTGAACGTTCCTGAAGCTTCCAGAATAGTGCCTGGGAGATATAAATAGCGGTAAAGTGCGACAGAAGAGTCAGTCAGACGTATGTGAAGGCTGAGTAGTCGTGCCGACGGAGACGGACAGACGATGTGGAGAGTTGTGCCGACGGAGAAGAGTTAGTCTTTTGTGTTACGAGTTCAGAGCCGTGGTGTTGGAGAATCGGAAAAGACTTTCTTGTTGTTGCAACGAGTGTACAAAGTTACTGTTTACGGAAATAAAAGTGTTTATCTCGACTACATCTGTCTACTTTACTTCACACCCAACCACAAAGAGTCACAATATCAATTACCAAAACAGCAAAACTTTATAAATAACGCAAAGTATTACAATATTATTATTTACCAAAATGTCACATTTATTGTATTTACATTTTGAATGTATTATTTCTTTTCTCAAATAGAATATATAAACGACACTGTGTTGCCATCTAGTGTTCAATCAAATTGAAATAGTTGTTCTGTGTGTAAGCAGATGGCAGCACCATCTATGTGTTCAAGGGGCGTGTATACTATATAAATATATAGATTGCTAATTTTTGTTTTCAAGACAGGCTAACAAACCTTGTAACCTAAAATTGTCCTAACTGTAGTGTATACATCCCACATGTCGTTTAATAGCTGAACTAAACTATGGATAGAACATCTCTGTTTTACACTCACATAACATTCCCCACCCGCTATCGTTTATTCCTTCAAAATGAAAAACACTTTACAGTTAATTTCTGATAATCTTAGATCTAGATTTCGTCATGTAAATACACTTTGTGTATTTTGATTAAAATTCCTGGCGCTAGACACCCCCCTTTAGCACCCCGCACCCTGCAAAGCCCCACATCACGTGGTTATGTTTTAAACGGGCAGACACACCTCGAGCTGCTCTCAGCCTGGCAACAAGACGGACGTACGCACACTAAACTGCTTTCTCAAGAAATCTAAAAGTCGAAAAATACTCTACGTAAAGCGTAGTAGAAGTAGGTAATTTGTAACTTTATTTGTTTATTTCAATTTTATTAAGACACGTGTAATATAAGATAATTTAATTGTCAATATAGACACTGATAGTTTTGCCTGGAATTTGTAGTGACATTTAACATATGTTGGTTGGCAACACTGCTGCACATACTTGATGTGTGGTTAAGTAGAACTGTTACATTCATATTACCTTCTCTAACCATTCTTTAATAAAATACTTTAATTCTTCTACATACTTGTGTAGAAATGTTTCGTTTTAGGTACAATGGGAATAGAGCAGGCTTAAGTGATTGTCAAATGTTTTAAGGGTGGGGATATCCAGTTCTTGTGGAGGACCGAGACTTGATCATCGGGATAAACCTTCGGATGAGAATGAATGTTCCAAAAAAATACTCAACTACATCGTATTTAGTATCATTTCATAGTCAATAAGATAAAGATCACATTGTTGTTATATATAAAATTTATTTGCATTTTACTGTAATGATTCGTTATATTTCCCCCTTTTGTCAAATTAAGTATATAAATAGCTCTGTGCTATCTGTAGTCTAACTTAAATACTTAGTGGTGGTTTGTATACGTAGATGGCAGCACCAACCTAAACGTATCAATATAGCACTTCTCCCTTCCTCTGTTGCTTATTCTTTCCAATGAAGGTAGTTTTTTTCCAAAAATTAGATATGTTACACTCACATGACTTTCTCTGCTCACTCTTGTACAAACTATTTTCACAAACTCCCATTCTACTTCATGTTAAAAGACATAAACATTTGTACAAATTATCTTATTGTTAATTTTCTGGTAGGTACAAGGAGAATATGGTAGACTTTTAACTGATAGTCACATGCTCAAAGCTCTTGATGGTTTACAAATTCCATTGTTTGCGTGAACAAAAGACGGTATTGACTTGCAGTTTGAGAAAAGGAGAAGTATTGCAAAATCTTCACAAATAACAAGGAATATCTCCGAAATGGTTCACGTCACGAAAAATGTGTTCGATATAAGTTGCTTGTTTTAATGAAAGTAATATTTTGTGTGTTTTACAATTTAGTAGTTACACAAGTCATTGAGAATAAAGCAGACCTTTTGGGTTTCCAAAAATTCAAGAGACATGAGATCTTGCTTGTCTCATCAGAGAGAGACGGTTGGATATTTAATCCAATTTTTATCTTTGTGTTGTGATGTTGGCACACACACAAATACACACACACACACACAAATACACACACACACACACTCTCACATGGACCTTTTATCTACAGATAACCTCAGAACGTTAATTTACAGTAAAACCCCGATATTGTCATGCTGTTCAATGTACTAATACGTTATCTAATTGTGTATAATAGGGAAAGTATGTAATAAAAACATAGACACATGTTGAAGAAAAAACTAACAAATATAATAATAATAATAATAATAATAATAATAATAATAATAATAATAATAATAATAATAATAATAATAATAATAATAATAATAATAATAATAATAATAATAATAATAATAATAATAATAATAATAATAATAATAATAATAATAATAATAATAATAATAATAATAATAATAATAATAATAATAATAATAATAATAATAATAATAATAATAATAATAATAATATTATGTAATTAACTATTGTATTGCCCGACAGAAGATTAATTTACAAATAACTATTTGAAATAAAAGTTTAAATGTTAAAATATTATCAAGGGTTTTTTTCAGTAAATCTGTGTTATGAACAGAACTTGAAATGAATGCAGCTAAAATTATGTGACTAGGCAATTGCTTTAATTTTAGGGAGATAAATAATTTTATTGGTGGTGTTTAAATGGGCCCAAATGTGGTAGATATGTATGAAAATATGTACGTTTAAAAATCAGTAGTGGGATTATTGTATTATACGCAAGAATTAAATACAGAAATTTCAAAAAGCAGACCACAGAACTGTTCATCTCTGTAGAACACCTGGAGGAGTGTCGCGAAAGTGCAACACACTTACTTACTTATTTTCATCAGGAAAAATTTGCCTGGTGCCGGTACAGAGGGGCCCGGCTTACAGGCTAAAAATTTACATTAATTACAATTTATAATATTTACATGGGTACTCTTGTTTGCGTTTTCTTATCAAAAAATCCATACAGTGAGCGGCTTTAGCTCATCGAGAACAGTTTTTGGGAGTATTCTGAGTCCTTCGATTGTCCGTTTTTGATATATTTTTTTTTTTTTTATTTATATACACGGATACATACACTCACTCACTCCTGGGCATACCACACATATGTCCCATCACACACACACACACACACACACACACACACACACACACACACTCGTATATACATATTTACACATACTGCACTATATACACTTCACTATTTACAGTTTTCCGCGGTTTTCCTATGCGGATCAGCTTGCAGCTCCTGTGGCGTTTCCGAGGCACAGACCTCTTCCGGAGTGCGTGGCCTAGGGCCTGGGTTGCATGGGCGCGCATCAATCGGCGAGCCATGCAATGTCTAGAACATTTTAATCTAGCATGTTTACGATGCTTTGGCTCGCCCTTGCCAATATTGGCAATCACGTCATTTTGGTGATTTCTGATGCGCGTCCACGCGACAGTGGCTCTTTTTGTTATTGCCTCGGGAATGGAAGGGATCTGGGTTTCCTGGTGAAGGGTTCGGTTAGTGGTTAGGATGGGAGCAGAGAGTATTTTCCGGAGGGAGAGGCTTTGGAGGGTTTGGATAGTCTTCAGGGCGGTTTTTGAGGCATTTGCCCAGGCCACACACGCGTAAAGAACCACTGACAGGATGAAAGCTTTATACAGGACGAGTTTGGACTTCAATTGCAGCTGTTTGCTGCGGAAGATGGGGGCGCATAACTTTAGCCGCTGTCTGCCTTTATTGGCGCTATTTTTTATGTGGGAGGACCAGCACATTGTGCGGTCCAAGGTAACCCCTAAGTATTTAACTTGCCGACGACAGTGCAATACCTGACCACCGACCGTTAGGTCCATTGCCAAAGTGTGATGCCGCTTAGAGAAATGAATCAGCTGGCATTTGTTGGGATTAATTTTGATTTTCCAGTCATGTTGCCATGAGAGGAAGTTGTTCACATAACGTTGCATTTCTGCAAGGCCGAAACGCGGATTTCTATGGTGGTTGTATATTGCAGTGTCGTCAGCGTACATGGCGACCTTACATCTGGCGTCCACTGGGAAATCGTTGGTGAATAGTATATACAAAAAGGGTGACATGATTGCCTCTTGTGGGACGCCAGCCCGCATCACTCTCTCCCGTGAGGAGGAGCGGCCCACTTGGACGTAAAACTTCCGTTTTTCTAAAAAATTGTGCAGTAAATATAGATAATTTTGAGGAGCCGGGAAATTGTGGTGCAGTTTGTAAATAAGGCCATTGTGCCAGTACCGGTCGAATGCGGCTTCTACGTCCAGAAATAACGCCAATGTTGAAGCCCCATTGTTAAATTGCTCTGTTACGTCATCAGTTAGCCTGAGAAGCTGTAACTCAGTTGAATGTCCTTTTCGAAAGCCAAACTGTGAATTTGAAAGTTCATGAGATTCCGAAACTTGTTTTTGAAGTCGAAAAAGTATAAGTTTTTCGAGCAGTTTACCAATAGTAGACAAAAGACTAATGGGGCGGTAGTTTTGCGGTTGCCCGGTGCTTTTCCCTTGCTTTGGGAGCATAATTACCTTGGCTCGTTTCCAGGTAGAGGGGAAATAGCCTTGCTGCAGACAGGCGTTAAATATTTTAGTCAGTTGCACCAGGGCTTTTCTCGGGAGATGCTTAAGTTCCTCATTAGTCACTTTGTCTGGGCCGGCAGCTTTCCCATTAGGTAATTTCCTAATGAGCTTGTAAACTTCCTGCGGTGTTATGATGGGTAGGTGTTGCTCTTGCTTCTGCGCCACCCAGGTTTGTACCCATGTCTGTACCTTCCGGTCTATATCGCGGTTGGTAACTGGGTTCTCGCTGAATCTGTCTTCAAGACAGTCAGCGAAGACCTCGGCTTTCTCCTCTTCGGAGAAGTGCAGGCCGCCATGAGTGTGCAGCGCCTCAGTTGCGGAGTTGACGTTCGTGGAGACTTTAAATGCCTTTAATAATTTCCACAAAGAGGAGTCCGAATGGGTCGTACTCAGCATTTTGTTTTCCCACTGTTCAGTTTTGTTGATTTTAATTTGATGCCGAATGATGTTGCGTAGCCATTTTGCTAGCACTTTATATTCAGGCTGACGGGTGTATCGCCACAGTTTTGTCAAGCGTCGTCTCCGCGCAATGAGTTGCTCTACCTCGGGGTACGTGCAAAAACCGGGTGGTCTTGTGGTGTAAGTGGTAGCGTTTCTCTTGGCCGTGTGTATCGAGGCAGTAAAGCTTTCAATGGCGACATCTATGTCTGCCTCGCTGTAGTATGACAGCCGGGGTTGCGCCATACCGTGCATTTCCATGGTGAACTTATTCCAGTCGGTCTCAGCCCTCCTTCGAGGCCAAGAGGCACCGGCCGGAATGCCACCCTGTATGTCGAAATGCACGGGAAGATGGTCGGAGTCCAGGCTGTGATACACTGTAAAGTTAATTAAAGGTGTCGAATTTTTTGTTAGTACGAAGTCCAAAATTTCGGGGTCAAAGTGCCACGATTTGTGCCAAAATGTGGGATCTGGGGGAAGGTGTACCTCTAAGTCGTCATTATCTGTTATAAATTCAACCAGGAGATTTCCAGACGCGTTTGCCCGACGTGAAAACCACCAGGGGTGCCGGGCATTGAAATCTCCTGCAATTATAACGTGCTCCTCTAAAGCGAGGATTTGTTGGAGGTCATGTATGAAATTTAAGGAGTTGGGGGGCCGATAGAGCGCTACCAGCATCACCGTTTGATTATTTACACGTGTTTTAAGTGCTGTGCACTCTAACGCTGCCATTGCAGGTAGCGTAACAGAAGCATGAGCAATTGTGTTTTTGAGCAAAATAGCAGTCCCTCCCCCCTGTCTGCCAATTCTGTCGTTCCGAAAGATTTGATACCCCTGGAGCTTAAAAGTGTGCTCTGGCTGTAATTTTGTTTCGCAAATGAATGCGACATCAATTTTGTTACGCCGCAGGTAATTTTCAAGTTCGTGTTGCTTCCTGTGGATGCCATCTGCATTCCACAGGAGTGCGTGAGTTAAAGTTATGCCTCCCCTTGAAGTGGCCATTTACTTGACGAGAGTGGTAACCAAACATATGATGGCTTCCAGCTTCTCCATGGTACTGTTGCAGCTTTTTAATCTTGCGATTATGGGCCGCAACTTTGTTAGTAGCACCGGGAGGTTTAAGTCCTTGAACAGACTGAATAATTCTTTTAAACTTCCCAGGTCGCTAGTGGGTGCCTGTGAGGGCTGGGGTTGTGGAGGGGGACCATTCGGTGGTTGCACGGGTGCATTTTGCCCACCGGCGGCTCCTGCAAAAGAGGTGCCGTTTTTGACCAGGGTCGTGGCCCTGGTTGAGTACCAGGAGTGTTCCTGGCTGCGGCTGCCAGTTGACGGCGGTGACGTTCCATCTTAAATGTCTCGCACCCCCTATAGCTGGCAGGTTGCGCCTCCCCACAGTTCGCACAGTGGGGTACAGCGTCCTCCTTGGCCTTCTTCGGGCAGTCAGCTAGGCGGTGGAGGTCACCGCAGAGAACACACCGGGAGGTCATATTACACATTTTAAACGTATGGCCTAATTGTTGGTAGTTGAAACACTGTGTGATATTTTGAAAGGTTTTTAAGACCTCCACGGTGACCATCATATGGCACACTTCTCTTTCCTGTATAAGTTTCTGGTTGTCAGAGGTTCTATCAAGGCTTACCTGATAGTTCGGAAGAGGCCTGCCGCGGGACACTAACCATATCCTACGTCTACATCCCGCGTGTGACAGTCAGGACTTGTTCATGACTGTCACCCGGCAATCCTCATGCGATGCCGGTAATTTTACCGGCTGTACCCCAACGTACTGCGAGGGTGCTTCGGCGGTACCTCCCCACCTACGCTACACTTCTCCCTATCCCCCCCGAGAAAACTCCATCCCATAACCCTTTTCCCACCCCGGCGTAATAAGCCAACTCTTTCTCCAGTCCAACTCTCTTTCTGTCTACCCCTTAAAAAAAAAAAAAAAAAAAAAAAAAAAAAAAAAAAAAAAAAAAAAAAAAAAAATTGTATGTTCCATTTTGTAGCTTGTTTCGCTGTATTTGTAGGACCTTCACTGCTTGCTTGGTGTCTGGTATTATATTTCTTGGCTACATCATGTTCTTGTTGTGTATCAATTAACAAAACAGCAAAAGTTTGCTAAATACAACTAATGAAGTATTACAACGTTATTATTTACCAAACTCTCACAGTGATTTATTTACATTTTCGTGTACAACTTGACCTTATCTATTACTTTTGTCAAATAGAATATATAAATAGCACTATGCTGCCATCTACAATTTAACCAAATCGGAATAGTTGTGGTTTGCATAAGTAGATGGCACCACCATCAAGTGCTTTAATAGCAAAACTAAATGTGTTGATTTAACATTTCTCTGTTACACTCACAAGATATTCTCTATCCTTTATCGTTTATTCCCACTTTACAGTTAATTCCCGAAACTGTTACATCTAGACCTTGTTATGTAAATACCCTTAAGTCATTTTAATTAAACATCAATGGAATTTAAATAAATATTGTTAGATATTTTTTTGAGTTTATCGCCATCTCGCAAGTCAGCTATCTGACAACAAACTCAGCATGTGCAGTGGCGGCTCGTTAGTTTCTATGAGTAAACTCTCAGCAGGACTTGAGTGGAAGGTTCCCAGCGCAGTGGAGCGTGACTAACCGTGTTATACACGACGTAACCGTAGTCAAGCTTACGTCGCACGATACTAAAATCACCTCTCCAATATTTCGTAAGTAACGTTTTCAAAATATTCAATCGTCTTTGAGAATTTTAAAATGTGAGTTCGCGTTGTGGCAGTGGGTTTGTTTATTTAGATAAAAGTATGTATTGGTTGGACAATTGTTGTTGAGATATCTTTATTTCACTCCTTTACAAAACATGTTAATATCGTCAGCATATGGGTACGCCTCAACAGGTGGTTCACTATTATATTCTTGGCCACTAAATCGAGTGACACTTGGGGCAGATCCTTGAGGTACACCAAGAGGCTCAGTCGGATCCGTCTGATTTTACAGAAAATGAACAAGAACATGTTTCCACTGGTTACAAATGAAATTAATTATCCCATGATTACCATTACTGAGAAAGGAATCGTATGCCCTTGTTATTTTAAACATTTGATGGTCGACAAACACACTTACATTACATTTAAACGTATTTATAGTCATTGAGATAAACATCACATTGTTTTTGTGTATCAATTAAAAAAAAGAAAAAAAAATAATAAGTAAAACTGACAAAGTCCTACAACATTATTATTTACCTAAATGCCTAATTTATTTAATTTATGTTTCTGTGTATTCCTTTACTATATTTGTTCCTCTTCTCAAATAAAGTATATAAATAATAATCTGCTGCCATCTATCGCGCAACCAAATTGAAATAGTTGTGCTGTATAGATGTAGATTGCAGCACTTGTATTTTTCAACACCTAAGCTAAATATATCGATATAACACTTCTCATAATAAGACATTATGTGCCCTCTATCGTTTATTATTGGAAATACAAATGAGTTTTTTATCATCTATTAAGTTTAATTGTGATAAATGTTTGTAGAAATAGTTATATTAAACATTTCCTTATATATAGGTAAAAAAGTGAATAATACCACTTGACCTTAAAGGTTGATAATGTTTCCATGGAAACACCTTAACATGCCAACTACGTCATTATGATGTCATTTTAAACTCTCCAGAAGCAGTTTATGGAGGGAAGTTCGTGGTCAGAGTTGACCGCCAACAGCACTTTGTTTAAGGTGGATGTGGGGGGTTCATTGTTAATAAAGAGCTGGTGAACTTTTCGACGAATTACAGATGTCACAAATTCGTGACAAACTACATCCATCACTTGCCTGGCACGTGGTCACTTCTCGCCGGGAGTTGCGACTTCACCAATTGAGACGAGCATTCTAAATACTTAAAAACGACACTCCGGCAACCTCGGATGTTAATTTCATCAGGTCATCGATGGCAAGTTCGGGATATTTCTCGCAGAACTTGTTATGCTTCACAACACTCACTTGTAATACTGGCTAATGCGCGCGCATCATTCACTTAACTGTATGCTTAGTACACTTAGTTGGTGCTTTAGAAAACATTAAGTGAGATTTCAGAACTTAGTATCAGTATTTTTTCAAGGGACTATTTAGACGGCGGAAGCGTCAACAAGGCGCGCTGCGGTAAAATCACACCTGGCTTTGTTTACCTCTTCTTTAATCTCTTGATGTACAGAAAATAGAGAAATTATTACAAAACACAAAATATCGAGATTTCACAGGAAATTCATATTTTGAGGTCCTGTGTAGAGTTTAAGAAACAGGTCCATGTTTCTGTGTGCGCGCCTGCGCATGAACATAGATATAGTTCAAAAGCATTGCATTTCAAAATGTAAAACTAGAATTGACCGGAAAGTGTTCTACATTTGAAAGAAACAAACGATAGAGAGTAGAGAATGTCTTGTGAAAATTGTTATGTCCATACATTTAGGTTTTATTAAACGACACAACAAAGCACTAGATGCTGGTGACATCTACATATACAAACGACAACTATTTCAATGTGGTTAAACTACAGATGGCAGCACAGTGTTATTTATATATTTTATTTTAGAAAAGCAACACATATATAATCAAGCAGCACAGAAAAATATTTTTAAAGTCGTTGTACCAGCTTCTAAATTATATAGTTTTAGAAATTTAAGGATCCTGTTTGTGAAAGTTTTTCTGTTTGTTAGTTGACACACAAAGGCAATACGATGTTTATTTTAATGAGTATAATACGACTTTAAACCTGATATAATAATTAGCATGTTATGTTGTATATGAACCCTATTCCACGATGTCCTCTTCTCACACTTGAGTCGAACCCAGATCCCTCACACAGCAGGCGGGTGCTCTAACCACTGAGCTATCGGGCGGCCCCTGTCAGTCTCTGAACTTGAAACGTTCAGCGTCTATAGAAACCCGCTGCCTGAACTACTGTTTAAGATATTTCCTAACAAATAAAATGTATGTGTTGAATTTTCTGTGAATATTCTTCGAAGTCCACTCTCAGTTACTTTTGTAAAGTGTAAGAAATACACTAAATATAAATAACTGAAATGTCTTTTGTTTCAGGTAAGATAGACTCGCCACATATATAGCAGAACACGTAAGTTTGGATTTCTCTATATTTCTGTAATAATATTGTAATAGGAGAACTCTTTTTAGATCAGATAATCTGAAAAACAGCAGATAGATTATTGATAGGGAATAAGAAGAACTATATTATTGCATATGGTCAGAATAATTTACTATTACTACTACTACTGTTACCACCACTACTGTCACTATTGCCTCCAGCAGTACCAAGATGTTCGATCTCATACACAGAATCGCCAGGTGTCTTGTAGCCCCAGACCTCCTTTATGTTTCGTTCGTCGTATCCCTGATCACCCGGCCACCTCTCGTGTATTGTTGAACGACTCAATGTCACAATATACGAAGCAAATATAGAGTGTGTTAGATTATACAAAGTTGTATTATTGAGATCTTGCTGTAAATTCATATTTTGACTTCCTTGTACCTAAAATGATGTACAACAAAGTCCAAGTGTGTATGTATGTGAACAATATAAAACAAAGGGGAAAAGTTGACTTCATACCAAACTTGGTTTCTAATTTAAGCAACTTCCAGTGAAATGACGTGAATATTTTCACAAAAACGCCTGTACCCCTTACTACCCTTTATATGTAACGTTTTTGAAAATAGTGATTTTTGTAAGAGTCTGCAGCAGTTTTAATTAAAATTTCATATATTTAAGATATTCCCATAATAAACGAAATACACAGCAAGCAGCTTTTGAACATTTGACCGTCGGAGGGGGGAGTTAACATAGCCAACTATAGAAATTAGTTTCGGAAAACGGATTCTCAAAATTATGAAATTACATTATATGTATCAAGTTTAAAACATTAAAATTGGATTTTGGTTTTATTTTCATGCAACATCTTCGTTACGTCACCATTCTGTTGCAATATTACCGTTACATCTATCATGGGCAGTATATGTTACTATTGGCAACACTGGAAGCAAGTAACGCACCGGTTGTTCTGACTTTCTGCTCTCAGCGGTCTCACTGCTGGGCGTCGCTTCCCAGTGCTGCCAACTTCCTCTTACAACGATCACGTGGTTTCAATTGCCTTGTGTTTGTGCAGGTTTTTTACGGTAGGTAAACAATTGTCTACGTATTCTACGTACACTGTCCACGTAAATTTACGAAGTAGCGATGCGATCTGCAGGAATGTTTCAAATACCCTGTATGGAAGAACTGGCAACACCGCGTCACGAGGTCACAGACGTACAATAGGGGCGCTGCAACTGCTATCTACATATGCAAACCACAATGTGGTTCAACGATAGATGGCAGCACAGTCTCTCTGATATATTTAATTTGAGAAAAGGAACAAATATAGTCAAGTTGTACAGACTCTTCTCTTGCTCTAAGTGTCCAACCTTCACTTCCATAAAGCTGAGTCGATATTCCTGATATTTACACAATACATTTGTAGTCAGAAGTAACTTCATGTTCAAAACTTGCAGACTGTGTGTAAGATACGCAAGTAATATTGACTGACTGACTCCCCAGCCGGGACTTGAACCCGCGCTCTCACACACACCTAGCTACCCTGTCTACTCAGATATAGCGTCGCCCTTATATCTATACATTCGTTTTTTGCCAAGTTTTTGTCAACATCATAAAAAGTGTCTCTAGGAATTTGATTAAAATATTTTTATCAGAAATGAAATATTGTTCTTGTTTAAATTTTTCCGAAACTTATACTTTTCTGAAGCGGAAGGTTGTTACTAGTTCTTTATCTCTTCACAATTCCAAGAACTTTAAATTTAAAGCAGTCACATAGCGGTCAGCTCTTGCAACTTCTTTTTTGTGTGTGTAATTTTTTAATATTTCAGTGGCGATCATCGTCAGGAATTACATCGCCTCCCACGCACATACAGTAAACTACAAGGGCGGTTGGTGCTGGTGTGTGGGGTTGCGCTGAGCACCCCGGTTAGTGAGACGGACATGTAAGGGTGTTATCATGACTGACAGACTCGCACTGTTGCATATCTGGCTATCAGTTACTCTACACTATTCCCCTTGTACCTACAAGAACACTAGCAATAACTTAATCTGTGTTAACATGAAGTAGATAGTGGAATAAGAGTTTGTAATAATAGTTTGTGAGGAGAGAAAGTAATGTGAGTGCAAGTTATATTTTTATCACGTGTGTCTGTGAACAAGATAACTTAAAAACTAAAAGTTGGATAAATACCAAACTTGTTATTGAAGTTGAATGTTTCACCATATACACTTTGCAGGGAACACATTTTGATGTTTTAAATCTTTTCAAGGTCGTCTACATTTGCAAGGAATAAACGATAAAGGGTAGAGAATGTCTTGTGAGTGTAACAGAAGTGTTAGATATATCTATACGTTTAGTTCTGGTATTAAACGACTCAAAAAAGCACTAGATGGTGCTGACATCTACATATGCAAACCACAACTACTTCGAACTTTTAAAATATAGATGGCAGAACAGAGTAATTTACTTCGTTAATTGAATAACATACATAAATATACTCAATGAGTTCAGACAAATATAAATAAAGTAATTGTGATATTTTCTAAATAATAGAGCTGTAAGAATGTAATAGTTTGGTTAATGAAAGTTTGGCCGTTTTGTTAATCAAGACAAAAAAAACAATATGATATTTATCTTTTTGACTATAATAAGAACTTAAATGTGACGTAACACAACTATGAACCTGCGAAACATTCCCATCCTTTTTACTGCATGGAGAATCTCCGTCTAATATTCCAATCTTTCATTCACGAGGGAATTGCCTTGAGTGAAAATGTTTTTCCCTTCAGATAATTATGCGATGTGAGAAGCAGATTAGCTGCAAAATCAGTAGACTTGGCAACCCTGCTTGGGACCACAATATACTTCCGGCTCTAGCCGATGAAACGGAAGACGCAGTTTCTTATCGAGTAGTTCTTCCTGTGCTGGGGGCGGGTTATTGCACCTGTTTACTTACTTACACATGCAGTCGGAGGAGGCAAGCGAGGCACTTTCTGCTGAAGAAAAGTCCGGTCCAGTTATTGTTTACTTTCTCTACTGATAAATAGGGGAAGTATTGTATTCCACCCAAAAATTCAATGTCGAAATTTCCACGAATATGTTTTAAGGCCCCCTGAATCCAAAAGAGTATTTTTAGAAATAGATCTGCGCGCGTGCGTGTATGTCTGTGAACAATATAACCTACAAAACTAAAATTCTGATAAATACCAAGGTTGGTCTTTATGTCCCAAAGTTCGGGCATGAACACCCAAAACTGCACTTTACAGGGAACACTTTTCAATATCTTAGATCTCTTCAAAGACTTGTCTAACAGTTTTAATGAAAATAAAATGTATTAGACGTATTAAATTTAAAACTAGTATTTTCAGCAATTATTACCTTAAGACCGTCTTCACTTACACGGAATAAACGATAGAGGGTAGAGAAGGTCTTGTGAGTGTAACAGAAGTGTTAGATATATCTATACGTTTAGTTTTGGTGTTAACGCAAAAGCAGTAGATGTTCTGCCATCTACATATGCACACTAGAACTATTATAGATTGTTGAAGTATAGATGGCAGCACAGTGCTATTTATTTCTTTTCTCTAATGAAATAGATAAATATACTCAATCGGTTTACTAAAATAGAAGTAAAACAATTGTGTACTTTCTAAATAAGAGAGTTGTAGAAATGTAATAGTTTTATTTATGAAAGTTTTGCTGTTTTGTTAATTGATACGCAAAAAACATTTTGATATTTATCTTCATGACTATAATAAGAACTTAAATGTGACGTAACACAATTGTGACCTTGAAAAACTACCATCCCTTTTACTGCAAAGGGCATATTTATGTGGGGTCACTTTCACCTCAGAGTCAGGTGCTCTATCACCAGAGCTACCGTGTCGGTTATTATCTGTGTATGTTGTATATGTTCCAAATAAGTCACATAACCTAACTTACTACACTTTACTCCAAAACATGTTGACATTCTCAGTCCATGGCGATTCCCAAGAGAAACCACACATGTTTAATATATGTACCTTCACCACAAATATGATGTAGCTATATGTTGAATTTTGTACCTTCTTTATTCTGAATAACTTTTGAAATAATAAATATTATATTAAAATATTATAATAAAAATTATATTTAACATTTATTTACACATTCTTATTTTTAATTATTTATGTATTCTAATTCTTAAAACAACGACTATCCGTGAGGTCTACTGCATTCCCATTGTACCTATAGACAGATATGTAACAAAGGAATAAGAATTTGTAACAATAGTACAACTTAGTGTGAGTAGAGAAAGTCATGTGAGTGTAACAGATTGAGACGTGTGTGTGTTTGTGAGAACAACTTAAGTCAAAAACACAAACTTGCATAAATGCCAAAGTTTGTATTTAAATTCAATATCTTCCAAAAATGTGACAATAGTTTCCCACTATTTATAACTCTTCAGATATCATTTCCTATATTTTTATTTGTTAAACAAAAGTTGAAGTATGAGCTATTACTGGGTATTTCCATCACAAATAAAATTTAAATCTAGAACATAGATGGGGAAATATGGCACATTGTTCCATTTCCCCTATATTGTAGTTTTAACCCCGTCCACTCGCCTACACACAGCATGAATTATGGGCCACACTCCCGTGCTATCTATTTACCGCAGTGAACCGACCTGCTCTCTACTGGAAGAGTGTGAAATAATGACGCTTTTCCAATGAGAAAATAAATACCTTTGTGTTCCTAGTAAAAATAAAGCGTTGTGTTTGTTATGCCAGAAGAAGGTGTACGTGACGTAACAATAACCACGTAATACATCATGTTCTGCACGCCGTACCAACAGAAGCGGACAAGAGGGCTGACTTGTGTTAGGCAAGTGGGTTAGTAAATTCTCGACTTCATTCCTGTCACCCCTCTTCCCCATGTCTGATCTAGAATATTCGTGATTTATCTATAAAACACTATTTGAAAAGAACGATAGAAGGCAGACAATATTTTGTGAGTGTAACAGAGAAGTGTAACGACACAACAAAGCACTAGACGGTGGTGACATCTTCATATACGAACCACAACTTTGTCAATTTGATTAAACTATAGATGGCAGCACACTGGTATTTATATATTTTAGTTGAGAAGGGCAACAAATATATTCAAGTAATACAGAAAAATATAATTAAAATGAATGTAGCATTTTGTAAATGATAGATTTACTAATTTCAATAAGTTTATCTTCCAAGTTTTGTTGATTTGTTGATTGATACGCAAAAATTATTTCATATTCACGTTTATGACTACAATAAGAGGTTAAGAGTGACGCAACAGTCGCATTACGTCATAACATATCCACAACCATCAATGCTCCGTAGAACTGTGACTGTTTGCACATACTTGTGAACTCTGTTACCAACTTTCATTGAATGAGTGCACGTTTGGAGGGCGCTCTCATCTCATCCCTTCCTCCCAGGGGTACGGTATACAGTGAGGAATCCCCTCCGCTTGTAGTCCAGTCCAAGTAAACCAGTAACAATTGACTCCACCCTGAAGGGAAGAACGAACAATGATAAACTTCCGCAGTGTTGCAATATTATCGAAATTATAAAATGAAATTACCGAGCATATGAATGTACTTTTACTGTTTAAGGTGAGGCGGTGATTCAAATACAACATTGTATGAGAATGGTACAGTGGCGGCTAGTGTGCTAATGTGGTATATTTCGCAATTACCCTTCAAATTCGATCCAGTACTTAACATAACAGACCAAGATGTTTTGTAACACCCTGTACACTGTAACTAGAAACTAGTGGAGAAGAAAAGAGAAGAGAAGAAGAGCAGCAGTCCATTTTCAACTGCACATGTTCCGTCGTGACGTCATTAGTATGTGTAAATATCAGAGCCAGTTTTAGTAAGGAGTTAATGGTTCTCTAAGTCACGTGTTATGGATTGGGTGTTAAAAACGCTCGTTTCCTTCTGAACTTTGGAGGCAACTTTCAATGGAAGTCAAAAGGTTCTGTTTCATGAAATATTTAGAGGAGATGAGAGTTCGGTGGGTCGCTCCAAATTTCAACGTGAAGACACTTTCCTGGAGACCCAGGGCGGCAGTAACTGGTGGGTGTTAGATCTGGGATATCCTCAACGTCCCCACATCCCGACTGGGGAGTCAGATCTTCGCTCAAACTACTTGAGACTGCACTAATTCCTCGATAACCTTCACCGCTTCCCTCTCCTCGGCGAGTCCCACGTGCGTCGGAAAACATTTGGAACTGGCTGTCCTTGCCAATCGTCAGTGTAACTTAAATCAACTGCACTTTATGTTCTCGCACATACTGACAAGGAAATAACAGTTGATGTCAACACAGCATGCCAATGAAGGAGGTGCTGCCATCTACCGTTATTATACAGAACTCTTTCAAAAGCTATTAGCTAACGTAGACGCCTCACAGATTCTGTACATCAAGTAAATTATGTTAAAAGATTCACTTTTCTATAGAAATTATCTTAGCTATTATCCGTCCGGGTTTCCTTTTTCTGATCTTTATGAGTAAGTCTTTTTTACATGGGAGGGGTAGGAACCCATAACCTCCAACCTTGAGGACCAGAGTTCTCTCTCCTAGGCTGAATGACATCCAAGTCTCGCCTGTATAAACCACAATTGATGGTCGCGTTTTCCAGCAAACTCGCCGTCACCTTCTCCGCCTGGGCAATGAACAGAAGGGATAGAAGAATGGAAGAAACAGCAGAAGTGGGACTTTTAAGAAACATTGCTGGATATACACGTTTAGAACACGTGAGAAATATATAACTTAAATAGTAAGATTTCTACATACAAAAACAGAATTGTGCAGATGACAACACGAATGTCAAATAATCGAATTACGCAGATAGTTGCAGGATATAAACCTAGGGGGAACCACCGACCCAAGTGGCCAGTTGGTGCAGACGAACTTTGGCCAACTTTAGACCAAGTTGGTATTAGTTGTTAGTGTTAATGTGGACCAAAATTAGTAAATGAGTTAGCTACATGGGGGTAGGGCTACACATCCACGCACGCACTTCCAGTAACTTATTGTAACTTATTTATTGAACTAAAACATTTGCCTGGTGCCGGTACAAAAGGGCCCGGCTTACAGGCTCAAATTAACATTATTTATATTATTTACAAAGTTTACAAGTGGATTCGTGTTATCTGTGTTTCCTTTAAAACCCATACAGTGGGCAGCTTTAGCCCACCGAGAACAGTTTTATTTTGTATGTTCAATGTCTTGTTTGTTTCTTTTGATCGTTTTTTGTTTATGTACACTCATCCACGCGCTCATTCACTCCTGGGCATACCACACATATGTCCCATCACACGCACACACACACACACACACACACACTCGTATATACATATTTACACACACTGCATTATATACACTTTACTATATACAGTTTTTCCGCAGTTTTCCTGTGCGGACCAGGTTGCAGCTCCTGACTGGTTCCCTGGGATGCAGGCCTCTGAGGTAGCGTGTGTGCGGCCTAGGGCCCCTCTTTGCGCGGACGCACATCAGTCGGTGAGCCGAACAACGTCTAAAACATCTTAATTCTAGTGTGTTTCCGATGCTTCGGCTCACCTTTGCCAATATTGGCAATGACGTAATTGTCATGGTTTCTGATGCGCGCCCACGCGACAGCGGCTCTTTTCGCTATTGCCTCGGAAATGGTTAGGATCTGGGTTTCCTGGTGAAGGGTTCGGTTAGTGGTTAGGATGGGAGCAGAGAGGATTTTCCGGAGGGAGAGGTTTTGGAGGGTTTGGATAGTCTTCAAGGCGGTTTTTGAGGCGTTTGCCCAGGCCACACACGCGTAAAGAACCACTGACAGGATGAAAGCCTTATACAGGACGAGTTTGGACTTCAATTGCAACTGTTTGCTGCGGAAGATGGGGGCGCATAACTTTAGCCGCTGTCTGCCTTTGTTGGCGCTATTTTTTATGTGGGTGGACCAGCACATTGTGCGGTCCAAGGTAACCCCTAGATATTTAACTTGCCGACGGCAATGCAATACCTGACCACCGACCGTTAGGTCCATTGCCAAAGTGTGATGCCTCTTAGAGAAATGAATCAGCTGGCATTTGTTGGGATTAATTTTGATTTTCCAGTCATGTTGCCATGAAAGGAAGTTGTTAACATAACGTTGCATTTCTGCAAGGCCGAAACGGGGATTTCTATGGTGGTTGTATATTGCAGTGTCGTCGGCATACATGGCTACCTTACATCTGGCGTCCACTGGGAAATCGTTGGTGAATAATATGTACAAAAAGGGTGACATGATTGCCCCTTGTGGGACGCCAGCCCGCATCACTCTCTCCCGTGAGGGCACTTCCAGTCGTTTTTTTTTTTTTTTTTTTTTTTTTTTTTTTTTTTTTTTTTTTTTTTTTTTTTTTTTTTTATTTTTTATTTTAAACTTAACTAATTTGCTTCTGTGGTGACTCTATTTATTTTTAAATTGTACAGTGGTGGAGTTGGTCCGGTACCGCCGAAGCAAACCGGATGATTGTGGGTAATGTTAAGTCTGGTCGTTGGCTTAGGCAGGTCAAGTATCATGGCGTTGCCCTGACACTGACCTGCGGTTTGGGGGGAAGTCGGGTCGTACTGAAGGACCGGGTAGAGGACCGAGTACATTTCTGAGGAGTGTCAGTCGGTTCAATATCTGATTAAGTAAGTCCTGTAGTATTAATGTGTGTCCTTGTAGAATTTCTTCTAGTGTCTTATGGACCTTATGAATGCGTGTGTCGTTGATATATGTGACCACTTTCTCCAGCTGCTTGTTGAAGTGGTCACGGAGGCTATTGTTGTCTTGATGGACTGTGGCAGGTAGCGTTGTTTGCAGATTATGGGTGACATCCTTAACGTCCTCGAGAGCACGAGTCAGGGCTGTCTCCCATGCTGCAACCCGGTCGGTGATAGTCTGAAGTGTGTCTTGAATCTTCTGTAGTGCGGTGGTGTTGTGGAGTACAGCGGTGAGAAGTTGACTGTCTGCAGCGTCGTGTTGGTCGGCGGTTTGGCGGTTGGTCGTGGTATGTTGGTGTGTGACGGTGAAGGTCTGCGAGGCGGAGAGTGGTTGTTGCGTAGGCAGCTTGTGAACTGCAGGCGTCTGACGGCGTGGGTTCCTGGGGCACGCCGCCTGGCCCGTGAAGTGACCAGTGCAGTTGCACGTGGCACAATACACTGGGCGACGTGTCAGGTCGTGGCTGGTGCAGGATGTGGTGAAGGTGCCGGCGCCACAGTAGTGGCAGCGTGGGAGGTCGGCGCAGGTATCGGCGGTGTGACCATACTGGCAGCAGCGTCGGCAGGGAATAGGGCGTACACCACGGCTAGCCTCGACTGGGAGCACCTGCCCGAGGGCAGGAAGCCCGTCCTTCAAAGCAGCGCGGTAATCTGCCCCATCCCAAAACTCCAGGCGCACCAGCGGCGACGGTCCTCTGGCTGTGATGATGCGCGTCGCTTTCATGAGAGAAGGCCAGCGACGTCGGGCTGCGTTGAGGAGGAGAGAGTCCGGAAGCTGCCGATGTACTCCGCGCACAACTGCGCTGTAGCTCTGCAGCCTCGTGAGGTTAGGATGACTCTCTCCGGACGTTTGATATTCAACCTCTGGCTGTGTCGACTGTGTGCGGTGGATGGTTGATGTCGGCGTGGTGTCGCAGGCTGAGATACCTTGGTCAGGCGGCGTAGATGGAGGTGGAGCTGGCGAGGAGGCTGGCTGTGAGGCAGGGACGGCGCTGGCGTTTTCAGTCTCCCCAGAAGGTTCTTCGGAGGCTCCTTGGACTGCTGCGGCGGCTCGCTTCTTCTTCCTTCCTGCCATGTTGACTCTGCGGCGGCTGTGGCTGGACTAACCCCGCCAGTCGCCTTTGTTACGTCAAATTTAAACTCATATTGTAGTCATTAAGGTGCAAATCACATTGTTTTTGTGTGTTAGTTAACCAAACAGCAGTGTTAAGATAACTAACATTACTAATTTGTACAACTTTACTGTATAGATACTGTTACATTCAGTGTATTTATATTTTTCTGTACCTCTTGACTAAAATTCTTTCTTTCTCAAATTAAATATGTAAATAACATTGTGCTGCCATCTATAGTGCAGCCAAATTGAAATAGTTTCGGTGTATATATGTAGATGGCAGCACCATCTTGTAGTTAGTTGTATCCTTTAACACCGTAACTAAACGTATCGATATAACACTACTCACTTGATATTCTCTTGCCTCTGTACGGCTTAACCTGCGCAATGAGTTGGATACAACTGAATATCGAAACTACTGTCATAAGAACGGCAAAAATCTACTTCAATTATTTTTCTAACACTTTGTTCTCTTCTAAAACGTTTGCACAAAACGTTTATCTTTTACTGATGTTATTAAAGTCTGCAGTGTTACAACTCACAACTGCTTTCTTCCCATGAACATGACTCCGTCCTTTATTTCTTCATTTTCCCCGTCTGTCAAACAGCTAACTTTGATGATACAATCAGTCGGAGCTATATAAACTGCTTCGCTAATCTTTCAGGAACAGACGCGCGCGCGCACACACACACACACACACACACACACACACACACACACACACACATCGTACACTCGTTACCTCGCCTCCTTATGTAGCGAGGATGACACGGACCTTTCTCGAACTTCTACAAATACGCCGGCTGCAGGACGCTTCTCGAATAATCTCGAAAACACCTTTACGCTCTTTCGCTCTAATTCTTATCACGTGATCACTGTCTGTGACGCTTGCCCTTAAGCGTCTCTCTTACACGTACCGCAAATATCAAGTTCTAGATGTAAAGATCTTACCTCAGGATAAGGAGTTGTCAGGTTTATTAAGCACAATGAATTCAAATTAGTGTACCAGCAAATAAGGATTGTACAAAATATCTATATTTGGAAGTGCGTGGATCTAACAACCACTAAAACAAATGAGCATGCTTAATATTGCTACAATTACTAGTGGTTTTAAATTGAGATCATTGAACTGTAGATTAAAACTGTAAAGAAACTCCCCCCCCCCCCCCCGCGCCCCCTGCTGTACTTACATGTAAACAATAACGTTTTTCATTAATTCTCAAGAATATGTTTAAGTTATTTTCATGACAAGTGAAGTGTATAAATTGAATTTTCCGGGAAGAGTCTCCGAATTTCTGTTCATTGTGAATAAGTTTTGTATCATTAATAAACTGTAACAGATACACAAAATATTACTTCACAAAAAATGTACATCTCATTAAAACATACAACGTTTTTGATCAATTTGTTCTGTAGGATGAACCGTTTCCGAGATACTCCTTGTAATTTGTCTGAAGTTTGCAATAATATTTGTTTCCTCAAATTGCCCTTGTATATTTATAAATTTATTTCTTCGACACACAAAGAGAGCGAACATCTGACTGTCGGTTAAATACCAGTCTATTCCTGTAGTGGTTTAGGGGCGCTGCAACTGCCATCTACATATGCAAACAACAATGTGGTTAAACGATAGATGGCAACACAGTCTCTCTTATGTGTGTGATTTGATAAAAGGAACAAATATAGTCAAATAATAGAAAAATATGAATAAAATTTATATAAAATTTTCCAAATAACTACTTTCTATATATTTAATAATTGTAATTATGAAAATGTTTATAAATAGTAAATTTTCTTCATTTATTTGCTGATTAATTTGATAATTTTGTAAATTCACAACCATTTCTCCCTCTATCAGTGTTACTCCACTTAAGAAACCTCTTATATGTGAGCTGGTTTATCTGTTGCTCTAAGTGTCCAACCTTCACTTCCATAAAGCAGAGTCGATATTCCTAAAATTTACACAATACATTTGTAGTCAGAAGTAACCTCATGTTCAAAACTTGCAGACTGTGTGTAAGTTACGCAAGTAATGTTAGCTGACTGACTCCCCAGCCGGGACTCGAACCCGCGCTCTCACACACACCTAGCTACCCCGTCTACTGAGATACAGAGTCGCCCTTATATCTATACATTCGTTTTTTGCCAAGTTTTTGTCAACATCATCAAAACTTCTCTAGGAATTTAATTAAATATTTTTTACGTCCAATGAAATATATATGTTAAGATACACTGTGTCTCAGAACTGTAACAGATACACAAATATTACTACCAGACCATTTGTAGTAAATGCACTTTATTCTGAACCATTTCTGACATATTCTTTGTTATTGTCTAACTTTTTCCAAAACATACTTTTCTCAAGTAAAATGTCGTTACTAATTCTTTATGTTTTGATCATTCCAAGAGCTGTAAGTTTCAAAGCTGTTACATACCGGCGAGCTCTTGAAACTTATTTTTTTTCTAATTTTTATTAATATTTTAGTGGCGATCATCCTCAGGAGTTACACCGCCTCCCCATGCACATACAGTAAACTAGAAGGGCGGTTGGTGCTGGTGTGTGGGGTTGCGCTAAGCACCCCGGTTAGTGAGACGGATATGTAAGGGTGTACGGTATACAAGTCTGAGTACCAACATCGGGGAGTAAGGTATTATCATGACTGTGTTGCACATCTATCAGTTAGTCTACTCTATTCCCCTTGTACCTACAAGAACACTAGTAATAAGGTAAAGTGTAAAAATGATAATTAACATGAAGTAGATAGGGAAATAATTTTTTATAATAATAGCATGTGCAAATGGGTAGAGAAATTCACATGAGTGCAATTTATCAGAATAATTTCAGTGTCCCAAAGTTCAGAACACACCAGACTACACTTTTTAGGAGATACCTTTCGATGTTTCAGATCTCTTCAAAGATGTGTCTAAAAATCGTAATTAATATGAAATATATTAGACGCGTTTAATTTAAATCTATAATTTTCAGCGCTTACCCACAATGCCGTCTTCATTTGCAAGGAATAAACGATACAGGGTAGAGATTGTCTTGTGAGTGTAACACAAGTGTTAGATATGTCTATACGTTTAGTTCTGGTATTAAACGACTCAAGAAAAGCACTACATGGTGCTGACATCTACATATGGAAACCACAACTACTTCAAACTTTTAAAATATAGATGGCAGAACACTGTTATTTACTTCTTTTCTGGAATAAAATATATTAGTGTACTCAAGCAGTTCATTGAAATATAAATAAAACAATTGCCGTGTTTCCTAAATAATAGAGCTGTAATAATGTAATAGTTTTATTTATGAAAGTTTTGCTGTTTTGTTAATTGAAACACAAAAATATTATCATATTTATTTGCAGGACTCTAATAAGAAGTTAAATATGACGCAATTATGTTTGTCTCACAAACAATGTTCCCCTGAGTCGTCGGCATATTTTTGGGAAAATGAACAACGATGTTCAATTTCATGAATTTTAAGTTTTCCGACACTGACATAATCAACAAGGAATATCTACGAAATGGTTCAGTCTAGTAACAAATTTGTACATAAATTGTGTGTTTTAGTGAAATCTACAATTTTACATTCTCTACTGGTAAGTAGGGGAAGTATTGTATTCCACCCTGAATCCAAAAAAGGCATTTTTAGACAAAAGTCCGTGTGTGGGTCTGTGTGTCTGTCTGTGGACAGCATAGCTCGAAAACGAGAAGTCGGTTAAAAAACAAAGTTGGTATTTAAATTTAATGTCTTTCAAGGATGCGACACGAAGATTTTGAAGAAAATAGCCCCACCCTAAACTACCCTTTACATGGAAAATTTCTCGAAAGTTTTGATTTTCTTAAAAATGGCTCAAACGATTTTGGTTAAAATGTCATATGTTTGAGATATTTTTATGGCAAATGAAATGTATATCTTGAATTTTCTGGCTATAGCCCCTGTAGTTGTATTTACTCTGGACGACTTTTGCATAACTGGTAAACCGTTAGAGATAGACCAAATCGTACTATACAACAAATGTAGATCTTGCTAAAATACACAATTTATGTCTCAATAAATTTTCTTGTAGGGTGAACCATTTCGGAGATATTCCTTGTTATGTGTGTGAGTTTCGGAAAACTTAGAGCTTTCGTGAAATGGATCATCGTTGTTCATTTTTGTTATATGTTAAGTGTGCTAAGACAGCAGAATCCCAAGCATTTGACTATCGCTCAAAGTGTACTGTATTCTAATATTCCCGTTGTACCTACAAGAAAATAAGCAATAAGATAATTTGTACAAATTTTTATCTCAAGTAACACGAAGAAGATATAGGAATAAGAGTTTGTAAGAATGGTTAGTGCAAGAGTAGAGAAAGTCATGTGAGTGCAACACATCAGATTTTTGGAGTAAGATTTTGTCTATCTCTGTATATATTTTATGGTTTATGAATTATTAGAAGTCATCCAGAGTAAACAGGACTACAGAAAATTCAAAATATACATTTTATTAGTCATACAAATATCTTAAAAATATGACGTTTTAATCAAAATCATTAGGGTCATTTTAAAGAAAGTCAAAATTTTCTAACAAATTCTCATTTAAAGGGTAATTTAGGCTGAAGGAATTTCTGTAAAATTTTCGTGTTGCATCGTTGAAAGACAATATACTTAAATACCAATTTTGGTTTTTATCTGACTTTTAGTTTTTGAGTTATAACGTCCAGAGACTGAGACACACACACACACACACACGCACACACACACACACACGGACCTTTTTCTAAAAATGCTTTTTTTTTTTTATTCAGGGGTCTCCAAAATTTACAATTGCTAGCTTAAGCCTAGTCAGTTTCTAAACACTGAAATAGATTAATCGAATCTTGACCGCTTTATCATATATCACTTTGTTCTGCAACTCTCTCTCTCTCTGTCTCATATAATTGATTTTAATGAAAGTCACTTGACACCAGTGTTGCCATATGTGCCGAAATAAAAGCGGAACATTTGGTTTTAAAAAAGCCGGAGAAAAAAGGAGATTTTTTAATCGGCAATTTGTTTGTGTATACAGATATAGGACATTAATAATGATGATGATAATAAGAAAGTGGACTATTTTACAAAATATTGCATAGTAAAAGAGGTTTATTTATTTTGGGTTACCAATTTCTGCATGACAAATATTTTTTGTTATTGGTATTATTATTATTATTATTATTATTATTATTATTATTATTATTATTATTATTATTATTATTATTATTATTATTATTATTATTATTATTATTATTATTATTATTATTATTATTATTATTATTATTATTATTATTATTATTATTATTATTATTATTATTATTATTATTATTATTATTATTATTATTATTATTATTATTATTATTATTATTATTATTATTATTATTATTATTATTATTATTATTATTATTATTATTATTATTATTATTATTATTATTATTATTATTATTATTATTATTATTATTATTATTATTATTATTATTATTATTATTATTATTATTATTATTATTATTATTATTATTATTATTATTATTATTATTATTATTATTATTATTATTATTATTATTATTATTATTATTATTATTATTATTATTATTATTATTATTATTATTATTATTATTATTATTATTATTATTATTATTATTATTATTATTATTATTATTATTATTATTATTATTATTACTACTACTACTATCGTTATAAACATATGCTAGGAAATGCCTACAAACTTGGTAGAAAGGATAACTGCGTGCGCGCGCACTCTGTGCGTGTGTGTGTGTGTGAACGGTGTCCAATATCTTGTGAGCCATGGTTTATAACAATATGTAATGTTTGGGTTAACTCCCGTAAATACGCCGCATTTCTATCTTCAGTGAACTTGAACACAATAAACTTCCTTGTTTTATAGCAAAGTACCAAACAAGTCAGTCGCCATCATAGTTTCTTCTGTTAAAGCAGGAGAACGTATTAAATTCATGAGACGATTAACCACTTGAGACTGGACTAACTACTCGATAACCTTCCGTCTCGAAGGCAAGTCCCATATGTCAAAAATCATCAGAAAAAAATTCGTTTTTGTAATTTTTTTTTTTTTTTTTTTTTTTTTTTTTTTTTTAAAGGTGTGGCCCCGCCTCCGCCACACCTGGTGACGATCATCCGAAAGGGATATACATCGCCTCCCCTACCATGCACTAACTACGCTACAATGGAGGGGGAGGAGTGGGTAAAGTGGAGTCAGGTACCGCCGAAGCAAACCTGATGTTAGTGGGTGATTACTAAAAAGAGCGCCTGCCTACAAGAGGGTAGACAGACTGAGAGTGGGGTTAGGTACTGATCTTGACGCGGGCGCCCAGACCAGTACCTAGGTGTTAGTAGAGGTGTACATGCATAAGGCAGGATGCGGGGTGAGGTACATGCTTAAAAGATGGTTTATACTATACCGTGTCCTGTGGCTTCAGCTGGAGATGGTGCTGATTGCAGCAGTGCTGCTGGTCCTAAAATCATAAAAAGAGGGTTCATTAGGTTCTGTGGTGTATCCTTGGGATTGCTGGGTCGTCATATGGTCATCCTGAGGGGGGGGGGGGGTTCCCGAGCCTGTTAGTTATATTAAGATGTTGTCTATAATGGGACTAGGCTTTGTAAGTATTGTTGTATTTCCTGATTGGTGACAGTGTCGTGTTTGTTAACTGGCATGGTGCGGTCAAATAGGGAGAGAGGGCGCTTGTGCTTGTCATTGTTGGTTTCATAGTTACCAAGTTGTTGTATGAGAGGGTTGTGGTGGTTCTCAGTTGCTTTGTACATATTATAGGCTAGTCGTTTAATAAACTCGTGCACTGTGTCCATGCGCAGGTCTTTATGCAATAAGTCCAATGGGACTGTTCTGGGGGATTTTGTGATGATTCTGAGCACCTTATTTTGGAGCAGTTGTAGTTTTTGAAGGTGTGTTTTTGCGCAGTGTCCCCATGCTGGGGCTGCGTATGTGAAGATGGGTCTAATCAGTGACTTGTATAGGGTTAGGCCCATCGGCATGCTAAGTGCCGATCTTCGGTTTAACAATGGGTATAGACGGCCCAGTTGGGCATTTGCTCTTTGCCTTACTGTGGCTGTATGTTCAGCAAAGGTGAGCTTGGAGTCCAGTGTCACCCCGAGGTACTTGGTGCTATCAGACCAGGTTATGTCTGTGCCATATAGTTTGAGGGGGGCGGCCCGATTCGTGTGCTTTGGTCGTCTGGAGAAGAGCACTGCCTTGGTTTTCAGAGGGTTAACTTTTATACGCCATTTTGTTAGCCACGGCTCAAGGGTTGATAGGGCTGTCTGTAGCCTCTGGGCTATTAATTCGGGTTTCCACGACTGTGCTGCTATGGCAGTATCATCAGCATAGATGGACAGGTGTGTGTTTTCACATTTGGGAATGTCATTAATGTATAAGTTAAAGAGAACGGGGCCCAGTAAGCTACCTTGGGGTACACCGGCTCTTGTTATTCGACTGTGGGAGGTTGTGTCCCTGATGGAGACGGTGAATGTTCTGTTTGTAAGGTAATGGGCCACTAGCCGGACCATTGAGTCATTGAACCTCATTTCCTTAAGTTTCCTGATAAGTGCGGGGTGGTACACTGTATCAAACGCCCGCTGGACATCCAGAAAGATGACACCTGTTGATCGATTTTGGTTGAAGCCCCGAGTTATGTGTTCTACAGTCCGAGTCACCTGAAGGGTGCTCGAATGTTGAGCTCTAAAGCCGAATTGCTCGTCAATAAGTAAGTTGTTTTTTACTATGTGAGTGGTTATGCGTTTCAGGATTACTTTCTCTGCGACCTTGCTAGTTGTTTTTAAGAGGCTAATGGGCCTGTAGTTTTTGGGGTCTGACCGCTCTTTCCCGGGTTTTGGGAACATGAGCACATTTGCGCTCTTCCAGCAGTTTGGGAAGTAGCCTTGCTGCAGGCAGTAGTTGCAAATTTCGGTAAGGCAGCGTAGGGCTTTATCCGTAAGATGTTTGAGTACCAGATTTGGTATTTGATCTGGTCCTGGAGCTTTTCGCAATGGCAGGTGCTTAATTATCCAGCGAAGTTCTCCTGGATTGGTTTGCCTGTTCTTATTGTGCATTGGACCTTCAAGAATCTCGCTCATTTCTCTCTCCATTTCAAGGCATGACGTTTGGTCAATTGGGCCGTCGTTGGGGGTACATATCTGCTCTAGAGCTTCGGCTAGTGTATTAGCTTTGTCTGCCTCGCTTTCTGCGTGCGTGTTGTCTGGCTTGCGCAGGGGCGGGATAGTCAACGGCTCCCTGAGCAGGTTGCGCGTTAGTTGCCATATTGTTTGGCCACCGGGTTGTAACTGGGATATCTTATCTTCCCATTGACACCGTGCCAGTTGGCCTATGCGTGTTTTTATATCACTATTTAGTGTTGCCATGTTGACTTTGTGCACGATATTTCTTGTGCGCTGCCATTTGCGTCTTTCGTGATCGCGTTCGCGGATGAGTTGAAGGACGTCCGGGGGGAAAGTTATTTCATGTTTGGGCGGCTGCTTGTATGGTACTGCAGCTTCAAGTGCGGTTTGTATTGCTTTTTCCAATATTGTCGCCATTTGGTCCACGTCCTGCTGATTTTGCAAGGGTATGGTGGGCTGGAGCTTTTCATCTAGGTTGCGGGCGAATATGGGCCAGTGAGTTGCGTTATAATCCCTGCGCGGCGGTTTTGGGTGGCATTTAGGGGTGGCGTCTATATCAATTTGTACCGCGATATGGTCTGATGCTAGAGCGGGGATTGCCCTGATGGAGTGTCTAAAGGTGGTGTTCTTTAATAGGGCAATGTCTAGTGTATGGGGTGTGTGATGTGCTCGTTCGGGCATGTATGTTGGTTCGTCGGGATATGTGATTATGTAATCATTGTGTGTCATGTGATTGTATAGGGCATTCCCTGCTGGGTTGGATGTGGCATTTCCCCAGGATTGGTGGGTTGCATTAAAATCTCCTGCTGCTATTACCTTATCATCAAGGTCTAATAGAGTTTCGACGTCTTTGATGTTTAGTTGTGACGGAGGACTGTATGCACTGGCAATAGTAACCTGTTGGTTATTAATGGGTATGGTGACTGCTGTAGCCTCCATGTTGGCAAGTGTGCTAATGTGTTTTTGCTTGTGTTCGGCGGTCTCAAGGACAGCAATGGCAGTTCCACCTCTCGCTCTAGCACCCGGCCTATCAGTACGGTACACCCTATAGCCTGGGATTGAAAAGCGTGCGTTGCTGTTTAAGAAGGTTTCAGTGAGGAGTGCTATGGTTATGTTATTGTTGTATAGATAGTGCTTTAACTCATGTAGCTTACTGCGGGCGCCTCTGGTATTCCAGAGGAGAATTTTAATATGGGGTTGGTTATTTGCCATTATGTCGATGTGTTGGCTCGGGAGAGGGTGAGCTTGGTCTAATTAGACATTGTCGCGTTGCGGTGTTGTGCAAACTGTGCAACCATCTCTATGAAGGCTCTGTTATTGTCGGCTGAGTTGCCGCTCAGTTGCAAGCCGTAGAAAAGGACAGCATATATGTCCAGCATCTCGTGGTATCCAGTGTTCATGTTTCCATGGCCTCTTTTAAGGAGGAACCACTTAGTGTTTTCGTCAAAGTTAAGCCTGGGCGCGCCTTGAGCATCGTAAGTGTAGTGCTCAGGATAGCTCCTTGCTGGGGCAGGCTGAGATGGTCTTGTTGACTGAGGAGGTGAAGTTGGGCCTGCTGTGATTGAGATGGTTGTTTCAGGGAGAGAGGGAGGGGCAGCTGGCCTCCTTGGGTCCAGGTTGGAGCGTTGGCGGGTGGGTGGCTGTTGTTGCGGCGCTTCTGTGTAAAGGCGGTTGTTGGGGGGCATATTGTTGTGCCCGCGCTCCTGGGGGTGAGCCCTCAGGCTTGGCGCCGTTACGGCATGCGCTTGGTAGCCGTTGGCTATGCGTGCATAGGTCCCTCTCTGCGGGTTAGTCACCTGCCAATGTCTGGGGTTGCTTGGTGTTTGGAAATTTTTATTGGGGTATGCAAGTTGCTGAAAGACACGGCAACCACGCCATCTGGCGCCGTGTTCAATGGAATTGCATAGTGCGCACCGCCAATGAGGGCTTTCGCACTGACTCAAATGGTGGCGCCCCGCACATTTGCTGCAGACTTGAGCTGCCTCGCAATTTTTGGTCAGATGCCCGTATCTCAGGCATCTTCCGCATTGTGGGGGGCCATTGGGTGGGTGATAATCTTCCACTTTGATTTTACAGTGGGCTATGTCCCTCAACTGTTTAATGGCGTCGGAGTCTACTTCGTTGGGCATGTGGACTAAGAAGATGGGGATGTGTGTTCTTGTTCGCCTCGAGAAAAGCTTGTTCACTTTCAAGATCTCCAGGCCGAGTTCCTGAAGAGCTTGCTGAACTTCTAGCTCGGTCATATTCGAGTAGAGCCCCTTTATTACAACCTTATAGGTTCGTTCCTCCACCTGTTGGGTGACGTGGAAGGGGAGCTTTTCTCTTCGGCAGTATTGAATAAAGTTCTTGTGGTCTTCAAGTGTTATAAACTGAAACCCATGGTATCTATTCCGGTAGGTTGCCGTGTACGCTTTTGGGCGATACACGCGGTCAAATTCGGTTGTGATCGCATGCAGGCTTTTTGTGCAGTAGTCTGCAACGAAAACTTTGGCCAGGTTTTGTCGGGTTCTTTTTAAAAACTCTGGTGCTATGTCAGGGGGGGGATTTCCTGACTCCCTCACGGGGTCAGCGCTCAACACAGCAGGGCTTTCTCCTGCTGTGGTTGCAGCAACATCAGTGCTGTCATTGCTGACCTCAAGATCAGCTAAGAGTTGATGAAATCCTTCACTCATGGATGGCACTTCCTGAGGGGTTTGCACAACTTTGCTTTTGGGGGTTTTCCCCTTACTTTTCTTCGGTATGGGTTCCTCTGAGGGAGGAGGTTCGCTGAGAGCGGTGGTTTGGCGCGTACGCCCAACCATGGTAGTTTCTGTTGTAAGGTGCGTCACGTTAAATTTAAACTCATATTGTAGTCACTAAAATGAAAATCAAACTGTTTTTATGTGTGTGTTAACAAAATAGACAAAAGTATGATAAAGAATATCAGTAATTTGTGCACCTCTCCCATATACAAACTGCAACATTTATTTTATTTACATTTTCCTATACTACTTGACTTTACTTATTAGTTTTCTCAAATAAAATATGTAAATAACACTATGCTGCCATCTATATGTAAGCTTTTAACCTTATACTTTAACATTGAAATAGTTGTGCATTGTATGTGTAGATGGCACCACCATCTATTGCCTTTGTTGTGTTGTTTAACAACAAATCTTAATTATATCGATATAACACTTCTCACAAGACATTCTCTACCCTTTATCGTTTAACAATTAAAATGTTTTGTTCATCTATTTAACCTTAAGTGTGATAAACATTTGTACAAATAGTTACGTTAAACATTTCCTTGCAGACAGGAGCGAAAGGAAATAATGATCGTCAGATGTTTCACTACATTATTATACTACGCAGACTGTAAACATGTAAACGAATGAATGTCGAAAGTACTGTGACAAAAGCAGAAAAGTCCAGTCCAGTTATTTTTTACTTTCTCTACTATTTAATAAAGGAAGTATTGTATTGCACCCAAAAATTCGATGTCGAGAAATATGTTTTGAGAGCCCCTGAGTACAGGAAAAAAAAAGAGGTATTTTTAGAAAAAGGTCCGTGCGTGTGTTTGTCTGTGGACAGCGTAACTCAAAACCAAAAACTTGGTTAAGAACCAAAGTTGTTAATGAAGTTTAACGTTCTTCAAGGATACGACACGAAGATTTTGAAGAAAATAGCGCCACCCTAAACTACCCTTTACATGGAAATGTTTGAACATGTTGATATTCATGAAAATGGCTCTAACGATTTTGATTAAAATGCCATATGTTTAAGTTATTTTCATGACAAATGAAATGTATATACTGAACTTTCCGGAAAGTTTCTGAATTTCTGTTCATTGTGAATAACTTTTGTATCACTGATACAGAAAATATTACTACACAAAAAATATACATATCATTCAAACATATGTTTTTGTGATCCAATTTTTTTTTCTGTAGGATGAACTGTTTCCGAGATTATCCTTTTAATTTGTCTGAATGTTTCAATAGTATTGTTTTTTCTGAACTGGACTTCAGTATTCATTATTTTAAAGCCCAGGCTATATCCAGTAGTGGATTAGTGTCGCTGCAGCTGCCATCTACATGTACAAACCTCAAGTATTTCAATGTGCTTAAACGATAGATGACAACACCGTCTCTCTGATATATTTAATTTGACAAAAGAAAGAAATATAGTCTAGTAATATAGAAATATATGAGTAAAATATATATGGCACTTTCGAAATACCTAACTACTTTGTAGAATTTAATGTTTGTGTTTGTCAAATGTTGGTATCAAGTTAACTGATACACAAACACAATATGATGTTCGTCTCGATGTCTCTATGAAGAGCCATCGACGTTTCGGAAGTGCATATCTCTGCCATCATCAGGATGATTTGACAATTTCGTATGTAAACGACAGAGGATAGAGAAAATCTTGTGAGTGTAACAGACGTGTTATATCGATACGTTTAGTTTTAATGTTAAATTACAAAAAAAGCACTAAATAGTGATGTCGGTCTGGATGACTCAATTGATTAGACGCTGGCCTACTGATCACGAGGTCGCGGGTTCAAACCCGGCCCAGACCGGTGTACTTAAAAACGACAGCTCCAGATTTACTGGCATGTAAAAACTTCCTGCGGGACAAAATTCCGGCACACCGGCAACACTGATGTGATCCTGGCAATTGAAAGCGTCGTTAAACAACAAAATTTAAAAAACTAGATAGTGTTGCCATCTACATGCAAACTGTAACTATTTCAATGTAGTTAAACTATAGATGGCAGCACAGTGCTATTTATATATTTTATTTGAATGTTATACCTATAGTTAAGCGAAATCGAAAACTATAACTTAAATAATTGTGACATTTTGTAAATAGTAGAAGTGTAGAGATTTAATAGCTAATCCTGTTTTTGGTTTGTTAATCTATAGGTAATAATTATGCGATGTTTATCTTAATGACTATAACGTAAGTTTGAATTTAATGTGGCACTTGGAATGCAGTACCTCTTACATCGTAGACCTGCTGAGGGAGCGATTCACCCCAACACCTATTCTTGCCCCCTTCCTGCCTCCAAGCCTAGGTATGCAGGAAGAAATCATTGCCCACAGGCGCAAAACCTTGAATCTTCTTTACTTTGAATTAGGAAGAATTAACTTTTTATAATAAACATATTGTCAGTGCGCCCGCCCGCGTCTAATTACCTACACTAGGGAACGAACTCAGGCGCTGCCCTAAAGACCCTTCCGCCGACCGGACAATAGAGCACAGAGAACAATAGCTATTGTGTAGTGGTTCGGTGTCTAGACTCTTCGCCCACAGACACTCCCGAGCATTCTACTTCTAGAACTTTTCCATTGTCTAAAGAACTATATAAGGAACCTGCTTGTTCCCGGAAAGGGTATTGTTGGTCCAGTTGTCCTTGTTTTGAAGTGTTTCAGTTATAATGTTTACGAAGCGTTCAGTAGACAGCGCCGAATACCAGTTCAGTGCGAGTGTAATTTGACAGTTCTTATTTGTGATTCGATTCGACAGTTGATCTCTGCTCTGAGTTTGTACAAAAGTGATCTAAGTGTAACGTTACCGCTACGCTAACTGACTAGAAACCAATAAAGTGTGATTGGCAGCACTTGGTGTTTTCTCATTTGTTACACTATTCAAACTCTCGCTTAACCTTCACTGAAGAAAACTTCCCAAAGTTTTGACAGTCTCAAACATTTCTAGCGATTTTGATTGAAAGCCGTGAAGAACGCAATTTCAAAGTCCTCATATAGCGACCACTGTAACAACATTTGAGTATCACTTAATGTCAGCTCTAGTCCCTTTGTACCTACAAGAAAATTAGTAATACGATAATTTGCACAACTGTTTATCTGTATTAACATGAAATAGAGGAATGGTTAGTACAAGAATAGAGGAAGGTCTGACGGTCTTGATTAAAACATAACGTATTATTATGACAAAATATAAACATAAAATTTCCAGAAATTGCCTGTAAATGTGATCATTTAGACTAAACGATGGAGGGTAGAGAATATGTTGTGAGTGTAACAGAGATGTCCTATATCCATACGTTTAATTTTAGTGTTAGTTACAATTTAAACAGTAGATGGTGGTGACATCTGTGTATAAAATCCAGTTATTTCAATTTGGTGAAAGTGCAGATGGCAGCACTGTGTTACTTATAGATCTTATTGTTAAAAGAAACAAATATAGTCAATCATTAAACATAAATTAAATGGAATATATCTGGCATTTCATAAATGATAAACTTGTATAAATATAATAATCCTATTTATCTAAGTTTCGCTATTTTTGTTAACTGTTACACAAACACAACACGATGTTTATTTTAAACACTGTAATGTTAGCTCAATTGTGACGTAAAACACGTCACACATTAAGAAAGAATTGACTGTGTTGTTGCTGGGAATAGGAGCCTGGCGTATCTACGAGCACTCTAAGTCACATGGAAGTGAACCTTGAAGAAGACCTCTGGAAAATTGGCTGTTTCCAAAAGAAATAATTGTTAATAATAATACTGGACAAGGGTGCAGTTTGTCCCCAATACTTTTTAACACTTATATCGACGGTATTCTAGATAACTAAGACAAAAATCTGATGTGTTACACTCACATGACTTTCTCTACTCTTGTACTAACCATTCTTACAAACTCTTATTCCTATATCTTCTTCGTGTTAGTTGAGATAAACATTTGTACAAATTATCTTATTGTTTAGTTCCTTGTAGGTACAAGGGGAATATGGGAATACAGTGGGCTTTGAGCGATAGTCAAATCTGTTAATTTTTTGAGATTTTGTTCTCTTTGCACGGTTAACATATAAACAATGGACAAGTGAACAAGCCGTGTGTGGTATCTGGTATTAGGTATCTTGGACCCGTCCGTCCTTTGTTGTGCAGCAGTCGATAAAGTCGGTAGAATGAGGATGATGAGCAGAGAAAGCCATGTGAATTTTTCAGGCCCCAATAACCCCCGTTGTGGTTCGTGTGAGAGTTTATTATGAATTAATGGAAGTCTGGGCTGGGAATAATGAAACTAAAGGAAGTTTGAAGCTGTAAAAGGCAGGGATTACAAAATCATTATTTTTGTTGACAAACAACCCATCAGAATTTAAGCGCGAATTCCTCCCACCTTAAGAGATAATGACGCACGCCGTGACATCATTAAAAATTTCCGCTTGCATTAAACAGTATAGTAGAAGCGTTTGTCTCTTGTCACTTTACGTCATGTAGGTATGACCGACCGACCGACCGACCGACCGACGGTTGCCTTTTCCTCTGTTCACACTAATTATAACCATCTCTACCCTTACTCCATCAACCTCTCTCATTTAGTAACCATATTACACTTCATTTAAACCTCTACGATACTTAAAACTGCTTTTCTATTTCTTCTACTGCTTATTCAACAACCTTCAGTCACTCTCCCTCCTTCCTCTCACTCGATCGCCCCTCTCTCTCCTTCCATCTGCCCTTCCACCTCTCTCCCCAACATCAACTCCTTCCCCTCCCTATCCCTCCACAATCTCCTTCCCCTCCTTTCTCTTCCATCAGCTCCTTCCCCTGCTTTTCCCTCCATGAACTATTTCCCTCCCTCTCCTTCAATCACCACCGTCCCCTTCTTCGATCTTCATCACTACATTTCCCCTACATCCTCCTCAGTCACCCCTCAGCCCTCAGCTCTCTCCATCACCCTTTCCCCTCCTTCTACACCTCTCCCTCCCTCATCAATCTACTCCTCTAACCGCCAATCGCCTCATTTATGTAACAATTGACACAAGTAGGTACAAGACCAGTGTGCAAGTGTCACACTTATCTAATTTTAGAATTAAAATGCGTAAAAATAATTAATACATTTCTATCAGATAGGTATATGACGTAATATAGTTCCTAAGCAGATTCTTCACTGGTTTCAACACCTACGAGTACACTTAAACTTATAATAACAGTACAAAAAACCCAACTCACAGTGTGCGGTACCCAAGAATTGAACCCACAACCTCCCAAATACTAGTAATTTTAAAATGTTTCTCTCTAAACTTGTTAACGTAAGTTGAAGCACTGAGGAGGGTAGGAGGCACGTAGGTAGGCCGGTAGTTGTGGACATATTCAGTCATCATGATTTACAACGTGCTCGTATCATCGCCTCAGATAACGAATAACCTGTTCACCCCCGCGCGCATTTATACAGCACAGCTTATCATGTCGCGGGCTTTTTCCATTTCCGTCGCCCTTCTTCTTCTTCTAATTTATCATCATTAGGATTAGCCGCGGCACCTGCTGCCCTGGTCCTCCACTCAGCAAATCTTTACTCTTGCATGTATACACGTGACCCAGGAGAATTGTCATTGGTCCCAGTCAGGGAAGTCAGCACTTTCCCAACATGAACAAAAACACCTCAGGTTTATGCATAAATACTGTTACAGTGGCCTCACTTGGCCTACTTAAGGATGGGGCCAGTAGCCAGTTGGCCACCCCTGAATAAAGCATTGTAGCTGATGCATTGTACACCAATAATGGTACACCATTGTTGCTCAGTTTATGTTTGAAGTCTGGAAAGTGTGAACGTTTTTTCAAGTACAATGGAGATTGAGAGAGAACATTTTCATGTAATGATTTTGTACGACTTCAAATGTGACTTGAATGAAACAGTCACTTGAGTGTTTGAGAGGGACTTTTGGGGACTATTCTCTGTCACGTGACACTGTTTGTAGAATGTAAGAGGGGGCGGCAATCTCTTAAAGATGAAGAGACCAACATCAGCACAATGATTAGGGAAGATCCAAGACTAACCTACAAGGACATTAGGGATTAGGTTTCAACCATCCTTCATCAACACCTCCACACCGCTAATGTAACAATGTAAGGAACTGAGACATCCACCCTATAGTCCCACCATGTGACGTCTTCCTGTTCCCTATGGTGAAGAGGTCGCCGATTTTTTAGTCCTGAAGAAGCAGTTTGAAGAGAAGTTATCTGTAGTGACGTGGATACTTCCAGAAGTGGAAAACTTAGAACTTTCGTGAAATAGATCATGTTGTGCATTATTTTATATGTTAAGCGTGTAAAGAGAACGGAATCTTAAAGCTTTAAAAGATTTGACTATCGCACAAAGCCTGCTGTATTCTAATATTCCCCTTGTACCTACAAGGAGATAAGCAATAAGATAATTTATACAAAATTTTATCTCAACCAACACGAAGAAGATATAGGAATAAGAGTTTGTAAGAATGGTTAGTACAAGAGTAGAGAAAGTCATGTGAGAGTAACACATCAGATTTTGTTATTTACAATGTTTAGTGGTAGGTTAAGTTAGCACCACTGGACTGGTTAGTGGGAGTCAGAGTTAATTTCACAATTTAATGTTGAATATGGTGCAGGAGGTTTAGCTCTCATTTTAAGACAATGCTCTAGAGTTTCATGTATACCAATGTTGGCATCTGTTATCTTCCTTGTGTCTGGTTTCAATGTGGTTTACGGCTCCCAAAGATTCGTTTTGGAGATGTTCCCACGTTAATAAGTGTCTGGCGATGGATCACGTGATTTCTAATATTATCTCGAAGCAAATGTAAAAAAAAAAAAAAAAAAAAAAAAAAAAAAAAAAAAAATACTTGGACGATTTTAAGTTGCTTCTTTATACACGTTTGGTTCCTGTTAAATGCCAAAGTCACTATGATCCCATCGTTCCAGCCTGTGTTGGACGCACGCGCTGAGAAACTGAGCTTTTATAAAATATGACCAGGGAAATTCAAAAAGTAAGTTCCCTTGTCAGAGAAGTGGGCAAGCGGCTAATGTTTACATCACCGTGCAGTGTAAGTCAGCATGGTTACAGCGAGAACCTACACCGAGCTGATCGCTGGATGCTGCTGCTATCTACGTATACAAACCACAACTATTACAATCTACGTAACTACAGATGGCAGCACAACGTTATTTATTTATATATATATACTTATTTGAGAAATGTAACAAATATAGTTAAGGAGTATAGAAATATTTAAGCACAGGTGTGGCATTTTGTAAAAAAAAAATAATATGTTGAAATTTAGAAATAATGTTTATCAAAGTGTTTCTAGTTTGTTAAATGATGCACAAAGAGCAATATAATGTTCATTTTAATGACTTATAGTATAAGTTTAAACTTAAGTTACACTTACATTAAGGTATCATTGTTTGAAGGTCCGTAGATATTCGTTAACTGTTATAGGAAACTTCGCAGAAGCCTCTTTAGGAGACTTAATCTTTAACGCTATGTAAATCCACGACACTGGACTAGGAATGACTTTGAGCGATACTCAAATATTTCAAAGTTTCGAAATTCCGTTTTCTTTGCACGGCTAAGAAATAAAAAGTTCAGCAACGATCTTACATTTGGCAAAAGTATAACGTTTGCATAACTCACAAATAACAAGGAATATCTTCGAAATGGTTTGCTCTACAAAAAATGCATTTGAACATAACTTGAGTGTTTTAAAGAGATCGATATTTTTCATTTGGTCTATCTGTTACATTTGTCAGTTGTACAAAGTTAGGAGCAAACAAGAGTTTGTGGCCCGTAATCAGAAAAAAATGACACACACGGACTTTTTTGTAAAAATGTCTCTTTTTTATTTTGGGGGACTCAAAACATGTATTACGGAGAAATCTCAACATCGCACGCAATAATTCCTCTACTTACTATACGTGGTAGGGAAAGCAGGGTAGCTGGTTATATTAGTTCCGAATTTGGAGGGTTCAGTTGTACATAACCTTAAAGTAGAACCACGTGAACATTGCCACGTTTATTAGCGACGTCTCTCTCTCTCTCTCTCTGTACATTCAAAGCTGTATTATAATTTTGGATTAATATGCTGGTTCTGTTTGTCACACTGCTTGACAAATGAGATCCTATTTTGTTGGCGATCTCATTAACAAACAATTGAATAAACGCACAACCAGTTGGACAGATTGGTGCGTTGTGAATGCAATTTCATTGGCTGCCTGCAAGTTCTCAACTGTCGAGGCTTATTTTTGTACCGGAAATATGGAAATAATTCTAATTCAAATTCATTTCCGCTGCAATAAGTGTCAGTGATTTGCAAGTGCGCACCTGGACATAGTGCCACGTGCAGTGATACCAACATGACGGCTCGTAAATGAAGATGAGCGTTTAGTCTTATTCTCATTACCAAACTTGCAATCACAAACTCTTATTCCTATATCTTCTTCGTGTTAGTTGAGATAAACATTTGTACAAATTATCTTATTGCTATTTCCTTGTAGGTACAAGGGGAATATTGGAATACAGTAGGCTTTGAGCGATAGTCAAATCTTTTAAAGCTTTCAAATTCCGTTCTCTTTGAACATTTAACATACAAAAATTAACAACGATGTTGCATTTCGGGAAAGTTTTAAGTTTTATGAAAGTCACACACACAACAAGGAATATCTCCGAAATGGTTCACCCTACAAGAAAAAATTCAGACAAATTCTGTATTTTTGCAAGATCTAAATTTTTGTGCAGTAAGATTTGGTCTATCTCTAACGGTTTACGAGTTATGTAAAAGTCATCTAGAGTAAACTGGACTACATAGGCTATACCCAGAAAATTCAAAATATACATTTCATTTTTCATAAAAATATCTCAAACATATGGCATTTTAATCAAAATCGTTGGAGCTGTTTTCAAGAAAATAAAAATTTTCGAAAAATTTTCCATGTAAAGTATAGTTTTGAATTAGGCTGTTTTCTTCAAAATCTTCGTGTTGCATCCTTGAAAGACATTAAACTTAAATACCAACTTTGGTTTTTAATCGACTTTTAGTTTTTTAGTTATTATGTCTAAGGGCTGATACACACACACACGGACCTTTTTCTAAAAATGCTTTTTTTTTTAACTCAGAGGGCCTCAAAGCATACATTTCCGGTGAATTCTTGACAGAATTTTTGGGTGAAATACAATAATACTTGACCTAGTTACTGCGCGTAGTAAAGTATTGTTTGTATTTGAGGTGATTTGAAATAAAAATAAACGAGTTGGAAAATAAGAGTGACTGACTGAGTGACTGAGTGACTGACTTTTTTTGTTGTTGTTGTAGTGTTTAACGCCCGCTTTTACTTCTACGGCACCGCAGGCGGTGACACTGATGACACATGGAATGAAGATGGAGCACCGGTGGAATGAGATGGCGGGGGAAACCGGAGCACCCGGAGAAAACCCGCCCTGACGCCGCTTCGTCCACCACGAATATCACATGCGCGTCCCTGGGATCGAACCCGGGCCGCCTAGGTGATAGGCGAGCGCGCTAACCGCTCGGCCACGGCGCCGCCGGACTGACTGGCTGACTGACTGAGTGACTGACTGACTGACTGACTGACTGACTGACTGACTGACTGACTGACTGACTGAGTGACTGACTGACTGAGTGACTGACTGACTGAGTGACTGAGTGACTGACTGACTGACTGATTGACTGACTGACTGACTGACTGACTGTCTGACTGACTGACTGTCTGTCTGAGTGACTGACTGACTGACTGACTGACTGTCTGACTGACTGAGTGACTGACTGACTGACTGAGTGACTGACTGACTGAGTGACTGACTGAGTGACTGACTGACTGTCTGACTGACTGACTGAGTGACTGACTGACTGACTGTCTGACTGACTGACTGAGTGACTGACTGACTGAGTGACTGACTGACTGAGTGACTGACTGACTGACTGAGTGAGTGACTGACTGACTGAGTGACTGACTGACTGACTGACTGACTGTCTGACTGACTGTCTGACTGACTGACTGACTGACTGTCTGACTGACTGACTGACTGTCTGACTAACTGACTGACTGACTGTCTGACTGACTGACTGACTGACTGACTGAGTGACTAAGTGACTGACTGACTGACTGTCTGACTGTCTGACTGACTGAGTGACTGACTGACTGTCTGACTGACTGACTGACTGACTGAGTGACTGACTGAGTGACTGACTGAGTGACTGACTGACTGTCTGACTGACTGAGTGACTGACTGACTGTCTGACTGACTGACTGACTGTCTGACTGACTGACTGACTGACTGAGTGACTGACTGACTGACTGACTGTCTGACTGATTGTCTGACTGACTGACTGACTGTCTGACTGACTGTCTGACTGACTGACTGAGTGACTGACTGACTGTCTGACTGACTGAGTGACTGACTGACTGTCTTACTGACTGACTGACTGACTGAGTGACTGACTGACTGACTGACTGTCTGACTGACTGACTGACTGACTGACTGAGTGACTGACTGACTGAGTGACTGACTGACTGACTGACTGAGTGAGTGACTGACTGACTGAGTGACTGACTGACTGACTGACTGAGTGTCTGACTGACTGAGTGACTGACTGACTGACTGACTGTCTGACTGACTGAGTGACTGACTGTCTGACTGACTGACTGTCTGACTGACTGACTGACTGACTGAGTGACTGACTGACTGACTGACTGATATCTCGGTCTTCCTGATATAATGAACTTGTTGATATTCAGTGCTGCGGCTTCTTATGCAAATTTAACAACCGCTTCTGCCTCTCTGTCTCTCTCTCTACTATCTTAGTTTTCCCATAATCTTTGGGATTCATTCCAAAAGTGGGGCATCCAGCTTTACAACTTAATCCCGTTCGTCGCCGGCCGACCGACCGACCCCATTCAGGAAAATGGCCAGACAGAACACGCTTTACCCCCCCCCCCCCCCCCCCCCAACACTGCTCCCTCAGCTGAAGAAATGGTCAACTAAACTTAGTCAACTCAAACAACACTTACAAATAAGACCATTATTGTAATGTTCCTTAGAAAGAAAGGTTTTCAATGTTTTTCTGTGTTCATGAAAATGGGTCCAGACGATCAGTCACATACACACACACAGAATATCAAGATGATTCACATCTATAACCGTTTTAAAAGCCCTTTTGCATTAATTGTGAGACGTTCTTTTGCCCCACTGCGCCACTGTGTGGTCAAACAGATAACTCAGGTGACAGACTGAAGAAGTTTACAGTAGTAAAGTTCGCCGCCGATAGATGGATCTCTGTGTCTATATAATATATACAAATCCTTATGTACAACGTATGTGGTTTTATATGTAGTTGAAGGAACGAAATTTTTTGTTTAACTCCCTATATTTTCCTTCTCTGTTTCTCTCACCTGCAGTTTCTGTAACTAATTACGTTTCTGAAAGTACCATTCTGAACTTTTAAGTAAAATTTCGTTGCTTTAAGGAAAAAGAAAGAAAAATTCCCTTCAGTAGAAACTTGTAAAGAATGAAGAATTGACTAATTAAGGAGATTTATGTTAAAGTCGGAAAAGTCGATTTAAAATAATCTTTTACCATTAAACCTTTCCTAAGATTTCGTTTTAAGATTTAGATCAGAAAGCTTTCTCATGTTTTAAGCGACACAGGCGAGTTGACATAACGTGATACAATCTTATATCATGTTAGTTATTTATTGAAATAAATTAGTTTAAAATTATATCTACAAAAGTTAGGTACTATAATGATGGGCCTTTGTAGCTGTACGGGGCACAGTGTAAAGGAGAGAAACAGGCAGATGAGTAAATAGAGACAGAGAAAGATGGAAAAAAAGTGAGAGGGACAAAGGAGAGTTAAAAAGAGAGCAAGGGAGGATAGAGAGAGAGTGGGGGGGGGGGGGGAGAAACAGAGAGACAGAAAAACCGTACCAGAGAGTAGGAAATAGTTCACTTTTTATATCTTAGCCGTGCAAACAGAACGGAATCTGAAAACTTTAAAACATTTGACTATCGCGTGTGTACCTCCAAGGAAATAAGCAATAAGATAAGTTGTACAAATGTTTATCTCAACTAACACGAAGAACATATAGGAATAAGGGTTTGTTAGTACAAGAGTGAGTAGAGAAAGTCATGTGCGTGAGTTTATCGACTAGTAGTTAACGTTCCTGGACTGTGGACGGTCAAATCGGATCCCCCCCCCCCTCCTCTCTTCCTCCCGACACTAAGGTCTCTCTAAGTAATGCTTTGGATTCAGATCCCGTCTTCTATTGGCAGTGTGAAGGTGGACAAACACCTGTTGCCTCCTTCCTTTTACATGTAAACCTGCTTTACACATACACACACAAATACACACACACACACACACACACATACACACACACATACACGGACAGACACACACACACACACATACACACATACACGGACAGACACACACACACACACACACACACACACACACACGTACACGGACAGACACACACAGACACACATACACACATACACACACATACACACACAAATACACACACACACACACGTACACGGACAGACACACACAGACACACATACACACATACACACACACATACACACACATACACGGACAGACACACACACACACACACACACACACACGTACACGGACAGACACACACAGACACACATACACACATACACACACATACACACACATACACGGACAGACACACACACACACACACACACACACACACACACGTACACGGACAGACACACACAGACACACATACACACATACACACATACACACACGTACACGTACACGGACAGACACACACAGACACACACACATACACACACGTACACGGACAGACACACACACACACGTACACGGACAGACACACACAGACACACATACACACATACACACATACACACACGTACACGTACACGGACAGACACACACACACACGTACACGTACACGGACAGACACACACACACACACACGTACACGGACAGACACACACTGACACACATACACACATACACACATACACACATACACACACGTACACGTACACGGACAGACACACACACACACATACACACACGTACACGGACAGACACACACA